>JAJOZX010004024.1:0-462569 GCA_023014485.1 Bathynomus jamesi | reverse complement strand
TAGATTTCTTCAATCCGGGAGTGCCGGACGGAGCGGTAACTACAGGGTAATAATATTATCGTCCAGGCTACAGGGTTTTTCCAGTAAGCCTGTTAAAACCAAATTTGCAGGATATGTGGTGATGATGCTCTAAATGAAGACCTCACACGATTGTGTAGATTCCAGTATTTCTGACGTAATGCTAACTACAGGGGGTCATAAGGTTAACGACTCTACTTTAGTTTTTCTCAACAAATGTTGACCAAATTTTTAGTGCATGTACAAAGTAGATAACAGAATTAAATAAAACACACACACACACACATTCTTTAATCTCATTGTTTCCGATAGAGCGGTAACTCATATCGTCCAGGCTACAGGGCTCCCTAATGAGTCTATTAAAAACCAAGTCGGCAGAATATGTACCCTCGGAGTTCTAAATGGAGGTCTTACACGATTGTACAGATCTGATTATTCCCGACAAATACGATACAATTTTTATAAGATTTGTAAACTATAAACTGCATTTTCTCTACTTTCAGGACATACCCGATGGAGGGATAACTACAGGATCATGCCCTCATTCAGGGTACAGGGTTTGCCATCTAGTTCTTTAAACCAAAATTTTCAAGATATGCACCAGCGGAACTCCAGATGGGGAGCTCACACAATTGTACAAATCCGACTATTCGAAAGTGTATCTTTTTGTATCTCAACGTTAAAAATAAGTACCTTAGAATTAATATACAGTATTTTAATAGCATGAGTAAACGATAAACTACTTTTTTTCTGTTTTCAGGCAATATAACAGCTTTCTCTAGCTATAAACCGTTCTACAGTGGCCACAAAGTCCCTTTGCAGTGAAATTACAGCATATCTCTATGTTGCCCTTGTTTTTCATGCAAAGTGACTTCGTGGTCACCCTGTAGAGAAGAAGATTTTTAAAGAGGAAAGGGTGAGTTCTAGTGAGAACTAAAAATACTCGTATACGATTGGGTAATTAAACTGTCGAAACGATGCGCATATCACATCAAAGCACTATCACGCAATAGTTCACAAAAGAAGAAGCTGAAATTTTAGCGTGTGATCGAGAAAATTTGCAAAAATATCAAATACATTTTCGTATAAAATACAAATATTCGTAAAAATTACAGCAAATAAAATATTCTTTTGAGTTTTGTACGTTTTATGTTTACAGCTTTTATTCTTTTTTCCTTGTTAAACGTCCAGATCTGCTATTTTCGATGACTTTTAAGATAGATACGTGGAAAACGTTGACTATCTAATAACTAAAGTGATGATTTTATTTAGATCCAAGAGTTTCGACGAGGTGGTAACAAACTTTACATTTGGCAATCAAAATGTGGAAAACGTCCACTATCTAATAACTAAAGTGATGATTTTATTTAGATCCAAGAGTTTCGACGAGGTGGTAACAAATTTTACATTTGGCAATCAAAATTCTGAGTCTTAGAAATAAAAAGTTGTAATGATATAAGTATAATTTAAACGGCAATTTCTCTTCTTTAAGAGAGTACCAAAGGTTTTTCTTAGCTTCGAACCGTTCTGGAGAAATATTCTTTTAAAGAGGAAGGTGTACTAGATCAGGGATTCCCAAAGTGGTCTGTACAGACCCCCAGGGGTCTGTAGGAAGCTTCCAGGGGGTCTCTAACTTTTGGAAAAATAGTAACATTAACTTGTTTGTAACTGAATTCATAATTTTTTTTTGTTGGGGGTTTATGTCCGTACGGAATTAATATTTAGGGGTCCTTGGTGGTAAAAGTTTGGGAACCCCTGGTGTAGATGACAGTTTTAACCTTTGAGATCTAGGTTCATTTTTTAAAGCTTTAGTAGTCTACGCCTTCATTTTCTTGCGTATATCATCTTTTCTTTCCACGTTTCGTGGAGAAGTGATCGTTTTATAGGTAAATTCACTTAATCTCCTCATTTTCAATGAATTACTAAACTGGATTAAGTAAAATTTCGTACGTGTAAAAACGAAAATTTCTCAACGTAGGCTACCCGCTAGTATCTTGATATACCCGTATAATATAAGTAGTATCTTGATATATTCGTATAATATAATAATTTCTTTATATTATATAGATTATATAGAAATATATATCTTGCTCATAAAATGAGTCACAACTTCAAAAGTTTTTGACATATACGTAGACAAAATCCAGTTTTGTTTTGTTTTTTTGTGAAATTGGACTATTTATTTTATTTTATTTGGCCCTTAAGCTTTAGGCTTTACTGGGCTGTTAATTAAAAATAAAACAATTATTATTAATAATATAGAATCATGAATAAGACTTAATTACAATATATATTAATCTTAAGTTATTATTACACTATAAATAGTCTTTAGTGAAGATATGATATGAATACCATACAAAGAAATCAATATAATATTAGATACAACAGAGGAACATGTACAGTTAATCAAGACTACATTTTTATTAGTAGTCCATTATTAATCGAGATTTCAACTTGTTTTTAAACAAGTTTACATTCACATTACTTTTTATATCAGCTCCTTTAAATCATTTCATAATTTCAGTACAATGAAAATTGGTCATTTTTAAAATTAAAATCTAAATTGGGGAATAACGTTTTAATCTATTTCTAGTCTGATCTGAGTGGATTGTTTAATGAGTCACAAAATATTTATTTACCTATTGTCAGTTAATGATTTTGTTCTTACACTTGTAGCTAAATAAAAATAAAATGTCAGTTTCATTACATCTTTGAGTTTCAGTAGTTTTAGCTCTTTAAATAATGCACTAGAATGATCATGGAAATTGGTATCAGATAACCTTATTGCTCATTTTTGGGTGACAGACTGTTTAAAGTGTGGTTAGCAGAATTTCCCCATACAAGGGTGCAGTACATCATCCAAGGAACAACAACAAGAGTATGATAGAGTTAATAAAACCTGTTTAGTGACTACGTGTCTATGTTTAAATATTATAGCAATGCTGCTTGAAATCATTTTTGAGATATAATTTACATGATTATTCCACTACAAATTCTTATCTAAAATTACACCAAGAAATTTTATTACAGTACACTCTTTTACGGCAATTTCATCAATATTTAGTTCATGTGAACATGCTCTATTTTGATTTGGCTCTGTTCATGGGTTACGGTTATACTCATTTTATATTACATATATACAATAATTGAAGAACACCGCACTGATGATAATATAGAGAAAACATTTAATATTAGGTAATTAACCAATGTTTACAAAAATATCTCTTTACAGAATCTTCCACCCAACATACACTAAAGAAAGTGTTCATTGGACAGAACATTCTGAAAGTGAGCATTTGGTAAATGGCCTACACCCTAAACAAAAAGATTGACCTGGGCCAAGCAAAGCAGGCCTTAGAGTTTGCAGGGACCCTCCTACTAAAACTCAAAATAGGCCATTATCTTCAAATATAAATTTAATTAAAAAAATACAGTTATACACAGCTACAAGGAATAATAGTAATAATAGTCACAGGCAATTATTAGTACAGTAATAATAGTCCCCAAAAATAACGACTGAGTTTTATGATTAATTTAACCCAAAATGTTAATACCTTCATCCGAACTCGCTTCCCGTTGTAACATCTCCAAAATATTTTATCAAAATATATTTATTAAAAAGTTTAATAACAACGTATTAGAGCTATAACTCCGCGTATCAGGGTTAAAAAGCGTCACGTCTATGTGTATTTCAGTGTTGACGTGGCCCATAGAAACCCGGTATAAACTTCCAGGCGACTAATCTCCCTTCTTGAGCTAGTGGAATGGCCGCCCCCCCATACCCACCTGACCTCACACCCCTTGACTTCTTTTTGTGGGGATACATAAAAGACAGGATCTATTCTACCAAGTCTAAGACTCTTGTAAACCTAAAGACCAAAGTCTATTCTATAAGGTAACTAACAATAGCACAACTGAGCTATTTCCAAAAGTTACGTCAAAAGTTTGCGTAAGGTTGAATATTGTGTTAGAGAAAAATCAAGCTCTTTGTGTTTGTCTTTGTGTCTAGATTCATTTTTTTTTTTAGCTTAGAACATTTATTTAGAAATAGGACCATTATTTTGGAACACCTGGTAAACACACACACACACACATATATATATATATATATAATTCTTGCATTATATAAACATCTTTGATGTAATTTCTCTTGCGTTCATGTCTACTTTCAATACATCATTCACTACCATTGTTCAAAACTGCATATTGGCAGATTGTCCCTTGAAGTATGGTAAGCTATTTATTATGTAATATTAACTGTCCAGCTAAAATCGTTAGCCATTAATCTCCATCATTTAAAATAATTTTTATCTAGTCTAAGGTTTGTCTGTACTAAGGTCAGTCCTCATTTATAATACTCTCTTGTTATGTAAAATTTTTGTTTTCATTATATTTCGTCCGGTACGAATGTACAGTACACACTCAGTTATCCGTGACTGAAGAGCGGTCCATGATCACGGATAATCCAGCTTCACGGTTAACCCCGTATATCCCGCCAGGTGGGTCGGTGGTGCAGTCGCTGCTGACCGCCACCACTGATTGGCCTCCCGCCTCGCGCGCCACCACACAGTATTATTCTATTAAAGCATAATATACAATTAAGTAGTTTGTACTTGGCTCAAGACGTGAAGATATACAAAGCTACAGGCACAAATGTGTACTCTATGAAGCGCGGAGACATTGATTGAGGTGCGTTGTGGTGGGCTAGCGGAAGGCAAGCCACGAATGTAAACACAGCGCCTAATCACGGTTAACTCAGTGTCATGATTACGAGTAAGTGGACAATGGTCACAATTAGTAAATCACGGTTAACTCGAATCACGGTTCAGTCGTGGTCACATCATCGTACCGCTTCTGGTTTGATCAAAGAGGTTAATTAAACAACGTTAGGTCTGTTTCGGGGTTGGGTGGGGTGGTCATGCTCTGCGTTTAGATGATGTAGTGACCAGTGGTTCGGATTCCATGTAAAGTGTGGATCACCTCCATCACATGACCGTGCGGTGACAAAGAAACCTAAATAACACCAAAACATCATATATTTAATTTGTCTTTATAAGAATTCGGTATTGGGTAATGGGTTATCCAATGATTACACAGATCGTTTTGCCAATATTACTTGGGCTTGAAGGAATAACGATAGTTCTTTCGATAAAAAATTCTGTCAAGTTTTTCCGGTCATTATGCAAAAAATGACATGGCCTGAAGTTGAATTCAAAAATACATTTTTCTAGTGTATTTTGGTGGGCTCTGTTCAAATATAACCTTCATTTCTTGTGCAAATAAACAGAAATACGTGTTTGGGCCATGCAATGACAACTGTATTTCTGTTCATTTGCACAAGAAATGAAGGTCATATTCGAACAAAACACACCAAAATACACTTGAAAATGTATTTTTGACTACATTTTATACAATAAAGCATAACCTAACATGTTCATGTTACGAGATCTCGCAAACGACGCATTACCACAGGAAACGTTCAAAACACCTCAAAATTAACCAGAAAAGTTTGCTCTCGTCATTTTCGTTTGAACTAACGAAAATATCACGACTTAACCTAACCAATCATCAAGGGCGTACAGTTGACTTAACCGGGCATTCCATTAACCTAACCAGGCATTCAATTAACCTAACCGGGCATTCAATTAACCTAACCGGGCATTCAATTAACCTAACGGGTTAATATTGGTTATTTCACCTAAATATCTTCTGATCTTTTCGTATTACGCAATCACTGTCACATTTTGGGAAAGTTAAGGATGAGAGAATAACGCCGTAATTGATAAAAACATCCATTGCTTTGTCTTCATCTAGGGCACGTGACGAATCAAGTTCTCAAAGTCGAAACCACACGAACGGCACGTCATAATTCTATCACAAACACCACGAAACTGAATCCAATTAGAAAAAAAAAATAGCCAGAACAGAAAAACAAACTAATTAAGTCGCAGAGTAGCGAAAAAAATAGCCCAAGATTATACTCGTCGGACCCAAAATGAGTGTATTTATATATATATTATTAGTATCATAATGTTCACCATTAATATGAATTTGCACAAAAAATGAGTGACAAATTTGAATAAAGCAACTAAAACTACCTCATAAAAAGTTATTTTGATTTACAGGTCCAGCCCATGACATTTAATACATAGTGACCAGTTTTTCCTGCTAGGTTAAATTAGATTAGATTATAGGACAGGCTTAGTTAGGTTATGTTAGGTCAGGTTAGATTAACTTAGGTTATTTGAGTGTTGATGAAACTTTCCATCGACAAATTATTTACTAAGTCTGAGCTAAACCCATTTCGTTGACAAAAGAAAAATTTTTGACGTTTACAAAACGCGACACGTTATTTTTTTTTAATTCGTTTCACTCTCACTTAAACTAATTAGTGTAACCTAACCGGGCGTAACCCAACCTTTTTTTTTTATAGGCGAAGTTGGTAAACTTCCATTAACTGAGAATTAAATTTACCTTTAAACAGTTGACATTCATCTAAAAATGTCTCTTATATAATTATTAACTACTATTATATTTATACACCTTTTATGACTACATAAACTCGCCCACACTCATTATGTATAATTTCTAGTTCTTTGTTACGAAACTTGTACGTGTGATGGTCAACTTTATTCTTGTTCCTTCAACTGTAACTTCTTTCTTCGGGGTTTAACTAATTAGTAAAGTATAAATCATCTTTACGTGGCAGTATATACTGTACGACACTTTCAAGAAGACTGCTTAAGTGTATCGTCAATTCCTGTGATGTGTGACATCAGTTATTACTGGTTATTACATTAGTTATTACCTTTCATACATCTTAAAATGACATCGTTCCTAACTCATATTTACATTTTTATTACTCATTATTTTTTATTTTTATGGTTATTACTACAATTAATTTCCCCCCAAAAAATAATGATTCTGGCGGGCGTACGAAGTTCGGTGGGGTGACACCTTTTCCCTATCATCGAAGTGAAGAGACATTCAGTTCGGGAGTTCGAATCCCGATGATGCTGGTAATAATACTATAGGAATTAGAGCAATGGGTCGCATTAGTTGGCCTGAGCGCTGTGCCAGTTTCCGAATAAAAATCTTTTTAAGAGAAATTTTCTTGAATTCCATTAACCTTTTTTTCTGTTCAACGATTCCTGAAAAAAATTTAAAAATTTGCCGAACACAAAATTAATTCGGATCATATCTTTTATGTCTTAAAATATTTGTAATTATACATAACATTTCTATTTTAGAAGAACCATGCCCTTAGGGTAGGGTTACCATACGTCCGGTTTTTCCCGGACATGTTCGGGAAATTTGAATAATTATAACATTGATTTTTCAGGCCATAACACTTGTTCTTATTTGTAGATACTCAATGTAAACGACATGTAGTACACAGTGTTGGTAGATACTGATACAGATACACCCACCCCCTTCTCCGGAGTGTCCTCTTTTTTGAAAGTTCAAATATGGTAAGCCCTACCTTAGGGGGTATTTCTAGTTTTGTAACAATAATTGTTCTACCACCATTGGTGACTTATCCAGGAAAGCTTTCAAGACTGACACTTCTCGTTTTTGTATTTGGTCTTTCAGTAAAAGATCCTTTTGATCAAAAGGATCTTTCAATAAGCAGGATCATTAAGGCTTTTAATAACTGGATCTTTTAATAATTCTTTTGATAAAAGAACCCCTTTTGATTAAAGGGGTCTTTCAATAATGGAGGATTTTAAAGTTTTAAAAAGAGGGTCTCTTAATAAAAAGTCTTTTAATAAAAGGGGTCTTTGAATAAAGTGAGTTTTTAAGACTTTTAGATAGAATGGGAGGGATCTTTTAACAAAAAAGTTAGTAAAAGGATCTTTGAATAAAGAGGGCTTAATAAATGAGTTCCTCAATAAAGGGGTCTTTTAATGAAATGGTATCTCACATAAGGAACCATTTAATAAAAGGATCTTTTAATAGAAGAATCTCTTAATAAGAGACTCTTTTAATGAGAGAATCTTTTAATAAAATATTAAAAGCCATGATGAGAACTAAAACTATGAAATAATTCACAAGTTAAAATCCTTAACCCTTTATTTGAAACGTTACCAATTCGCCCCTATCGGCGGTAAGGGGTTAATTAACACGTTTGGATGACGATACAAATATTTACACAGATCTTAAATAACGCTACTGATCATTTAAGAAAGAGTATGAATATTTCCTTCCTGGAAATGAAGGAGAAGAGAATCCTGATAAAGTACAAATTCGTTATCATTTCATTAAAAGAAAATTACGCGATAATGATGTAACTTGTAGGTTTCATTATAAGTTAAAAGATCTTTAAAAATTTCCCTTTTAAATAAAATAAAATAAAATTCTGCCCTAGTTTTTAATTGGTTCATTAAAATTTAAGGGTATATTTTCCATCTTTGAAGCATGCTATTAAACACCAACCAACTATCTGTTCCTGGCGTTGCCTTTAACTTTCGCGTCTGTGGCACCACTTATTTACAAAGCTGTGAATTAAACCAATCTAAACTGAGATTCATCAACCAACCACTGATCATGACAGCCATGTATGCATCGAGTGTGTCCCTAATTGCAGAGGAATGATTTCCAGCCTCTTCTTCAGTCGCCATTCAATAACCCCAGTGTCATCTCTCTCTCTCTCTCTCTCTCTCTCTCTCTCTCTTCTATCCAGTTTTCTACTACTGCTAGCATAGTTTGAAAGACAAAATTTTCCCTGGCACCCGTTGCCATTGGTACCTCCTCGGTATGGGCCGCAAGGCCTTTTGAGGTACTTCTTTTCCTTGTAACTCCTTGTAACTCTCTCTCTCTCAGTGTCTAAAGAGTAAACAGCTTCTAATACTTGGTATTAGCAATTAAGGATAATCTCATGTTCAGTAAACACATTATACCAATATGACCTCTTTTAGAGCAAGTTAATGGAAATAAATTGTTTTTCCATTATTCTTCTTCATTCGCAATTTAAAATTTGATCCATCACCTCTATTTAAGGCTAAGCGACAGAAGTAAAAAAAATACCAGAAAACGCTTTATAAAACTGTACCAATTTTAAAGTGACAAAACTTTTTGAACTTTTTCAAGATATTAAGTCGAAATATTTTCAAAAAGTTGAAAAGTACAACTTTATAAAGCATTTTCTGGCGTTTTTTAATTTTGTCGCTTAGCTACTTCTTCCTGGGAGAGCCTCATTTACGCTTCCCTGAATCTTCACATTCCAACATGATATGGCCTGAAAGGGACCTACACCCATTTTGTCGACAAGACCAAAACATTGCTACTCTACAGAAACTAACTAAATCTAACTTAATCTAGTGTAACCTAATCTAACTTAACCGAAGTTAATCTAACTTGATAATAACTTGTCGACAGAATGTCAACTCGATTAGATGTCGTAAGGTCAGCCTGAGAGCTATTCTCTGATCCGCTTTGTAATTTCTTATCCGGGACTACGTGTAAAACTTGCAGGTAAAGACAAGCGACGTCGCGTAGGGAGATAAATTTGCGTCATACCAATAAAATTAGGATTTTTTTTCTTTTAGAAATTCTGTCATCGAAAAACGGTGATACAATGTTTGTTCAAAAACCAAAATGTTTGCTAACAAATTCAGATGGTTTATTTCTTACCAGAAGAAAAAATGTGCATGATTAGAGCAGTTGTTGCAGAAGTGAATATAACATCACTTTGAACCGCTTGGCAAATAGTTCATAGTGTATTTTGGTTGTTTTAACCAAATCTCTCTCTCTCTCTCTCTCTGTAACTCCTTGTAACTCTTTGTAACTCTTTGTAACTCCTTGTAACTTCTCTCTCGAATAAATAACCCCCGTTGAAACAGAGTATATGGCTATGAGTATAGTGAAAATCACTCGCGTTCTTCACCACAAAAATAACTCAATTTATTCACCATTTAATTTTTTCACTACAATTAATTAACCTTTACGCACGTGCTGCCCCGTTATCTAATACAGTTTATTTTATGACCACACCAGAAGACATTATCATACACTGCGTCATCAGGAAAACCAAAAAATAATTTCCCTTCAAGAGCAGATGTGAGCGTACCTCTTTATCACGTGTCACCAAATGAACGAGTTACCCTTTAGATATTATTACTATTTTCGAGAAATACATTTAACAAACGTTCGTCGATGTTAATAAGAAAACTGAAGTAAATTGGAGCAACAAACTGCAATTTCCTTAATGATACGGCAGTTTTCTATTATAATTTACTGAAATGACACTCGTGTATTTCATTTCAAACGATAAAAATAGATTCGCTCACAGCTGTACTTGAAAGGAATTTTGTGTGTGTGTATATATATATGCCTCAGTGATGTAGTGGTTAGTGTCGCTGACTACGAATCCATCGGCCCCAGGATCGAGACCCGGTGAAGCAGCCGGCGAGCAGCAAAACCCAGCTGTTCATCCTTCCACACAATAAAGAAATTGGTTGGTAGATAAATGGGTACCCTGGGTAACCTAGTAGTTAAGACGGTGGGCTGCTGGTGGGGCGTGGTTCGGATTCCACGTTAAACTGTAGGTCTAAGGTGGAGTGACAAGCTTGACCTTCGTCAGAATAAACAATTCGGGCGGAAGCAAACCAAAGGTATACTCTATATATATATATATATATATATACAGGGTGGGCCGTAAGTTTCCATACATAGGAAAAATTAAACGTTTGTTTTTATGTTTCAGATACCCTAAGAATATGCGTTTGACGTAAGATCTTGTTTACTGATGAAGCAAATTTTTACGTAATGGAGAGGTTAATCGGCAAAACATACGTTATTGGAGTAATGCTAACCCTAACTGGCTGAGTCCGACGAAGATGCAAGGTGCCGGTAAAGTGATGGTGTGGGCCGGGATATGGGGTGACAGAATTATGGAACCAATTTTTGTCAGTGGAAATCTTAATGCGGAAAGGTATCTTAACATGTTGCAAGAAGAGATTTTCCCATCCCTGCTAAACGAGGAAGGTAACTTCCCAGTTTACTTCCAGCAGATGGAGCTCCACCTCATTATGGTCTTCACGTGCGTCGGTTTTGGATCAGCAGTTTCCGGATGCTTGGATTGGTCGGCGTGGTCCTGTGGAGTGGCCTCCCAGATCCCCAGATCTCACCCCCCTTGATTTCTATCTTTGGGGCACTTGAAGGCCATGGTGTATCAGGAAAAGATACGAGACATAAATCATCTAAAGAACGTATCACCAACGCCATTACAAGCATAACGTCAACTGTGCTAATGCGTGTTCATCAACAGTGGGGAAACGTATTGAAATGTGTTTTCAAACAATGGCAACCATGTAGAGCATATTATATAAATAAAATGGTTGTCCATAAAAAAATGTTTTTTTTCCTATGTATGGAAACTTACGGCCCACCCTGTATATATATATTATTTTTTTTTTTTAACTGCAAACAACACAGTATAATTAATGTAAAGAACAATTCCCGGGAGGTACCTCAGTTTTCATTTGTTCGTTCTCGCTCCTCATCTTGTGCGGAACGCTCTTCTACACAAACGTCGTTCTTTACATATATGTATATATATACTGTGATTTTGTTTGAACCCGTGACCTTTTTTTGGCGTAAAAGTTACGGGCTTTATTCAAGATTACTGCCAGTCTTACGAAATTGTTAAAACTGAGGCTTTATCGGATTTAAACATTATTGTTAAATGAATTTATTATTAAATTAAGCATTATTATTAAATAAATAAATTCATATTTTACGTTATATATGACGGCCACTCAATATATTTTGTCCCACCTTTGTTTTTTCCGTTCCAAGTTTCTTTGTAAGTTCCAGAAATTTTGTATACAAGTAGTTACATACCTTTTTTAAAAGTTTTTATTTTTCCACGTAGTCTCCATCCTTTTCTACAGCTTTCCTCCACCTCGAAACAAGGGCCTTTATTCCTTGCCGGTAAAAGTACCGCTGGGTTCCACTGGAGCTACCTCTTAACATCCTCAACAACCTCATCGTCACTCTGAAACTTTCTTCCACGAATAGCATCCTTCATTGGCCCAAATAAATGGAAGTCTGAAGGTGCCACATCCGGGCTGTATGGAGGGTGGGGTAACACAGTCAAGCGCATTTTTGTGATGGCCTCTCTTGTTTGCAAACTGTTGTGTGGTATTGCGTTATCGTGTGAAAGGACGACGTCTTCCAGTTTTCTCTCCGGTCAAACTCGCTTTATACGTCTCTGGAGTCTCTGTAGGGTAGCAATATATGCCTCCGAGTTGATTGTTTGTCCCTTCTTCATAATGTCCACCAGCACCAGAATCACCCCTTTCATGTCCCAGAAGATGGTGGCCATAACCTTTCCTGCAGAGGGAGCCATTTTGAACTTTTTCTTGCGTTGGGAGTCTGCGTGATGTCACTTGGCGTTTTGTTTCAGGTTCAAAGTGGTGTACCCAAGTCTCATCTCAAGTCACAATTCGTGAAAGGAAGTCATCCCCTTCTGTCTTGTATCGAACCAATGACTCAGAAGCAATTTCTTTCTTTGGGTTTTGTGATCTTCAGTCAGTTCGCGACGAACAAACCTTGAACACACTTTTGAGTATTTCAGTTGCTGAATTATCGTATTCACACTTTCTTCACTAATTCCTAGCTTCAGTGATAGCTCCTTGTATATGTGACGCGCCGATTTGATCGAATGATGCTGTTAGCACGTTGCACAGTGTGAAATGTCACAGCCGATGCCGGGAGACCGCTGCGTGGCTCATCATCGAGGCTGGCTCTCCCTCTCTCCGATGATCTCACACGTTTAGACCAGCGTCCAACTGTGCTTCGATCAACAACAGCATCTCCGTAAACGTTTTGTAGACGTTTGCGGTTAAATACTCGATAACAGCTCTCTTTTTACGACGCACATCACTGTCAGACGCCATTTTCGAAACTGCGTTAACCATCGGTTTCATACAATGGCGTTTAAAAGCGGTTTTACACAAGGAGGGGAGGTTCAAACTGGAAAAATCCGGTTATGTGAAGCGCAGAAAGTTCAAACTTACGGCCCAAAAGACATTTCAGCCCATGGCCTATTATTTAGCTAAGAAAAAAGGGTGGGGCAAAATATATTGAGTGCCCCTAGTATATATGTTACAGGGAATCTATGTAACTAGGAATTTCATGAAATCCCTAAAATGTTCAGGGATTTTATGTAAGGTTAAGTCGTGATATTTTTGTTAGTTTTAACGAAAATATCACGACTTAACCTAACCAACTGTCAACGGCGTACAGTTGACCTAACCAGGCATTCAATAATTTTCCCATAGGTTTAACAAAAATATCACGACTTAACCTTACATGAACTCCCTGAACATTTTAGGGATTTCATGAAATCCCTAGTTACACAGATTCCCTGTAACATAATATATACTCGTAATAATAATAATAATAATAATAAATAAAAAATAATTTAAAATAAGATTTACACACACACACCACACACACACACACACACACAGAGGACATCAAACAGCAACAGACCGGCTGGTCCCTACAAAGGGGTGTCTGTTTAAGAAAGAAAGTTAAAAGAAGTAAACAGAAACTTTAAAGCTAAAGAAAATTTTAAAGTAAAGAGGAGAGAATCCAAGTGAAAATTTTTCAATACTTTTATGCGCTAACAAATGCTTCTAATTTGGGGGATTTAAGGCAAGATAAGCATCTAGTCTCTTTTATTAAAGGATTCGATCGAATTACTTTGAACTACGCTGGCTGGCAATCCATTCCACACATTAACTATACGACTGAAGAAAAAATGATTAGCTTCATTATAATTAAAATGATGACCCCCCCCTAATTTCAGACCATTACCGCGAGTTCTATCTGCATTTCTAAAGGTGAAATATTTTTCGGCGTCGACATTATCAAAACCTTTATTTATATATATATATATATATATATTATATATATCTGATGAATAAAACCACGAAGGAAAAAAGAAACACAAAGTGGTGCTGAAGCGCTTTCGTCTAATGACATCCTCAGGAACACTAGACGAAAGCGCTTGAGCACCCCTTTGTGTTTCTTTTTTCCTTCGTGGTTTTATTCATCATAAATACTTTTCACGTGTCACTTTCGTGAAATAATTTTTCATATATATATATATATATATATATATATATATTAGTGGTGAACCGGATATCCACATCCGCATCATTTTTAACATCCGCATCCTCACTTCTGACTGCGGATGTTATGCGGATATTACCTCTAATAAATTATGCAATTTACAATTAAATTAGCTTATAAAGTAGCTTGTAAGGCCCAGTCATGCACATTTCATGTAAGTACTAATTATTAATGAACAAACAAATATAAACCTCAAAATATAAATACCATTAAATCAACAAACACTGCCTGTGCCGCTGTGAGTACTCCACTGATTTTTTTTTTCACAGCAACACAGTAACTTTTCAGAATGAAATTGTTCGTATAAGATCAAGCAGTCTATCGTGTTTCGAACAAGATTATTGTAAATAAATACAAAAAAATAGTAAATTCTTTAGCAAAAATAAAAATGCTAATTTTCTATAGCAAACACAATGCAAAATTTGCAGAGTTTCTAAAATTAGCAATTGAAAATTGAATAAAACTTGTTTCATTGAATTTTCTGTGGCTGAAACTCGAGAAAGTTACTATTTTTATCATAATGAAAACATTAATATTAATTTTAATTCTTATGCATTGCCTCCCATAATAGTAATATCACGAAATTTGAAAAATTATGTCATATATTCATAATTCTATATATTGATAGATTAACTAAATATCCGCATCCGCATCCGCGGATATTAAAATTAAAAATCAGCATCCGCAGATGTTGAAAAACTGACATCCGGTCCACCACTAATATATATATATATATATATATATATATATATTGGCCCATAGCCACTAGCCAAGTGGGGTGGCGAGGGTCTTACGATCACAAATCTCAGTGAAAATTTAAACTGAGGCGCAAGGTTGATAACTGTAAATTTTAAACCTAATTTAGTAATTACTCTCGCGACATACCAACTGGGATTTTAAAACGAATCTCTCTCTCTCTCTCTCTCTCTCTCTCTCTCTCTCTCTCTCTCTCTTCTATTCTCTCTCTCTCTCTTCTATCTATCTCTCTCTCTCTCTTCTATCTCTCTCTCTCTCTCTCGGAAGTTGTGAACAGTTCCTCTGTGGATCAGTTCAAGAAAAGGTTAGACGAAATCTTGCACACTATTTGAGTGTGTAAAGACATTTAGGACCTCAGTCTGCGGAAATTTCTTTTCCTATGAAATAGTTAATATCTGGAACCAACTTCCCTCAGAGGTTGTTTCCAGTCAAAGTGTAAATCTGTTTAAAAATAGGCTATACAAAGTACTGAACACACTCATAGTTTAAGATTAAAACCTCAGAAAACTCTGCAGGAGATCGCTTGCACGGTGTCTCTGTGAGCAAGCTAAATATAGAGCTATTTATATATTCTCCACTTTCCTGTAAAATTTCCTTGGCTACTTTTCCAGGGTCAAGGTATTTTCTTCAACCTTTTTCCGTACCTGCCTCTGGCAGGGAGGGAGCGGAGGGTGGGGAGAGAGCCTTCTACTTTTCTATCCAGTTTTCTACTACTGCTAGGATAGTTGAAAGACAAAATTTTCCCTGGCACCCGTTGCCATTGGTACCTCCTCGGTATGGGCCGCAAGGCCTTTTGAGGTGCTTCTTTTCCTTGTAACTCCTTGTAACTCTCTCTCTCTCTCTCTCTCTCTCTCTCTCTCTCTCTCTCTGCAGTTAATATAAAACAAATTTTGTAATTAATAATCACGTCAAATTGCATTAATTAACAACCACATTAATTTCACTTTTTACAACATAATTAAATCTAACCGCAATTAATCGACTCATACTAACCGTCAGTACGAGTTGATTGATTCCCTGTTTATCGAATTTAACGGTTTATATATGCAGACTCATCACGGAAAAAAATGGTATTTGTGAACCCAAACGGAAAAAAATTTAAAAACTACGTCGTATGGTAACGCCCCCCCCCAAAAAAACAAACAAACCCAGACTAATATATATATATATATATATATATATATATATATATATATATATTCCTATTTTTTGTTTCTCCCTGATGTGAATATATCACGAAAGCGCTCGGACTTCGTGTTTCCTTTTCCTTTTCCCTGTGGTTTTTGCTTATTAATAAGATCACGTGTTATTTCTGTGATTTTAGTGCATATATATATAATATATATATATATATTATATATATATATAGTAAAAACCTCCCAATATGACTATCTTTGCTTTGTGACCACCCGACTAAATTAACCATTTATCTTCGGTCCCGACAAAAATCTTATATTTACAATGTACATTCTTGTTCGGAGAAATACGAGTTTTTCTAAAGTGACCATCTGCCTAACCTGATTACTTCTGTTTGGTTCTGATGGTGGTCACTTTAGGTTATACTGATATATATATATATATATATATATATTTTTTTTTTTTTTTTGAAAGGGCAATATATTAAGAAACTGGGAACCAGTGGGGCTCAAACCCTAGTCTCGAGGTATCAACAGCCACTAGTTTAACTCAACGAGCCATCCTGGACTCCAAAAATTACACCGTTCAAACTCGGTGCGTTTATTCTACTAAAAGAATTGCACGTTCTATAAAGGCAATTGAACGTAATTATTTGTGGTTTGAAATTGTAACTTAAAAGAGAAATTATATTATCCATATGTAGAAGTTAAGATAAAAATGATAAGTAATCAAAGCAATGGCGGACATATTGGAGTAGATGCAAGTTAATTATTAGCACTGAAGTTATAAAAAATCATGGGACCATTCTGAGTTCTATCACACACACACACATATATATATATATATATATATATATATATATATATATACAGTGGTGTAGTGCTGTGGGAACGCGTGGGAACGGCGTTCCCTTACTTTTTTTGGTAGACGGAACGGCGTTCCCTCACTATTTCAAATAAATCCGAACTTACAAATCTCTAACGTCATGAAATTTTAATTCCCACCCCTAGAAGAAATATGAGAAAGAATCATTAACTGCTTCATTTCTTTTAGCTTCGACTGAGGCAATGCTAGCCTATAAAGATCTGGTGAAACAGTCACCACGGCGTACCAGTTGTTAACTTTTTTTAGTTAATCATTCCAGTTGTTAGCTATTTTTATTGATCGTGCTGGATGTCGTATATCTAATGACACTGGAAATACTGCATCTTCAACCTTGGAATATATTCTAATATCCAGTGCATATGACCTCAAAATATCCCTGAAATTGGTCAGATTTCAAAGATTTCCCGGGGGGCTTACAGTGCCCCCGGACCCCCAGCTGTATGGGCTCGCCGCGCTCGCCATTGTCCCCCCCCGCATCTGAGTAACACTTTCAAAATGCGTTCCCTCACTTCTTTATTTAGCACTACACCACTGTATATATATATATATATATATATATATAATATATTAGCATTCACAATTTCACAATTGTTAAAAAAAAAAAAATTGTAAAAATTGTATTTATTTTGTCAATAAAGTTTATTCAATTCAATAAATTGCAAATTCCATTATTTTATTACAAATACCTCTATGATACCCTACCGCAGTGGTTCTTAAACTTTTTGACCCCGTTACCCCTTTTACTGATCTCAACTAATCTCATTACCCCCCACAAACTTGCAATGCCGAAATTGTAAAGAAAGTGGAAAAATTAATTACTGAAAATAACTGAAATTACCTTTAATGTGATGGGTGCAACTGTTTTTTAGCTACAAGTTGTATTTTTACCATATTAAGAATTGCTCCATTACCCCCGGAAATACCCAAATTACCCCAGTTTCAGAACCTCTGTCCTACCGTATCTATAACGAAGTAAAAGCGACCATACCATTCGTTTACAACTACATTATAAAGTTAAAAGGTTCGCGATTACATGCCACTTCCGGCTATTAGAATAAATCAAATTAAATAACCCGTAACGCAATTAAATTATTTTATAAAATACCGTTAAAAATGTTAACTTTTACAATTTATCCTAAAAAGTTTCTGTAAAAATATTAACATTTTATGACCATACGACAATTTGCATTATCGGAAACCGGAAATGAATTATTATGAATTTCGGGGGAATTTTTTTTTTTTTTTTTATAACTTTTTGTAATTATTTGTTAAATTTATATATTCTTTATCCAAGAATATTGTTTCGGACTAAAATATTGTTCTTGTCTTTTATGTAGGATGGAAGCGTCAATGCCCCCCCCCCCCTCCATAAAAGGAAAAGAGAGTCGAAATCAAGGTCTCCGAAGCTCTTAAAAAACCATACCATTTTTATGTTTTAATTTTGAAAAGAATGTGTAGTGTGTAAGATGCACGTATGTGTAGTGAGGAATAGAGAGAGAACGGTGTGTTTGAGAGTATGCTGGACTGCTCACGGGGTAGATGAGACACGGAAAAAGATCAGCTAAGGAGGACAGTGACAAGAGAAACGGAAATTCCAGCACTCCCCCTGTCTCCTGCCTAACGTCCTCCCCTAACCCGGACGACTTCCCTGGTCGATTGTTGTCTATAATATACCGTGTGTATATATACACACTGTGTATATACATCTATATTGACATAACTTGTGAACTTTTGAAGAATCTTTCAACGAAATATGTTCAAAAAGTTCAAAAGTTGTCACTTTCAAATTTAATGCAATTTAACTGCGTTTTCTGGCGTTTTTTACTTTTGTCGCTTGGCCACTTCTTCCTCGTAGGGCTTGAATTGTAATGTGCTATTAGCCATGACGGTCTTCTAGTTTATTATAATTATTATTATTAATTCAGATTGGTCGAATGGATAAATGCTTGAATGGGGAGCTGGGAAAATTAATGATGAAGGGAGGGTGAGCCACTCGTTTCAATCTGACGCCGACAAATTCGCAGAAGGTCAATATCGACTAACGTTGATGAAGGGATTGCACAGAAAATCGGATATTTTACACTTATTTATTACGTTTATTTATTACATTTACTGATTACGTTTAATTAAGTCTTCCGATTCAAATATTGTTTGTTTATTAATGAGGAAAGCTTAAAAGTTAACGAAGATGTTTGGCTCAAAATATAACTCGCCCTTTGGTCCATTCCAGACCTAACCTCTCAACCCAAGTGCCCGTCGGAAAACATCTTGGAATTCTTTTTTTAGATCTGCTTATATAATCCTAACTTGGGAGAATCCCCAGAGGGAGTTGGGGGAGGGCAACTTATTTGTAGATTCTGTTTGTAGCGCACGCACGTACACACACATGATATATATATATATATATACTTCCCCGTGTAAGAAGAAAAATTTATTGAAAAACTGGTACCAAACCTCAAACTAAACCCAATTACCACCCAAACAACGTTGGAAAATAGGAAAGGCAGAATGTGTAGTGCTCCCAAATTAAGGGCCCGACAAGGGCCCCAACACTGAAGGAAAATAGCTTGGTTGTCAGGGGGGGGCCCCAAGACTTTTTAACCAGCTTCGAAAGAACCTCAGAAACGTTACAGGGGTCAAAGTTGAAGTCTTCAAGAGAAGACTAGATGTCTGGCTCAGGACGGTACCAGATGAGCCGGGTGTACCTGGCTATGTACGGGGGAGAGCGCAAGAAAGCAACTCACTCCTCCACCAAGCCAGGCCTAGAGGCTGGGCCACCAGCTTGATCTTCGTGTGAAGAGAGACCAACACACGAAACATCAACGAGGTTAAATATATATATATATATATATATATGCAATTTACAACATTATTGTTACTTATTATTATTATTATTATTAATGGGGTACTTAAAAGTGTTCCAAACTAATTATAATAAATTAAAAATCACTTAATAGCATTCATGAAGGTTTTTAAAAAAGAAATTCAATGAATTCAAAATTAATTGGAAAGCTATTTTCACTCTTCCTTTTTGGAGTGTTTTTCACCAATAAATTAATTTTATAAATTTTAATTTTAGAAATTTTAGAAATTTTAATTTTAGAAATTTAATAAATTAAATGATAAATTAATTTTACTTATCGATTTATAATTAATTAATTATTTATTTAAAGGTAATTTACAGTAAATTCTATTCACTTTGGTTGGTTAGTTGGTTGGTTGCTGCGATTTGCATCTTTCATCCATCAGAGGGCGCTGAGACGAGTGTTACTGTCACCAACTGAATAAAATAAGTCCCTTTTAAAGGAGCTGTGGGTCGACTCAAATGCATTACGTGCAGCTGGCTCGACGCTATACTGTACCTCCCCATTTCCAAGACTGGCTTGGGACGTTCATGATTGTGTATATACTGTATATATATATATATATAAAATAGGTGCCCGAAAAGTCTCTCTATATATATATATATATATATAAATAACTAGAAGCCCCTGAAACATAAAATAGGGAGGGGGGACTGGGAGGGGTGAGTGTGTTACTAAAACCTTCCCTGGTTCTTCCTTAATGTGACTGCTAAACTAAATTTAGTGACGATTACCCGAGCCATTTAGGTGTATATAAACGAATATAGAACAGACAGACAGACAGACAGACAGACAGACATTATTCCCGACATATTTTTTTTTATGTAGCAAGGTGGGGCCAAGGGCATGCCCGCAAAAATCAGCTAAGGAGGACAGTAACAAGCGAAACGGGAGTTCCAGCACTCCCTGTCTCCTGCTTAACGTCTACCCTGGAGTACTTCCCTCCTGCATAATAAGATAATAAGGTATATATATATATATACAGGCGTAATGTTGGTGAAATAATTTTCATATATATATATATATATATATATACGGCATTTGGAAGAGTGAGGCCCATGGTGTAATGGTATCGCATCTGACCGGCAATCGGAAGATCCCGGGTTCGATTCCCAGGTGGTTACCTCATTTTTTCATTTGTTTCGTTCTCTCTCTCTCTCGTCTTGCGCGGAATATCTCCTATACAAGCGTCGTTCTTTACGATATATATTAGTCCAGGCAATCTAGAGCAAAAATAGCTTCAACCTGGGCAAAATTGCTTCAGAAGCTTTCTAAACTGTTTCCAGCTCAGGAACCATTGCAGAATAACATATCCAAAATCCGACAAAATTGGACCCCGGGAACACCCCCAAAAATGAAATTCAAAATGGCGGACTGGCAGTTTCCTACAAAATACAATAAATTTTAATTTCGCTTTGTAGAGAGAGTTATGACGTTTTTCTTGAACAGTAAAATGTTTTAAAACACATTTTCGTTTCTAAATTAACCTATATGACACTAAAAATTGTATTAGGCGGCTAGTATTAAACTATGACGTCACGTAATGTAAATAAAATATACTGTATGGAGTGTATGTGAGAATGGACATTGCTACATCTTTATAAACTTATATTATATACAACTCTTTAATTCCTACTACCCACTATCAAATCTGCGTATTTGTGCTTGTCATTTTCTTTAAAACTGTTATTATGTACTCCTTTTAAATACTGCAACACAGTTTATTAATTTGTGTTTTCTGTTTCAGACTGACTCGGTGTGCGTCCGCCTTCAAGAATGCAGACCCCTGAAGAATTGTGCGTGATTTGTAAGGAGAAATTGGACAGCGGACAGGAAGTGGTTCACATCTCGCAAAAAGGAGCAGATGGTATAAATGCATCCAGCCGCAGCCGTGGAAGCGATGTTGTTGCAACAGCTGGAATAAGTGTTCACGTTGTATGTAGGAAAAGGTTTACGGATAAAAAGACCATTGAAATAAAGAAGCGACAGACCGCAGCCGAGGCAATACCAAGGAAAAGTGCTCGTTTTCATGAATACGCATTTTCCAGTGCTACTCACTGTTTGTTTTGTGATACCTTTGTGGACTTTTTTTTCAAACACAAACCAAAATCAGAGCATGTCAAAATAAGAACTACAGAGTTCTCCGAAACCATAAAAAGGTGCTGTGAAAGCCGCTGCGATGAATGGTCGTTTAATGTAAAAGGCCGTCTGGAGTATTATCTTCGTGATCTTCCTGCTGCAGATTGTGTCTACCATCACACCTGCAGCGTAAATTTTCGAAGTCGAAAAAACATTCCTCGCGCATACTCCTCCGACGATCATGATTCGAAGAAAGGGAGACCAACTAATGAAGAGCAACACCAAACATTCCTTCAGACCTGTGCTTACCTGGAAGAGAATGATGATGAACAACTGTTGATTGGAGACCTAATTTCCAAAATGGAGGAATATCTTCAAGGAAGTCAGAGCTCTGTCTACGAACGCAGGCACATGAAGAGAAAGCTTTTAGAACGTTACGGAGACAAGATCATAATATCAGGTGAAAGTGGGAAGGCAGATGTAGTAACACTACGAGAGACAGCTAATGAAATTCTTATAGATTATCACAAAAAGTCGAAAGAATGTGATATAGATATAGAGCTACAGAAGATTTACCTAGTAGAAATTGCTATTATCAAAAGCATTTGCGGGACAGGATGCTTCAAGAAAAATAGGTGCAATTGGGCAGAGCATTATGCAAGCAACCCGTCCTAGAGGATTACTATGTCCACTACAGATCGGTTTGTCGGTTCAGCTACACCACAACTTTAGGTCAAGGTACCTTATTGACGTTCTCCATCAGCTGGGATACTGTTCGTCGTATGCAGAAGTAACAAGATTCGAAAGAAACGCGGCGCTGGCAAGTGGGTCTGGCTCTTTTACTGTTGATGAAAACACTGCAGTCCTTCTAGCAGCAGATAACGTCGATCATGATGTCTGCACTTTGGATGGGAAGAATACCTTTCATGGAATGGGTATGATTGCCACAATAACTCCGAAGATCAAGATCCACCCTTCTATTCACAGGCGTAATGTTGGTGACAATGACATTAAGAAGATTGCAACCGTTGACATTAGGGAATATAGACACGCGAGAAGCATGTTGAGGGACATCTCATTCCGCGAACTTCCAGTACCCACTGCCACCATAAGTCGACTTAGTCTTCTCTGGCAGATATCTTCAGCAGAAAGATCAGGTCCAAGTTGGTCCGGAACAATGCAGGCAATTCACGGTGGATCAAGTGTCTCACATCCAGGTGTGGCGTCGATCACGTTCCTTCCCATCATAGATATGTCGCCAACTGACATGACCTGCATATTTTCGACATTACTATATTTGAGCAAGATAGCACGCGATCAAAAAGTCCCATGCATTATTACCTTTGATCAGCCTTTGTTCTGGAAAGCTTCCCAAATCATCAATGAACAGAGAGACCTGCAGGACATTGTTTTAATGCTGGGATCATTTCACACTCTGATGAATCTTTTGGGAGCAGTCGGTACTCTTATGAATGGTTCAGGATTGTCTGAAGTACTTCAAGAAATATACGGACCAAATGCCGTGCAACACATAATGTCTGGAAAAGCTGTTTCAAGAGCGATACGTGGTCATATGATAGTAGATGCAGCTCTTAGTACCTTACTAGTCGCAGACGTTTTCCCTCGTAATGAAGATGGAACTCCTCATGACCTCCATAAGGAAGCTTGTGACCTGCTCGACGATGTTATGACCGCCAAACAATCAGTTGAGGATGTGGAATCTTCGAATGCATTGTCTCAGATTGCTACCACTTTGGATGCGAAGAAAACTGACCTACAATCTACTTCGCAAACAAGTCAACTCTGGTTGGAATATATATCAGCGAATGATCAACATTGCACGTTCCTTGATAACAGCAGACAGAACCGGCTCGTGAGATTTGCACTTGCAAGCTATGCTGGAGACCATCCCCATAATTGCAGCAGCCGGACATCACAATTACCTGAAATCGATATACCTGTACCTGCAGAAAATGTTAAGTTTGCCTTCTGAAAATCCAGCCGTTAACAAAATGTTCCAGGAAGGTAAGTTTGTGGTAAGAAGAAGCGACAGATTATGGGCCGGACTCGGCACAGACCTAGTGATAGAACAAGTACTAATGCGTTCCCTGAAAAGCAGAGGCGGACTGACACGCGGAAGTGGATTTACAGACATCCAAAGGACAACGTGGCTCTTTTCTATGCCTCTGTGTTCCACTTACAACTTAGCAATGCAGGAATACACCAGAGTTTTGTTGGAAAGTAGTGAACAGCACAAGGAAATGAGGGGAAGTAGACAAATCAGGGACAGTAATGACATGAAGAAAGTATTTGAACGTCTGGAATCCTTATCCCCATTCCATTCTACCTCGGGTCTCTGCAACATTGTAACAGGGCTAACTGCTGATCCTGGAGTTAACGTTCATCAATTGCATTCAATCGGTACGAACATTGTCGTAAAAATGATTGGGAAACAAGCCTTTACATATTCTGCCAAAAGATCTGACAAAGTGAAAACACTAGGATCTGCTTCTGCCGTTGTGATCACTGATGCTTCAGATATAGAAGTAGATCCTGCACTACTGTTTCAGAGAATGATGACTGTTGCCACTGGCGGAGACATGAATCTTGAAGATGTCATGTGTTACGAACTGTGTGCATATCCTCCTGCATTGTTCGAATCACGAAGTATCTTGAGGAAACCCGATAAGTCTCAGCTAGCTCATGCACTAATCAAATACACTGACACTTTACGCATGGAAGAAGTTCAAGAAATTCAGTGCACAGACCAGTACGTATTGGATGGTGGATCTCTACTACATCGTGTTTCCTGGCGTCAAGATGAAACATATGACAGCAATCATTGTTTTTGATGGCTACAGCAGCTCTCCTACGATCAAGGACATGACCCACAGAAGACGCAGCACCAAGACAAGCAGAAATGTGAATCTCAGTCCAAGCATGAAGTTTGTTGGCCAGAAGGAACACTTCTTGGCTAATGAAAACAACAAGCAAGCATTTATTTCCCTCGTAGGTGAGATGTTGAAGAAGCACGGGTGTACTGTTCACAACGCAGATGGGGATGCTGATGTGGACATCGTTCGTGCAGCAGTTTCCTCATCAGAAAATGCAACTACAACAGTAATAGGAGAAGACACCGACTTGCTGATTCTCCTTCTGTACCATGCCAAGGACAGTGGTTTCAAGTTGTACTATCGCAGCGATATAAGACGGGGACCATCTCCTAATCCTGTGTATGATATTCTCAGCATTCAATCATTGTTAGGTAATGACATCTGCAAGTATCTCCTGTTTGTGCATGCTTTCACGGGCTGTGATAGCACATCCAGAATTTTTTCGATCGGTAAAGCCAAAGCATTCGACACACTGATGAAGGTGGCTGAACTCCGTTCAGTTGCAAATACATTCTGTTCTGATTGTTGCCAACACTCTGACATTGAAGCCGCTGGAAGAAAGGCAATGCTTCTGTTGTATGGCTGCAAAACACTTGAATCCACTAACGCACTACGTCATCGAATGTTAGTTGAAAAGGTAGCTACAGCTAAATCTTTTGTTACACCCGAACGTTTGCCACCTACCGATGCGTCCACAAAGTACCACAGCTTTCGCACATACTTTCAAATACTAATCTGGAAGTCTACAGAAGAGAAGATCGATGCAGAACAGTGGGGTTGGTATGTAAAGAATAATTCCTACTACCCTACAGCCTGCGACAAGCCACCAGCTCCAAATTATCTACTCAACATGATCCGCTGCTCCTGCAAGACGAAATGTGCTACTTCAAGATGTGGATGCAAGCGTAATGGAATGCCCTGTTCAGCCGCTTGTGGCGAGTGCCAAATCAGTGGTTGCGATAACAACCCAAGTACCGGTAATCTATCCGATGATAGTGATGAAGAGGATTAATTTCTGTGTTTGTGACCAGGTATCACTTCTGTAATGAACATAACTTGAAACTGGGAAAAAAATAATTGTTGTATTATTGATTATAAAAATCTGTAAAAAGCTATATAACATTATATTTGCGTAATAACTGGTTGTGTTGTATATTGTTGAATTATTTAAAACATTACAACTGAAAGAAAAAGCATCAAATGTATCTCTATAAATAAAAGCGTAAATTATATATATATTTTTTTCGTAGGAAACATCCAGTCCGCCATTTTGAATTTCATTTTTGGGGTGTTCCGGGGTCCAATTTTGTCGGATTTTGGATATGTTATTCGGCAATGGTTCCTGAGCTGGAAACAGTTTAGAAAGCTTCTGAAGCAATTTTGCCCAGGTCTAACTACAAATTGCCTGGACTATATATATATATATATATATATATATATATTATATATATATATATGAGGTAATTACAGAAATCTATATTCCGCCTTCATAGGCGCACGTTCGACAAACACTTGCCATGTTTCCCCCACTGTTAATAAGCAAAGGCATCGGAAATGATAAGCGTTTCAGATTAGGGAGTGATTTTCTTTGTCATTCGCTTGGCAACAATGAAGGAGAGGAGGGGGTATCAAACCCTATGTTTTTTTGTTGTGGGTACGCATCTGGTGACTTCTGAAGGTAGGAAGGATCTTGCTTTTAGTTATCTATCTATCTATCTATCCATATATATATGTTACATTTTTTTTTGCGAAATCGGTCTTTTTGCAAATTCTCCTGTCAGTTTGCAAAGAAACCCAAACAATAGTAATTTTACAAAATGACCTTAAATATTTGATCAGTTTGCAAAAACACACAAAAATCGGTCAATTTGCAAAATCACGAATAATCTTGTCGGTGTATTTGCAAAATCTCTTGTTCTAATACTGTAAAACCTTCTACCTCCTAACCTAACCTAACTTAACCAACAGTGTCATTTTGGTTTGGTTAGGTTAGGTTAGGTTAGGTTAGGAGCTAGAAGGTTCTACAGTATTAGAACAAGAGATTTTGTAAATACACCGACAAGATTATTGGTGATTTTGCAAAGTGGCCGATTTTTGTGTTTTTTGCAAATTGACCGATTTTTGTGTTTTTGCAAAATGATCAAACATTTAAGGTAATTTTATAAAATTACTATTGTTTTGGTTTCTTGCAAATTGACCAAAGAATTTGCAAAAAGACCGATTTCGCAAAAAAAACGTAACATATATATATATATATATATATATAT
The DNA here is from genome assembly GCA_023014485.1 of Bathynomus jamesi. Classification (NCBI taxonomy): domain Eukaryota; kingdom Metazoa; phylum Arthropoda; class Malacostraca; order Isopoda; family Cirolanidae; genus Bathynomus; species Bathynomus jamesi. The sequence goes on along the minus strand of JAJOZX010004024.1, from coordinate 435,524 downwards.
GATGAATAAAACCACGAAGGAAAGGAAACACAGAATGGTGCTCAAGCGCTTTCCTGAGGATGTCATTAGACGAAAGCGCTTGAGCACCATTCTGTTTCCTTTCCTTCGTGGTTTTATTCATCATAAATATTTTTCACGTGTTACTTTCGTGAAATAATTTTCATATATATATATTAGTGATGTAGCGGATGTCATTTTTTTCACATCCGCGGATGCGGATGCGGATGAGGATGTTTTATTTCAACATCCGCGGATGCGGATGCGGATGTCTACATTTTCGTTATTTTTTAGGATATATTCGAGATTTGTTGTGTTTAACGTATATAAGTTATTATATAGAGAGAGCTGTAGCTATAATGTAGTATAATTGATTAATTGTACAATAATTGCTGTACTTTTCTCTGAACATATAAAATAATATCAAGCATCTAACTAATATAGAAATCAATTAGTGAATTCGTCTGCAAATAAATTCGTTATATTTTGTTGAGTTTCAGCCACAATTAGAAACCATAATTGTGTTACCAGGATGCGGGACGTGAACCCAACTCAAATGCACCCCACCGACCTCTTTCCCCAACCTCCACCCTTATAGAAAGATATCTTTAATTAGCTTGATAACTATTTATATTAAGTTTAAAGTTTTATTAGGCATATTTATAAATGAGTAATTAAAATAAAGTAAACTAAGATGTTCATCGTTTAATGTTCAAACTTAATTATAGGAAGGTTATGCTTAAGGAACATTAATTTTTCTGCCTTTTCTGCTGCCAGTCTGTTTCTCTTTTCATCATATATTAATCCAGCACTGCTAAATAATCTCTCGCTTGGTACGTTTGTTGGAGGACAGGCTAAATGTTTCCTTGCAAGTTTACTCAAGTATGGCTAGATATTCTGCGTATTTTTCCACCAACTAATAGGATTGTCACATGCAGCCAGGCGTTTTTCTTGGTGATAGCTCTCGATCATTTTTACTACATCTTTTGACATCGCGTAGGTCTCGTCATCGCTGCTTGACTCAAGAAACTGAGAGACAGATTCTGTGATAGATTTGCTTGTTGAAGGTGTTGGTTCTGTCACTGAAACTTTTATTCTTTTGGTGGGTGGCGAAGCGACAGATTCAAGAGATTGAAGCTCTTCAACTGCTTTGCCAAGTGATGATTTAACTCGTTCTAATGTACTAGGTGAAAATAACTTAGCTTTGTAACGTGGATCTAAGTAGGTTGCAAGAGAGTAACTTCATACAAGAACAGCCTCTCGTCTTGTCGCTTGCATCACTTTTGCGCACAATGAACTACTTCTATTAATATAGTAGAATTTGATAATTTCCGCTTTTAATGACATTTTATCTCAACGGTCCACATCCGCACGACATCCGCAGTCCAAAGTGCGGATGCGGGTGCGGATGAGGATGCGAGAAAATGTGCGGATGTTCCGCGGATGCGGATGTGACCTACATCACTAATATATATATATATACAGTGCCCGCGAAAAGTATCCGATCACCCTTGAAATTTGTATTTTTTACATAAAAAACAATGTTTAAATGTATACTAACCTTATATTAGTATTTTGTCATCTGTCCTTTGGTTTGGATGACTTGTTCTAGACGTTTTGGCATGGATTTAATCAAGTTTTGACAAACTTCCACTGATATTTCCTTGCACCATACCTTTTTGATGGCCTCTTGTAATTTTTCGACTGAGCCAGTGTCGTGGCATTCAACCTTATTTTTTATTATTAGCCACAGATTTTCTATCGGATTGAGATCTGGACTATTACCAGGCCAATCCAAAATATCAAATTTATTGTCAGTAATCCATTTTGTCACTATTTTGGCCCTGTGACATGGTGCACCATCATGCATGTATGTTTTTGTCCTTTGGATTGCCATTGCCATTGGAAGTTTATCCTGTAGCATTGCTAAATACCGTGCACCATTCATAGTTGTGTTCTTCGGAAGAAAATATAAGTTTCCACGCCCATAGTAACCGAAACAACCCCAAACCATCACACTTGGAGGGTGTTTCATTGTCTTTAGGGTGTATTTAGGGTCCATCCTATTTGAGCCAATAGGCCGGCGAACCTTTTTTGGACAACTTCTGAATGTCAAAAATGTCGACTCATCGCTAAATAAAACCTTCTTCCAGTCATCAACAGTCCAATGAATGTATTTTTTACAAAATGCGACACGTTTTTTACGCATTTTTTCATTAATGAACGGTTTCTTAGCAGCATGGCGAGATGGTAATCCGAGTTCTTTTTGGAGCCGCTCCTGGATAGTTCGTTCAGAAACACCAGATAACAAATTATTCATATTAAATTTTATTTCTTTCGCAGTTATTGTTGGGTTTTTCAATACTAAACGTTTCATAAGTTTTTCTGTTCGCGAATTTGTTTTTCTCGGTCTGCCAGATCGTTTTTTAGGAACTGGCGTGGTTAGGCCACCATTGTTCTTAGCCCGTGAAACCCATAAATTAACGGTACTTTGGGATATGTTTAATTCCTTAGCTATCTGTCTCTGTGATTTCCCACATGCATGCAAAGCAACAATAGCACCTCGACAATCACTCTTAAGTTGTTTTTTAGCACACATTATATATAAATTTTATTTACACCACTTTCTGTAAAAAAAAAAAAATATCAAGAAATTTACACAAACAGTGAAATCTGACAAATTTGAGACACAGCCACCCGCAACGAAGGCTACCAGAACACTAATTTGAGAATGCGTTGGATAGCTCTCATATCAGCGAGCAACCTCAAAGTTACCAGATGTCGCTAGAACAAATAGAAAGTGAATTACGTGTCTCTGAATATCAAGGGAAAATATTGTATTTTCTTGAGTGATCGGATACTTTTCGCGGGCACTGTATATATATATATATATTATATATATATATATATATATATATATATATATATATCAGTAAATACACGTTCCAATCTACATGTTCTAAATATATGGACATATTTTATGCATTTCACGTACACTTCTATATGATATTTACGTACACGTTTATGTACAATAGTTTTCACAGACACGCATACGCGCGCGCACACGAGAAGAAAGAAAAGCTGCGGATGATTAGATTTACTGACTGGAGTTATAGCCCATCTGACGAGGTTTAGCGTTCATTAGCATGAAATAGCGACTCGAGCTACGAATGATCTCAGATGGTCATTCTGTGACGTTTTTAAAGGATTCTAAATCGCACATTTTTCTTTCTCAGTCAAAGTTATAAAAAGTTAATGATCCAAGAACAGGGTGCAGATTTGTGGGATTGGCTGGTTAGTCCTTGAACCAAGATGAATGTCTTCCTTACAGTATAGCTTTAAGAAAGCTCTCTCTCTCTCTCTCTCTCTCTCTCTCTCTCTCTCTCTCTCTCTCTCTCTCTCTCTCTCTCTCTCTCTCTCATATAAATTAAACGGCTTTATGCAATTGTCGTAAAAAGGGTTACTCTAAAAAATACTGCGTTCTGTACAATTTATGCAATGTATGGGATGAGCACATGAGCGTACTATAAATATTAAAAACAAGCTATACCTAAGTCAAAAGATACTAAACATTCCCAGCCCTGACATAGAGCAAATTTATTTCAAGTTCCCCGTGTAGGCATTTTTCCTTTTTATACTCAAGTGTTGAATACCCAACTAATAATACTGTGCATTTATGCATTTTTTCAAGTCTTGTAGATTTTTTAAGACGAGTATCATAAAACGTGGCAGAAATAAACTGTAACGGGTTTTATACGCGTTTAATAATTACACAAAAACCTACCCCTAAGAACAAAACTGAGAAAAATACTGTATATCATCATTCCATCGCATGTTTCCATACAGTGACTGAAAATTGTTGCCAGAAATCTGAGGCGACATCTGACATTTATTCATTGACCAATCAAAACTCGGCTACATAATGCAGAGCATCAACAACAGCTAAGTGCGGTAATTGCATTATTTTTTTTTGTATCATAATTACGTGGAAGTGGTTTTCTAGAAAATACATACATACATACATACATACATACATACACGAGGAAAGCGAGAGATCAGTTCTTAATCCCGTAGCTCCAAGGATAGTAGGGCATTAAATAGTAGTTTATAAAAGAGGGCAAATATATAGAAAAGACGTTTCGGCGCTATACCTATACTTAAAAATGTACAGTAATACTCCACATGTGAGTGATGAGATTTGATACCCGCGCGATGAGTAGTGAATAAAATGAATTAGTTTATTACTTAAAAACTTAAAGGAATTAATTGTAAAACTGTTAAAATAAGTTGAAAAGAGGTTATTCAGGGATATTAGGACAAAATATATATATATATATATATATATATATATATATATACAGGGTGTCCGAGAATTATCTGTACAATTTTTGGCTGTTATTAAAAGTCAACCATGAAGTGTAGAAATTCCAGTGTTGTCCCATTTTACAGAGAATCTCATTACGTTTTTTCTGATACCAAGTTTTGACAAGTTTTTTAGAAATTCCAGTGTGTCCGAAAATTATCTGTACAATTTCAGCTTTCAATAAAATTCTTGATAAAACACGTAAAATTCTTAAACAAGATTATTTAGAATCTGTATTTTCAAAAGTTTCTTTACTAAAGTAACGTTGTTACAAACATTCGATATGTGCACCATCAGTGATTCGCAAAACATCCAATCGATAATCCAAATGTTGCCATGTACAAAAAAAAAAACTTGTCAAAACTTGTTATCAGAAAAAACTTAATGAGTTTCTCTGTAAAATGGGACAAGACTGGAATTTCTACACTTCATGGTTGACTTTTAATAACAGCCAAAAATTGTACAGATAATTCTCGGACACCCGGTTTATATATATATATATATATATATATATATATATATATATATATATATATATATATATATATATATATATATATATATATACATACTGCATGCTCACATCTTGGAAAGCTGAATGACAATTAATTTCTTGCATAGAAATACAGTAGAATAAAAAAGTCCTTGTCAGCGGTCTTCAATCTCTTGCAGTCGATCGCGAACATGTAAAAATGTCCCAAACGCGTGATTCAGTCAGGAATGATTACAGGACGGAGGAAGAAAAGCATCTTAGAAGCTGTGAAAAGAGGCAGTTTTGTGAAACTATACATCGTGGGTCTTAGAATGGCTGTTAGAAAGCGTCGGTTTCATCTTCTTTTATGCCGAAGATCTAAACCGCGAGGAATGTAAATGCCTGATTCTCCTGAAGGAAGAAAAAAGGAAGAGAGAGGTTTTATTCTCTTACTATTTCTATCATTTAGATGCCTCACACCTTCTCTTGAGTCTTTTCCTCTTCAAAATTTTGATGAGGATGTAATACTCTGAGAAAGTATGAAGCAAAAATTGACGTTGCCAGTTGAGAGAGAGAGAGAGAGAGAGAGAGAGAGAGAGAGAGAGAGAGCTTTCTTCTCTATCAACTGGCAACAAAATATCTTCAAAAGTTCAAAAGTTATGTGAGTTTCAAATTTGGTACAACTTGACTTGCGTTTTCTGGCGTTATTTTACTTTTGTCGCTTAGCCACTTCTTCCTTGGAGGGTCTCATATATGTGTATTACAACAATACAGAAATAAAAGAAGATCCAAATATAAGAATAAATACAGTACTGACTATGAATGAAGATATTTTGTATGGCCACCTAATTTCAGATCATTTACTTAATGCAGCTTCATTCGAGCCATTTCGCGAAATTTAATATTAAAATCTACGCCCAATATTAATATTAAATTCAATGGAGTGACTTTTTTTTTTAAATATTTTTAATTAAATTGCGATAAAGAGGAAATTTCGCTCGGAGAGGCAAAGTTTTAAAAATAAAATAGAATTCTTATCTAATGATAACTTTCAACCATAATTATTACCTTAATTTTATATATATATATATATATAATATATATATATAGGGCGTCCCAAAACATGTATACACACTTTAAATACTTATAAAGGCAGTGTTTATTAAAATACATTTCATTTTCAAATGTAATAGAATCTACAGACATTATTTAATTGTTTTGTCAACGCCTGTTTTCAAACTGACGTCCGTTCTGGCCCAGGCACTGCTGATAACGCGAAGCAATGGAATCGCAAACATCACGAAACATTTCGTTTGGTATTTGTGTGCATTCTCGTTCAATGGCTGCTCTCAATTCAGCGACTGTTGCAGGTTTTATAGCGTAGACTTTGTCTTTTAAGTATCCCCATAAAAAAAGTCTAGTGGTGTGAGGTCTGGTGAACGCGGAGGGTATTCTACGAAACCCCTTCGTCCAATCCACATCTACATCGTGCCAAGTACCACTCGCAATACTCCACTCTTCGGTCCGGATCATCTTCATTAATAGCATGGACTAATCTTGGAATGTAACTTTTCCATTGACAGCGCTTCAAAATGCGTTGGACAGACGATTCTGAAATTCCTACCTCACGACTCGCTTGCCGCACAGATTTTCTTGGACTTTGGTGATACGTTTCCAGTACTCTTTCTTGCTTTGTGGGCTTGTCGATGTCCGTGGTCTTCCGGAACGCTTCTTGTGGACATTCTGAACAGTTCCATCGGCTTCAAACTTATCTCTAATTCGAGTGATGGTAAGTCGCGTTGGTGGATCTGTTTGAAACTCCCTCCTAAACTGTCTTTGCACTTCAACTGCGTTTTCACATTTCCAGTAGCATTTTAGAATGAATTTCCTTTGTTCAAAGCTTAGTCTGACTGCCATTATTAATTATAATGGGTTTAACTTGGAAAGAAAGAAACATCAATTGAGCTATCAGCTGTTAAAGTGTGTATACATTTTTTTGGGACGCCCTGTATATATATATATATATATATATATATATATATGAAAATTATTTCACGGAAGTAACACGTGAAAAATATTTATGATGAATAAAACCACGAAGGAAAGGAAACACAGAGTGGTGCTCAAGCGCTTTCGTCTAATGACATCCTCAGGAACACTGAAGTAAATAAAGAGTTCAAGACTATATATATTAGGTATATAGGTTACAAAAAAAAAATATATATATATACTTGTACGTACATATTAATAAATATAGAAATAAAAATTGTGGGAGGAGCATACAAATTTGTAAAGAAAACTACCAATTTTAGCACTTTGCCCGGATCAAGTAAAGATAAGCACCCCCGGCCTTCTTTAATTAGCCTTATAAGGCTAACTAACGAAATATCACGACCTAACCTAACCAATCGTCAAAGGCGTACAGTTGACTTAACGATTGGTTAGGTTAGGTCGTGATATTTTCGTTAGTTAGCCTTATAAGGCTAATTAAAGAAGGCTGGGGGTGCTTATCTTTACTTGATCCCTTTGCCCGAATTCAACACAAGATCAAATGGATTGTTTACAACCAATTTTATAGATAATGCCTGAATGATATATAGGTCACAAAAATAAAAAATAAAAATAAATTGAAAAATAAAATATTGTAAGAGGAGCATACAAATTTATAAGGGAAAATTACCAAAGTTTTAGCACTCTGCCCTTCTTGTCTAAATCCGTTCTGAACGAATTCAAAACAACAGGATCGAGTTGAAAAAGACCTTTGCTCATGTTAAAGTTATTTGTAAGTTGGATAATAGCAGACTCAAGAATATTTCTATTAACAATGTTGCTAGAGTGAAACAAAACTGAAGCATTATTCCAATCAATACAATGGGATAACTCTGACAAATGGACAAAAAGGGCACTGGACGACTGTCCCGTTCTAACGGAATATTGATGCTGTTTTACACGCGTGTGCAAATCCTTTCCCGTCTGACCAATGTAAAAGGAATCACATTGTTTACAACCAATTTTATAGATAATGCCTGAATTATTGGTAGGGCTATTTTTTACTATGATATTTTTCACAATATTGTTATATGAAAATATTACATTAATATCCAAAAGTTTAAGTACATTAGCAATGCCTAAAAAGCCCGGGAAAAATGGAAGTACTAAAATATTCTTTGACAAAGTGCGAGTGTTATTATTCACACGATAGAAGGTTCGTTTTGCCTTGTTAAAACAAGATTCCATAAACACAGGTGGGTAGCACAGATCACTTCCAATACCGTTGATTTTTTTCCAATTCGGCATCGATGTATTCGGGACTGGCGATCCTAAGAGCGCGGAGAAACATTGAAGAAAATATGGCCTTCTTAATGGGGGTGTCATGTCCAGAGTAAAAGTGTACGTAGGACAAATTGTTTGTTTTTTCAGATAGATACTAAACTTAAAACCTGGGCTTTCCCTATGTACACGCACATCCAAAAACGGAATGGAGTTGTCTTGTTCCACTTCTAAAGTTAATGGAGGGGATTTGATCATTTAACTGAAGGAGGAAGTCATCCAGGTAACGATTCATGAGCTAGATACACAAAATATCGTCGACTTACCGCAACCATGGGATGCCAACCCCCAGGATTCTCGGAATGTAAGTAATTTCGAAAAACTCCATATAAATATTGGAGAGGAGGGGCGACAATGGGTTGCCCATGGCCATCTCAAAAACCTGTTGATAATACTCGCTATTGAAAGTGATTTTACAGTCTTTGATGCAAAGCTTAATAAGTCCAAAACGATGTGTGCAGGTAGTGGCAGGTCGTACTTATGTAATTCTCGGGAGAGAAAGTCAAGCATATCGTCAATCGGCACTTTTGTAAACAATGAACAAACGTCAAAACTGATCAATCTATCGTTGGTTTCAGTGCGTACATTATTCAATTTTTCAGTAAGATCCATGGAATTTTTTACATGTGAATCAGAGATAGTTCCGAGAATGGGGTACAAGACTTTGACAAGCCATTTGGAGAGTTTATAGGTAATAGAGCCCACCGAGCTAATAATAGGGCGCAACTTCAGCAGATTAATTTTAAAGAAACATATTGAAGTCACCAGACAAAATGAGTGGTCCGCCTTCAAAGTTGCAAGCTGCTCATTCATGCTGATTCAAGGTGCTCGAACTCCGCTGACGTCGCCAAAAGTGAGCTTCTGAGTCCGACACCTTCTCTCTTGTTGCTTCTAATCATAAAACATTATGTGTGTCATGTTATATATATATATATATATATATATATATATATATATATATATATATATATTATATATATATGATACACACAGACCGTGCATGGAACAGGAACTCTTGCCCATCTTGAAACGGACATGTTATGTGCCTTAAAAAGTGGACGTTCAATTCTGCCAGTTGAGGTTTAAATTTTGGTTTTTGGTTAAAATATAATAGTTACCCCTTTTTCTTTGATGTATTCAATCTGACGTGAAGGCAGCGAGTCTTTTGCTTATATTGAGGTTCTAAATGTAGTTGGGCTAGGCTGCTTTAAACCCTAGATCCTGTCCTAAAGCTGGATCCTGTCTGCTTTGCAGATAGCTGGTGAGGGAAGCTATATTTTTGGGACCTCTTTGCGAGTGACCCGTTGCCCACGTCGGGCTAGCATCATGAAAAAGAAAAACTATGGTATTTGTCATTTACCATTACTTATTCGGACTATAGTGGATTTAATTATCCTAGAAGAGTTCCTCGTTCCATGCACGGTCTGTGTGTATCATAAAAAACCTCAGGGAACCATTCTGAGTTGATTCCCATATATATATGTATGCCACATGTGCCCATGTACTTTGTGTTATACTCCTAACATCCTAATTGTCTATAAATATGAAACACTGTAAAAAACTATAGTTACCTATTTAATTGTAATTAACGATAATAATTTAATATAATGTAATTAATGTACTTTAATGAAACTGTAATTAACGATAATAAGCGATGTGAATTAATTGGTAATTATAATCATAGTTGTAATAAACCAAAATTACAATGTAGTCAGTGATGTACTTGGGATTGTACTCAATGTACTACTCCGACATTATGTCACCATTTAGGAATGTATACTCGGCGATATTTCTTTATTTTTTAATTTTTTTTTCCGTTTTATTTTGAATCTTTCAAAATTCTGATATGTGTTAAAATTATGCTTAACGTCCAAGAATTGTTTAGATCTCCAGTTAAAGGAGGAAACTTAACCTTCAACTGCACTCCCCCAAAATTTACTTATTTAATTTTTGCATTGTAAATTGAATCACGCCCTTGTTAGCAGCCTTTCAGCGAGGAGGTTGGAGCCCTCCTCGAGGAGGCCGAGGGCCTCCTCACTTTTAAATTCCGACCTGACCCATGGCCGAAAGAGGTCGAACTTCTCCCCCTGTAAAAGTCTAATCTAACTTAGAGGCTGAGTATTACCTGTACATTTTAGCAGTAAATTACAGTAAAAGAAAGTTTTTTATCTTTACCTTCGAACCGTGCTCTCGTCCGAGAACTCAGTCAATAAAGTAGAGAAAAATAATTTCCCGATAAGTTATAAGAAAAATCGGTGAACCGTCAGATAATTTAGTAAGTTTTCACAGAATCCTCCGATCCACTATAAGAAGAAATCGGAGAGTAGTCTAGTATAGAAGAAACTACTGCAAGTAACAAATCCGTTGCTGCCTCGTAACCAGAACCCCGGTCGACTTCGAACCAACCAAGGCCATAGACGGAGGGGTTAACATATATATATATATATATATATATATATATATATATATATATATATATATATATATATACAGGGCGTCCCAAAAAAATGTATACACACTTTAACAGCTGATAGCTCAATTGATGTTTCTTTCTTTCCAAGTAAACCATTAGAATTAATAATGGCAGTCAGACTAAGCTTTGAACAAAGGAAATTCATTCTAAAATGCTACTGGAAGTGTGAAACGCAGTTGAAGTGCAAAGACAGTTTAGGAGGGAGTTTCAAACAGATCCACCAACGCGACTTACCATCACTCGAATTAGAGATAAGTTTGAAGCCGATGGAACTGTTCAGAATGTCCACAAGAAGCGTTCCGGAAGACCACGGACATCGACAAGCCCCATAAAGCAAGAAAGAGTACTGGAAACGTATCACCAAAGTCCAAGAAAATCTGTGCGGCAAGCGAGTCGTGAGGTAGGAATTTCAGAATCGTCTGTCCAACGCATTTTGAAGCGCTGTCAATGGAAAAGTTACATTCCAAGATTAGTCCATGCTATTAATGGAGATGATCCGGACCGAAGAGTGGAGTATTGCGAGTGGTACTTGGCACGATGTGGATGTGGATTGGACGAAGGGGTTTCGTAGAATACCCTCCGCGTTCACCAGACCTCACACCACTAGACTTTTTTTGGGGATACTTAAAAGACAAAGTCTACGCTATAAAACCTGCAACAGTCGCTGAATTGAGAGCAGCCACTGAACGAGAATGCACACAAATACCAAACGAAATGTGTCGTGATGTTTGCGATTCCATTGCTTCGCGTTATCAGCAGTGCCTGGACCAGAACGGACGTCAGTTTGAAAACAGGCGTTGACAAAACAATTAAATAATGTCTGTAGATTCTATTACATTTTGAAAATGAAATGTATTTTAATAAACACTGCCTTTATAATTATTTAAAGTGTGTATACATTTTTTTGGGACGCCCTGTATATATATATATATCCGGGTGTCCCAAAATGAATATAACAAAAAGAAAGTCAAATAACTCTTCTGGTAATTGAGATAATGAAATAGTTTTTACATGAATTTTTGTTGACCATGTTGACTTTTGTTGACATCACACCACAACTATTATCATCCTGTCCTGCAAATGAGACGGGATGCTGCAGAGGGGTCAACCGCAGGTCGATTCTGAACCGTCGTTCGAACTCACACACGAAATAAAATTACAAAAAAATAATTATTATTATTATTTACATAAACCTAATGTGACTTTGCTTACTTCCAAGGAAACCCGGATATAATCTCTTCCTTGGTTTTTACATATAACCTTAAAAATATTTAGGTATTCCTTCAAAGACTGGAGCCTGCGTGAGATTTCGTGAAGAGTGGTTTATTGGAGGAAAAGGGAAATTACAGATCATTGGTGCCTGTACATGCATGAGCTTGGCACTGTGGGCAGGCACAGAAAATACCAGTTTTCTATATATAAGTTAAGAGGTGCCTCCTTCACTCTTTATGAGGCTGTTAATAGATTTCATATTTTATCAACTATAAATAGGCCTATCGAAGTTTACATTGTAAACACAATAAAAATTACTGCTTCTACGAGAGAGAGAGAGAGAGAGAGAGAGAGGAGAGAGAGAGAGAAGAGGAGAGAGAGAGAGAGAGAGAGAGAGAGAGAGAGAGAGGAAATTTATACGACAAGCTTCCAAACCATTAAAAAGCCTTATCAATCACAGAGGCTTGAAAATGTTCCATTGGACGAGAAATTATTATCCGGGATTTTTCCCTCAATTTCCGTAATAGAAAGTTCCTTAAGCGATATCGCTCTTGTTTCAGGAGAACGTTGTAGATTTAGGTGCTCATACTGTAAATAAGCTGTAAAGTAGGATCAAAGGCTAATAGGGGTAAAAAGCAGACGAAAGCGGTTTTTCAATCTTTTATTTTAACTTTGGACTTTATTTGAATGTTCATTTTCGGAATGTGGAGATGACGGAGGGGGGGGGGCGGAAGATTTCAAAAATAGGTTCAAATATTTAATGGTAAATATTGTTTTTTATTTTATTTTTTAGAAGCATTAAATAAAGTTAATAATTAATCTTAATATTCAAATTATCAATGAATTAATGGAAATATTAAATATATCAATAAATAATTTATAACTGATAAATTATTTATAATCTTAAGTTCATGATAATGCTCAACGCGTAATTTTTGCAATTTTATTATGGCTAATGTCACACGATTTTACTCTAAAGAGAAAACCCATGTCGATTTAAGGCTGGTTTATTACAGGTAATAAAATTTTCCATTAATAAACAGGAATAATTAAATACTATAATAAATAGGGAAATTAAAATTACTTAATTCGATAATTACTGTGTGTATATATATACACAGGGTGTTGCAAAATTACCTAGTAAACTTTATATGTCTGTCGATCAGTATTGGGACGTTATGAACAATGTGTTCAAGTTGAAGAAAGACATGTGAACACATAAAATAAACAATTATTGTTGCTTTTCTTATTGTTGCTTTATTTGAAATAAAATGTTAAATATCGCATAGTTTTTGTTAAGATATTGCGTTCATATAAAAGTTTACTTGGTAATTTTAGAACACCCTGTATATATATTGCTGTTTGTATATGAATAAAGGGTAAACTTGTCTCTTGTACAATGTTAAAAAAATTCAAAATTTACATTACAAAAATTAGCTGGAAAACGTGACCATTCGCCGCAAAACTATTTTAGAATTTACCTCTTTAATTAGTAACCATAGCAACGATTAGTAATTATTTAATGTATTGGAGCAACTGTTGCGTCGTCCTTTAGAGGGGGGGGGCTAAGCCTTCCTTTTTCTTCCTCTTTGCACACATACACCATACAAACATTCTTCGTGCTTGGCGTTACAGCGACGTAACGTGATTCTAACATTAAGATTTTTATAGTTCTTTGAGAGTTGATGAAAAAGGATGACGACATTTTTGTTTTACGGCGACATTTTTTTTCTACGACGCCATTTTAACTAAAACATAATAATAATAATGAAGGAAAAAATATGTTTATTTACACAAGAGGTAGTTGCAGACTAACAAGAATCCAACGTTCGCGAGAGGAAAGCCCTACAAGGACTAAGAAGAAGTGGAGGAAAAGGAGGTAATGAAGAAGAGAGGATGTGGAGGAAAAGGAAGAAAAGGTGGAGGAGGAAGAGGAATTACAAGAAGAGAAAGGGGAAGTAGAGGAAGAGAAAGTAGAGGAATAGGAAGTGGGTGAAGAGGAAAGAGAGGAGGAGGAGGACGAGGAGAAGGAGGAGGAAGAGAAGGAGGTGGAGAAAGAAGAAGGAGGAAGAAGAGAAGGAGGTGGAGAAAGAAGAAGAGGAGGAGGAGGAAGAAGAAAAGGAGGTGGAGAAAGAAGAAGAGGAAGAGGAGGAAGAAGAAAAGGAGGTGGAGAAAGAAGAAGAGGAGGAGGAGGAAGAGGAGGATGCCAAATAAATGCGAGCCAAATTTGAACATTTACATTAAATAATTTGAGACACCACTCTCAGAACCTTCATCAAACGACATTGTGCAAATCTTAATTAAATTTTCTTGAAAATTCATATTTAAGGTTTTTTGTTTATTTATAACTCACTAAAATAACTCGGTTATAAATAAATTAATTAACTAAATAAACCGATAAAAGAAGAAAAGGAAAATTTAAAAGCTTTTCATAATTGACGTTAAATTTTAATTTAGCCTATATTGAAATTTTAGACAAAAGGAAAGCAAAATCTTTTAATTTAACCCTTTCGTTGTGGCGTAACTAAATATGATGTGCTCAAAATATGACGTAAGTTATAAGCCGTACGTAATTAGAGTGTCGAATGGGGTGTTGTTATATGAGATTTTGTATGACGTTGTATGGTCAAAATTTTGCCAAAGTTTAGTCAATATTTCTTTTAGATTTGATAGAGGCGTGGGCGAAAGCTTTGTTTTTCCCTATCTGGCGATGAAGAGACTCTCAAACGCGCCCAGTAGGAAATGCATCTGAGCTTGGAGCCAAAGGAAAAACTTTTATTCATTTATGTCTCCTCCACTGAGTAGTGTTTTGCGAGGTGTGGAAGGGTGGATACTGTAGGGTGTGTCAATTTTGTTCTGAAGCCAATTGTTCTCCCTCATGCAGAAGAGAACCTCCCCTCACATTGATTGTCGCTGTCCTCGTGAGAAGAAGATCCCTGTTTTGGAGCTGGCTTTCATAAAGGCTCAGAGAACAAAGGCAGGAGGCCAAGGAAGTATGCAGATTGGTTGGCAGATTATTCAACCAAAAACAGATTGTTATTGCTAAGAAAAAAGAGAAAATCCGAGAGAGGGAAGAAAGGAAGAAAAGAAGAGTGAAGAAGCCACCCAAAGAGATGAAGAGCTCTATCAAGAGGTTTCTCACTTCTTTGAAAGCTTTCAGATGAACAGAAAGAAGCAACATCAGATGATAGCTCCAAAATGCCATCTGAACCTTCACCGAAGAGAATGAAATACAACACTAAAGACATCTCAAACATTGCCCTTGACAGTATTTCGCCACCATACGGGGCTACGAGAGACTGCAGAGATTGCCACTGCCGCTTGGATAGATGCAGGCCTCATCAGCCGAGAGGATACATCCTTAGTGATAGATCATAATAAGATAAGAAGAGCACAAGAAAAATAATGAAGGAAATATCTGATCAGCATGAAAAAGATTTAAAGGAGGAAGGTCTCTCTTGCCTTTTGTTTGATGGAAGAAGAGATGACACAAAAGTTCTCCTAGAGGTAGAGGGAATGGACAGAAAGTTTCCCGGCCTCATCAAAGAAGAACACTACTCTGTGTGTTCTGAACCTGGTGGCCGCTATTTGTTTCACTTTGTTCCTGAAGCAGAAGTAGAAGGCAAGAAACCTGCAGAGGCAATTGTTGATCAAATAATATGTTGGCTTCAAGAAAGAAGACTTGACAGTTCACTGCAGGCCGTTGGTGGAGACTCAACTGCGGTGAACACTGGATGGCAGGGCGGTGTTATGACGCATTTAGAGAAAAAACTTGGAAGAAGGCTTGTTTGGATTGTATGTGATTTGCACACAGGGGAACTACCTCTTCGTCGTCTCATCCAGGAACTTGATGGTCCTAAAAAGAGCAACAACAAGTGGTGAGGCCCCCTTGGCAACATGCTAGATGAAGCAACGGAATTAGAAATAAATACAAAATTTCCAAAGGTCGAAATAGGCCCTCCCCTTCCAGTGTTGTCTGAAGAAGTTATCAGAGACCTCAGCACGGATCAATCTTACCCTTATCGTATTGTTCAAGCATCAGATCAGGAGAGTTTTGCCTAAAAATGGCTCTCTTGGAGATTGGACCCGTAAGTCACAGTCGTTGGTTAACTACAGCGATTCGTTTCTGCAGGATTTGGGTTTCCAAACATGCACTGAAGGGCAAAATGCTACAGAATTTGATGTTGATTGTTGAATTTATTATTGGGTTTTATCTTCCTCACTGGTTCAATGTAAAACTTAATCCAATGTGGATGGAGGGGCCCAACCACATCTTGTTTCAATTACAGCTACTGAGAACCCAAAGGAAAGTAGTGGTGGACATCGTGTTACCTGTGGTGAGAAGGTCCGCTTGGTATGCTAGGCCAGAGGCAGTTTTGCAAGCAATACTCTGCAGCCAATGTACCAAAGAGCGAACTGAGGCTGTAGAAATCATTCTAAAGCTTAGAGGAACATCACTAGATGATGACCAGCTGGGAGACTGCTCTGTTCAGACAAGGAAGGTACCTCCGATAAACGTCAATGCCACGAAATTGTCAGAATTAGTTAACTTGAGTTCGGAAGTTTTGGAGCCACCACTGACAACATGTATAACAAACAAAGATTTAACACAACTTAAAGAGGCCCCAATGCAAGTGCCAAAGTGGCCTTCTCACACTCAGTGTGGAGAGATGTGTGAAAATGGTCACAGAAGCAGCTAGTCAAGTTTACAGTCACGAGAGGCGAGAAGGCTACATCAAAGCGCAAGTAGCAAGCCGAATGCTGATATCAAGGAACCGCAGCAAAAAGGACATGACTGCATTGGTTACTTTCAAATAAAGACTCTGAATGATATCTTATTGCCACTTTAAATGTTGATAGGATGTTTGCGCACATTTGTTATTTTGTTACGAATTTACGGAAAAATGGAATTTTTTAATTAAAATCGATGTAGGTCGGAGTTATTTTTTATTGTTTTTGAAGCAAGGATATTATTTTGTATGCCAAACGATTACATTAAATTGCTACAAAATCACATGATTTTCAATTTAGTCATTTCACCCCCAAAATTGACACACCCTAGTGGATAGTCTTCTTGAATCATATGCGAGGTTGGAATATAGTTGGGCTTTTTTTTTTTTTTTTTTTGTAGAACAATGGAAAAAGATGGTTTCAAGAATGGGCACGTATTTCCTGGGATTCAGACATCACTCAGCGAATACCAAGACTCTGGTTCGGATCCCACGTAAAACTGTATGTCCCTCACCTGTCTATGACAGGCGAAGGAGGTTAAATAAGTATATCATTACATTACCATGTAGAAGCCCAAAAGTTTTGAGTGAAATATCTTACTGCGCGATCACACTCTGTCCATTTAATCAACTACGAGTAAAAGTGATACATCACGAGCACCAACAATACGAAGCATCTTTTAACCTATGTGAACCACATGACATCCTAATATAAACTTGGTTAGTTCGCTGAGTCAACAAGGGCATTGAGACAGGTGGTAACGCTACTGAGCAGGAAATATAAGTCGCCTGAGTCGAGTCAAATAAATTACATGCAGCGGACTCGTCACTACACTCCTCCCCATTTCTCAGACGGCCTTGAGACAATCCTTGGCTGGGTTTTGATAAAAATTTATATACATACAGTGTGTGTGTGTGTGTGTGTGTGTGTGTGTGTGTGTGTGTGTGTAGAGAGAGAGAGAGAGAGAGGAGAGAGAGAGAGAGAGAGAGAAGTGGTCGAGAAAGTATCAGAAGGATAATATCATTATGTTAATGGTTCCCCTTTTGCAAATAACAATTGAAGAACAAGTAAGGGGATACCTAAAAATGAAATGTTACATTTATGTCTTCAATTTTATTTGCACTTTCATTCTTAATAATTCTTAAGATGATGCAAGGGCTGTAATAGTGGCTAATCTGCATCCTTTGGAGAATCGTATACAACGTTTTTAAACTACCGGGTGTCTGAAAAGTCACTCCCTATTTTTAAATTCTTATTACTCCTAAACTAAAGGAGATATTGCAACCGTCCTTTCACTCTTTATAATTCTAACGCTTACCATTCATGTTACAGGTAAACGATGGCTGGAAAATTAAGCAATGAAGAACGAAGAAAAATTACATCACGATACGAAGTATGGCAATCAGTCGTTCAAGTCTAAAGATGGTGGAGAGCCACCCATGGCAGAAATGCAGTGGCATCAAAAACTGCCACATGAAATTAATGACAACGGGTTCTGTAAAAGACTTAAAGCGATCAGACCATCAACATCGCGTTCAGAAGAAACTGTGACTGCTGTACGAGCAATATTCGAGCGAAGTCCAAAGAAATCAATACGACAGGCAACCAGAGAGAGTGGGTTATCACGTTACACAGTTCATACTGTGCTCAGAAAAGACCTTCACTTTCGTGCGTGGAAATCCAATTATGTTCAACAACTCTATCCTGAAAATTGCGATAAACGCATGGAATTTGCTGAAATCATGTTGTCCGTGGAAGGAAGGATGACAACCCCAACCTGTTTAACAACATTCTTCGGTCCGATGAAGCTATCTTCCATGTTGGAGGATTTGTTAATCGACACAACTGTCATTATTGGGCAGAACGAGATCCAGCTATGACAGTTGAAAGAATGCAGTCCAGGTCCAAGGTAACAGTTTGGCGTGGAATGAGTTCGACAAAGTTTGTCGGCCCATACTTGCTACGAGACACCATGAACAGTGAGCGATACTTGGAGATGCTCCAAAATTTTGTGTGACCTACCATTTCTGAGTGGGAAAATGCTCTTCATGCAAGATGTGGCTCCACCACTTTTTGCATTAACTGTTTGTACCTGGTTAGATAACCACTTCTCCGGACGGTGGTTAGGTTGTCGAGGGCCAACGGAATGGCCTGTTCGAAGTCCAGATTTAACGCCATGCGACTTCTTTCTGTGGGGCCGGGCCAGAGAAGAAGTGTACAAATCAAAACTAAGGACCATTGATGAATTTGAAGACAAAATTCATGATGTTCTTGGTAATGTACCACGTGACTTCTTGAGAAAATCTGTTGAAAATGTACCGGTAAGGTTACAGAAGTTATGGACAGTGCTGGAGCCTACGTTGAACTTTAACTTTGTATTAAAGCTTTTCAATTTTGTAATAAAGTAAATGGTAATAAATAAGCTTCATTTCAGTTAAAGAAATGTTTTCATATCACTTTTTGTTTAGGAGCACTAAGAATTTAAAAATAAAGGGACTTTTCAGACACCCTGTATATTCATCTATACGAGTGGTGTGTGTGTATATATATACCTTTGGCACACTCAGAAAAATGGTATGTTATTTTTATCATACACAGTTGTTCAAAAGCTAGGCACTACAACAATGAAATAAAAAATAAATACGCTATATCCGGCTCTGGTGACTTACATTTGAGTAACCCTGTACAAAGGGTGTGTGTGTGTGTGTGTGTGTGTGTGTGTGTGTGTGTGTGTGTGTGTACCAACCCAGCAAACAAAAGTACATTTATTAAACGTTCAGAAATGTTTACAAATCGTCTATAAACGTTCTAAGAATGTTTGGTAAACAGCCATTGTGTGGAAGATACCTTCCTACTTATTGATCCATTTACGTACATATTAAAAATAAGTACTCGTATATTTTTATATTTATTTGCACCAACCACTCTTGAACTGGAAGCAAAGGGAGTTAAGTGAGTGAATAGCTGGTTTTATGGATTCAGACAAGAGTCTTATGTTTCATCAATCTTCTAACCATCCATGAAATGCTTCCTCAATTGTTCAATTCACTCGAGCATGAATGTGGGCGGCACGAGTCACGGTTCTTATTGTAGTATTTATCGCAGGTATTTTTCTGGTTGTTCAGTGCTTTTTCATGGCTGAACAATTAGTCAGTGCACGTGCTGAAGGATGTGTATGGGGTGGGGAGAGTGTAGTAAATGAGTTTATAGGCAGTGGATAGACAGAGAATACGATTCCGAAAGTGACTTGCATAAGACATATTCTGGGTAAATTTCTGTATCAGTTAGATTCAAAGTACAGTGCCAGAAGAAAGTCCGCCCAGAAACATAAATTCTTTTTTTTTTAAGCATAAAAAATTACTAATTGCTAATACTATGTTTTATTTGAATATTTTATTCTTATTGGAGACTAATAAAATTTCAAAAACAAAACCCAGTCATTACTAATTAGTATTTTTTTCAGAAATTTTAGGTTTTAATTTGAATTTTCCCCCGAAACTCAATTCATTTATATATTAAATTGAATTGAATTGAATAATCTTTATTATTATTATTATTATTATTATTATTAAAGCTGTAGGCTTTACTGGGCTCTTATTAAAAATAAAAGATAGTTATTATTAATATTTATTATTAATAATACATAAATCATGAATCAATTTAATGAAAGTCTACTCCTATATTGTACATATATGATACACACGCATGCGCACACTCACACACATACACACAAACACACATGCACACACACACACACGCACATATATATATACACACCTCATTTCCTATCTAAAGAGGCATTACGAGACAAAATGTGTGCCATTATTCAAGAAAATTCTCCACCCAATTATCTCCATTAACTGCAAAGTTAAAGGCCTCATATTAAGTTTATGGAATATAAAATGCACCAAATATTTTATGGCTTGTATCTCGTATCTCTTTTTTTATTTGAGGGTAACTTTTTCATTAGTAGCTTCGTTTCTCATGATTTTCTAGGGAAAATTCTAACGTCCTTCTTACGTGCAGAAATCCCTTAAAACGGATCATAAAACTTGCCAAGATGGCTGAAATTCATTTAGATGATAGTCTTATATTAGCTGCATTACGGGCTTTAGGAATACTCTTGTGTGTGTGTGTGTGTGTGTGTGAGTTTTACACAGAAACCGTAAATGGAACAAGGAACTCTTCTGGGAAAATTAAATTCACATTAGTCCAAATAAGTAATGGTAAATGACAAACACTAGAGGGGGGGTTTCTTTTTCATGATGAAATCCCAACGTGGGCAACGGGTCGCTAAACGGGTGTGTGTACGTAAAAGTTTCTCAGGGGACCATTCTGAATTGTAACATATATATATATATATATATATATATATATATAATACACACACCTCGGTAGTGTAGTGGTTAGCGTCGCTGACTACGAATCCATCGGCCCCGGGTTCAAGACCCGGTGACGGCAGCCGGCACGCAGCAAAACCCAGCTGTTCATCCTTCCACACAATAAAAGAAAGTGGTTGCTAGGTAAATGGGTACCCTGGGTAGCCTCGTGGTTAAGACGCTGGGCTGCTGGTGGGGCGTGGTTCGGATTCCACGTTAAACTGTAGGTCTAAGGTGCTAAGGTGGAGTAAAAAGCTTGGCCTTCGTCAGAATGAACAATTCGGGCGGAAGCTAACCAAAGATTATATATTACTCCACCGACAATGAAAAGATAACGGAATATTTCGCACAAATAGTTAGTAACGATCACTTAAAGGAATGTCCCATAAGTGTCCAATAATCTATATACATGTTCCCCATTCAAAATTTCTTCATGCGCAGAAAATCGGAGAGTTATGCGCACTAAGAACAACAAAGATATAGGCGAAGTTTATCTCAAGGAACCTTCATCACAGGTTGGTGTTTTGTCCAATTAATTCATAATTCAGGGAAGAGATTTTTCGTTTGTATCCAAAACAGACAAATCTTCTGTTCAAATTCAACTTCCCGTCGCGCGGTGAAATTGAATAAGAAAAACCGAAGTCAGGTATTTTATATACATAAAATGTATAGAAATTGAAAGCTTAAGTGATTTACAGGGTATTCACAAAATCCTGTCCAAATGGTTTTGAAGTATTGGTTCAAGTTAAATTAGACTTCCATCAAATGAAATAACATTTATTGAAGCCTTTTCGTGAGTTTACAAATTTACACATTTTTACAGATTTTTGTTTATGATTTTTTTTTCAGGCATTTCGTCGCTCCAAGAAAGGCTCAGCTTTTGCGTTCGCCAATTTTGATTCAGTTTTTGTTAGGCGTGACTTTTGCAGTGTTTGATTGCTTGTTTACAGCTAGCAACGACAAAGTGAAAATTCAGTCAAGAAATGGTGTAAAAAGACGGAGATCGGTCGGGGAGCCCGAGAATCTCCGAAGAAAATGCTGAGCGTATCTGAGAATCTTTTATTCATAGGCTCAGATAATCTACTCGACTGGCATCAATAAGACCCGATGCCAGCGTCTCTGAGATAAGATTAATGTGCATTCAAAGGTTTTTCATGAACGTCTCCATATCCAGGCATACAAATTGCAATTCTTGCGAAAGACCTAAAAATTACCAGCACAGAGCCGAGTTTGCTGCCATTGTCTTCAACAACTTTGAGATAGATGGAAGTGCATCTAGATCATCTGCATTTTGACGAGGCGAATTTTCACGCCTGCGAGAGAATTGCCCAAAAACCCACATTCCTCCATCGAACATGGAAGGGAGAGTCCAAAAGTAAATATCTGATGTGGACTGATGAGTGATCGAATAATCGACCCATTCTTTTTCACTGAGGCACTGATGAGTGCCTGTCACCTCCTTTGATGTGCATGAGATTTTTCTATACCCCAAAAATTGATACCCTTCAGACGGTGCACCCAGAAACTATGACATTTCAGGCAGACGGTGCACCACCTCACTTTAACAACCTCGTGCGTGACTCTCTCAACTAAAAATTTTCAAATCACTGGATTTGGGGTAGAGGGTCCACTTCTTGACCTCCACAATCACCAGGTCTGACACCTCTTGGTTTTTTTCCTGTAGGGGTATTAAAAGATATTGTCTACGTTTCAAAAGTACAGAGTGTGCGAGAACTTAAAGACCGAATCCGCACCGCAATTGAGACAGTCACTCCTGAAATGCTGCGACGAGGGTAGGGTATCGCCTTGGCATCTGGCGTACTACCAATAGAGTTCAGGTGTAGTTGCACTGCAATGTATGAAAAAATTCAATAAATTGCACTTTTGTCGGTGATACTTAACTTATCTGAGGCAACAGTTAAAAGTTATAACATTTTAAAAACCATCCAGAACTTTGCAACACTCTGTATGTTTCTCATGTACACTCTGTGGAATTGTATGAATTGATTAGGTACATTTCTCGCTTTGAGACCTTGAAAGAAGATGTATTGAAGCAGTTCAGTAAAGATGAGAGTTTTAGGAAATGTGAAATTGACTGATCTCTTTTCCTTCATACTCTGATAGTCGATAATGTGTTGTGAAGTGTGTGTGTGTGTGTTGTGTGGTGTGTGTGTGTGTGTGTGTTAAACTCGAAGTTACAGAGTTACACAATAGCAAAGACCCTAAGATTCACTCTAGGTTAGCCCAAATGAAAAGTAGAGAACATAAAAAAAAAATAGAAAAAGCAAATAAAAATAAATACTGAAAACTTATACCTTGCTTACGCTTACAGACGTGTAAATTTTCACAAGGAATAGTAGGAATAGTAAAGGTTAGAACAGACAAGGCTCTTTCCCTCCTTCATCAGTCAGCCATTACTGACAAAAAATAGTTGTGAAAGATTTATAGGAAGAAGTATAATAAAAAGAATAGCTTCAGAGTTTATTTACACCGTGTGTACACTTATCTCGTGTACTCTCCTCTAATTACGCTTTAGAGGAGTGTGAAAATTAAAGAATAAGACAGTAAACTGAGAGAGAGAGAGAGAGAGAGAGAGAGAGAGAGAGAGATAGAGAGAGAGAGAGAGAGAGAGAGAGAGACTAGCAGTTTTGTTAAAAATGATATGATGATATGAAATGGCAGTAATAATATATCTCACTTTTCAAATAGGAATTCCATCATGCTTTTCTTATCATTACACCTCCAGCAAAATACAGAAATAATTAATAAATAAATATCAAACGTTCGTGGCGAAGCAATTTAATCATGTTTAAGTAGATGTAAGTACATAAATGCATTTGAAATTCTAATTTGCATCTTACGAATGTTGGCTTTCAATGTTTTCAATGTTTTCAAAGTCTTCGGAATATATTTGTAACTTGATCCGTTTAGGGGAAAACCAAAACTGAGAGGATTTCAAATTTAATTTTTCTGTTCCCCAGGTAAACATCTTAACACACACACACCACACACACACACAAAATAAGAACTAAATAATACTGTTTGTACAGACATGTTTACCTTATTAAACACAGTTATATGTAGACATAATACATTATTTAATCTTTCTGCGTTGTATAGAGGGAAAGAGTCTGGAAGTTATTTCAAAGTAGTTCAGTATAAAGTTTAACTAATTCATAATTGATTCATTGGACCACCCTGTCCACCCATATTAAAACCTGAATTGTGTGTATATATATATATATATATATGAGCAGAAGAGCAAGATCTATATCTATCGCATTACTTACTGTAAACTGTATATGCATTGGTACAGTATCGTCAAATTATACAGGGTATTCCATAATGGTGTTCCTTCCTTCCAACTCAAAAAAAAAGAAAAAGTGTGCAATAAATTATTTCTGGGAACACCTTTTTTTATCACCCTGTATATAAGGTACAAGATTATCTCCCGACGTAAATACATAAAAAGAACACTTCTATATATACTCTTATATACCTTGGTTAACCTTGGTTTTGCTTCAGCCCGAATTGTTCATCCTGACGAAGGTCAAGCTTGTCACTCCACCTTAGACCTACAGTTTATAGTGTGTGTGTGTGTGTGTGTGTGTGTGTGTGTGTGTCAGACATGGGGCTGAGGCCTGGCCTCGGGCATATTTTGCAGGCCTCGGCCTCGGACCTCAAAAGTGGCTTTGGTCTCGGCCTCGAGGCCAGCGAAAAGTGGAAAGGCCTCGTGACTTTCGTGAGGCCTTAGGGAATCCTGATTTGTTTCGTTCTGTAATTTTCAATCTTCGGTGGCGTTGGGGTGGAGATTCTTCAGGTGGGTGCGCTCGGGGTGGATATTCTTCAGGTGAGGATCATGACCTGACAGGTGACTGTATGTGGCGGCATACTTTGATAAATAGGGTGAGTCAAAAGTAGCGCCCGATTTCTGTTTTTTCGGCTGTCAGATTCTTTCTGGGAAGTCATGTTGTTAATAATTGTCTTGCAGATTATTAATTTTCTTAGTTTATTTATTTTTGTTTTTGTTTTGCAGGTTATTGCTGAGAGTTTGGAAAGTTACTGAATTTGCACCAAATTGAACCATGAATTACCTTTCAATGAATCAACGCATTGCGGCCGTGAAACATTACTACAAATGTAATGAACAACCAACGATGGCGGCACGCCGTTTGGCACAGGAATTCGATATTAACCACCCCAGGGAAGAAACATACGATTGATTGTCGAGAAATTTGAAGCAACAGGGTCGGTAGCCACTGCAAAGAAGTCCGGTCGTCCGAAAACGGCAACGAATGTAGCTAAGGCTGAAGAAGCCATCAGGAGACTGGAACAAAGTCCGCAAAAGTCAACTCGCCGTTTATCTGCAGAGTTGGAAGTGAGCCAATCAAGTGTTATCCGTATCCTTCACCAGAAAAAATGGAAACCTTACATTCCACGCTTACTGCATGCCCTTCATGATGGAGATGACGACCGCCGTCTTCAATTTTGCGAAGAGTTCTTAGCTAAACTTGACGAAGAGGACACAATGCTAGACAACATCTGGTGGTCAGATGAGGCATGTTTTAAGCTTAACGGCACAATTAACAGACACAATTGTGTCTACTGGGCTGCGGAGAACCCAAGAGTGACAGTTGAGAAGGAGGTAAATTTACCTGGCGTGACAGTTTGGGCAGCCATATCTCCATTAGGGATAATTGGACCCTTTTTCTTTGAGGGATCTGTCACTGCAGAAATTTACCTGGATATGCTGCAAACCTTCTTTTGGCCCAGGGTACAAGATCAGGACTGTTATTTCCAGCAAGATGGAGCTCCACCTCATTATGGACGTCATGTTCGTCAGTGGCTTGATGAAAACTTTCCCGGAAAGTGGATCGGCCGCCGCGGTCCGATCGAGTGGCCGGCACGCTCCCCAGACCTTACACCTCCAGATTTCTTTCTTGGGGGCTCATGAAAGACCTTGTTTATCGTGAAAAGCCTCGTACCATTCAGGAATTGAAAGCTCAAATCACTGCAAAGTTTGAGGAAATTGATATCAAACTCTGCAGGCGTGTGTGCCACTCTGTGCCTGCTCGGCTGCAATTGTGCATCGATCACGAGGGAGGGCACTTTGAAAATTGCAAGTAAAACAGCTTGGTACAGTTCCGTAATAATTTTCCCCCGAATAAATGGTTAGATAAACATGTCATTCATTTATTTCTACCTTCTTGTACACTGTAATACAAATGGCAAACAAACAATCAACTGACAGAAATCGGGCGCTACTTTTGACTCACCCTTATTATTCAGACAGGTGACCGTATGTGGCAGCACACTTTGATAAATATTATTCAGACAGGTGACTAGTCAGGCGCAAATTTTTAATAAATACTATTCAATTTGGTGACCAACGGATTAGTGACAGGTCACTGTGACGTTGGGTACATAAACATTATATATGTCGCGGTATATAAATATTATTCAGTCAGTCAGCAGTAGACCAAGTGACTTAATGTAGCAAAACTAGTGTGGGAAAGCGATCTATCAGTTGGTCATCAGTTGAACTGAGCTCATATAATGTTTTTGTGTTATTTATGTGTATAAACTATTGTACTGTATCTGTTTCTATAACAAAAAATAGGCCAAACTTGAGAAAAATACCATTTGGTATACTGATAACTAGCTACTAGCGTCGATAATTTTGTTTTTCGCCCGTCGTAAATTGTAACATAGAAACTTCTAAATAATATGATTTGAAATGAATATATAATATCGGATGCAAACGATAATTTTGCTAATATCGACATTATAACTGAGATATAAATTGTTATATTGTTTGCAAATAATTTTTTCGGTCTTTTTCATTTACTTTAATGATATAAAGTATTAGACATAACTTTAAAAATGTCTGATAATGGATAATATTAGGTGCAAATATACTCTTGAATCAAATACATACAGTATATAACATGTTGAAATATCAGGTGCAAATATATTCTTAATATTATCGTTATTATATTATTATCGTAAATATAATTATATAGTAATGGGATGATATAAATTTCATACCTATAATAGGCCTACGATACATCAGAAAAATCTTTCACATACAGTACAAGCTACAATTACATTAACGATCTTTGGTAGACTTTAAGACCACAATATCTTATTGTCAAGATATATAAAAATGCAGAACTTAAAAAAAATAAGGCATCTCCAAATGTAGCTCTGTTTGCAATGCTCGCTGGAGTCGCTAATGACAGTGAACAACCAATTTTTACTTTTATTCTGTCTCAGCAACAAACAAAGCTGGTCTATATGAAGTCGACGCTGCTAATTCCAAAAATGTTATTCATTTTGGCGTATCACGCATAGTTTCCATGAATCTTAAAAATATTGTACAATTATTGTATATTGTATACAGTATAATATGTATATGTATAATATTGTATATTGGGTATAATTAAATATTATACAAAATATTAAAAATATTAACATCACACTTACTATAAGAGAAGCAATACACACGACGTAATAAGACAAACATCACATGTGGTCAGAGTTGCGAGATAATAAAATAAATGACCAGCTTTTACCACAAAAATTGAATATTTTTTCCAAAACAAAATAATGGAAATTTCTCCAAAACTATACGTGATAGGAAAATAATAAGACCATTTTTGTAATCAGCATTAAAACCTCTATAATAATGACAAAACTTTCTCCGAGACAAAATCATTGTTGAACAGTGTAATTGTAGCCATTCAGAAATTATACGATCAACACTCAGTGAGTTAGAAAAATCTTGAAATATTTTACTAGATCAACTTCACATCATAACTTTCCATATTATCATAAATACTTGAAATATTTCGGGTATATTAAAATAAGAAATAAGAACGGCATGAAATGAGAAATAACAAGTTATTGGGCTAATGTATGGTGCCCATAAAATTTTGTTCTGGCAACTGTGTCTGACTGTGTGATCCGGCAAGTGTAAACATAGCGTGTCGGTGTTGTGGTGTGGCTGCGTGTGATAGATGGACGTGCTTAATGCTTAATAATTCCCTTTTATTAGGTAAATGAAGTGAGCTATGTTTTTGTTTATTAATTTTTAGTAGAATCTTGCTTTTCCTTATGGACTTCAAAAAAGAAGAGATACAGGCTAGTGTGAGACTATGGTAGGTTACCTTTGGAAGAGCTTTAGGCCTAGGCTAGGCTAGATTGTTGAGCCTTCCCAAAGCATGGAGCTTATTCGTAAAAGATTTCGAAGTGAGTATCTGCACCCAGAGGTGCAAATACCGCATTCGTTATTTGCATCCGAATATCACACCTCTGGGTGCAAATACCTTCAGCCTAACAATCTTAAGGCCTCGTGAGCCCTCCCCTAAAAGATCTCGAGGCCTTTGAAAAATGTATGTCCTCGGCCTCGAGCCTGAGGCCACGTCCCCATGCCTGATATATATATATATATACAGGGTGTTTCATAACATGTGCGATGCACCTTCAGGATGGATTCAGGACCGGAAAACAATGTAAAAAGTTTATATAACCGTATGCCCGAAATCGTTTTGTTTCCGAGTTACAGCCCGTTTTGTGTTCCAGCAATTCTTTCCGCAAACTGTTTACAAAACACTGCTTGCCGACAATGTTTGTAAGCGTGTACGAGACTTAGTTCATGTATGGCCTTGCCGATTGTAATGTTTGGTACATTCAATGACATGGTTCAATATCGTTGAGTGTAGAGCCATCAGTCAGTCAGAGGTGCATCGCGGTATTTCACTGTTTGTATTCGTAACTTCTTACGATAAGTGCAGTCCAGTGAAAAAAAAACCTTAAAGGTTTTTGTGCTATTCAGTGATAGTGTGCATTTGAAGTGAGAATAGAGACCTATTCAAACAAAGAAATGGCAGACATGCATCTCATGTATGGACTTGCCGAGTGTAATGCAGCCGCAGCAAGACGTCTGTATGCGGAAAGGTTTCCGAATCGCCGTCTGCCAGATAAGACCTTTCAGAGAATAGACGAGCGTCTTGGTGATACAGGATCATTCGACAAGCGAGTTTTAGATGGTGGTAGACCAATCAGAGCCAGAACTGTTGAGTTGGAGGAGCGGGTCCTGAATCGCGTGGAGGAACATCCTAGTGTCAGCACCTGAAGGATAGCAACAGCAGAGGGTGTAAGATACACAACTGTGTGGAAAGTTTACGGGAACAACAGCTTTCCCATATCACATTCAGAGAGTACAAGGCCTTACTGAAGCTGATTTCTCACCACGAGAGGCTTTTTTTACTTGGTTCCTTCAACAGTGTGCGCGCGATCCTCTTTTTCTATCCTCCGTGTTGTTTTCTGATGAAGCTGCCTTCACAAGAAATGGCGTGATCAATTTTCACAACACTCATCACTGGACCGAAGAGAATCCGCATGCCATCATCCAGTCAAGGCACCAACAACAATTTAGTGTCAATGTATGGGCAGGACTTATTGCCGACAACTTAATCGGTCCTTTGATTTGCCTGGAAGATTAACAGAAGGATCCTATTCCAATTTTTTAAGGAATACTTTAAGCGATTTACTAGATGAAGTTCCTCTTGTTGTCCGACGTCGTATGTGGTTTATGCATGACGGCGCTCCGCCTCATTTTAGTCGAGTAGCCAGGAACTATTTGGATGACATTTCCCTGATAAATGGATAGGCCGTGTAGGACCTATTGCGTGGCCTGCTCGCTCCCCGGACCTGAATCCACTCGATTTTTACCTGTGGACTCATCTGAAATCCATCGTTTACGTGACACCCATTGCAACGTTGAAATGTTTTTCCAACGTGTAGAACAAGGATGCCAGAAAATCCGAGCAATACCTGGAATGTTTGAACGCGTCAGGCAGGCCATGACGAGGCGTGTTCAGGCGTGTATTCAAGCGCAAGGCGGTCATTTTGAGCACTTCCTTTAAAGGTAAAGCGGATGCTTGATGGAATACATAACGGGCTGTAACTTGGAAACAAAGCGATTTCAGGCATATGTTTATATAAACTTTTTTCATTGTTTTCAGGTCCTAAATCCATCCTGAAAGTGCGCCCATGTTATAAAACACCCTGTGTGTATACATATATATATATATATATATATATATATATATATATATATATATACTGTATTTGAAAATGGCAACAAAAAAAGCGAAATTTTTCAGTAATTGTAAAACAAAATCTCTCAAAACCACAAGGCGTTGCAACAACGGTATCTATACTACAAAACAAATCCACCCCCTTTTTTGTGCGCAATATTGAAGATTTTAGACAAGGCTGAATAACATCTTTAAGTACAGGATTTGTTAAACGCTGTTATTCTTTGTAACTATATAGCTTCCTATATCGTTTCTTATATACCTTTCTATATACTTTCCTCTATACCCTTGTAACTATAATAGCTTGCTTATTATTCTCGGTAGAAATAGAAAAATAGGAATATTATATATATATATATATATATATATATATATATATATATATATATATATACAGTATATATATATATATATATATATATATATATATATATATATATATATATATATAATTCATAGAAACTTAAAACCACATTACTTTAAATTCAGTGGTTTTCAACCTTTAATAGTCGCTCAAGGCACCCCAGTGCCATTTATTCTTCTTTTGCGGCACCCCGGAAGATTTTCGTCCCTCACTGTTCAATAGCCACCTAACCACCCCTCCCCGTCCTACAATACCATGTAACTTCAAGCTGAGCCTATACTGTTTCCTTATGGTCACAATAAATCGGAATATTTTGTTTCATTTTCATAAAATTTCGAAATACCCCTGAAGAGCACAGGGGTATTTACAGCCCCTCAGTTGCGAAACACTACCCTGAATCAATCATCGTTTCTAGGAGAGTGAGCAACCAAAAGAACAGAATTTTGTATAAGAGAATGAACCTCATCATTCGCCCGCCCTTGGAGATAACCCCATATACCTCTTCCTAGAATGCATTCTGTTATATTATTCGAAATAATAAGAGCTATTAAGAGGTAAACAAAAATGCAAGTAATTTGAACTCCAATGATTAATGCGCAAATCTCGGTGTATTATTGAGGGTGTTACGTGATTTTTCCCTTTGTGCAAACCTTTAGCACTATCTCTTTGCAAAGGCTTTTATTAAGCAATCGTTCTTTCCTATGTGGCTAATTGATTACAAGTTCCACGAGCTAATTCACGAAGCTTGAAAGGGGAGAAAGACGAACTAATGAAAGCAAATTTCAAAACAAGGAAGTCAACAACTTTGAATTAATCAAAAGTCATGTCGTTCAGAGACGAATCATTCATTCCCAATGAATTTAATTACATCAAATAAACCAAGCGAATATAAGTGAATTAGAAATCCGTCAATTATGACCTCATCTGTCATCTCTATATACTCGCAAAACAACTTCAATTATGAACTCCTCTGACACCTCTATTTACTCACAAAGCAACATCAAACAAGGACGGTCATGGCTTTATGCGAGTAGTCTTCCAATTAACCTTTGAGTCATAAGCATAATAACACTTATGCTGTAATTATATGACCTTTCGAGTCTTTGCTCTAAAGTCTTCAGTAAGGACGCGCGGCCAACCGCGCACAACAATCTCCCACCCATACCACCCCATTGCTCACACACACACACATATTATTGAGCTTTGCACTGCGTTCATTGCCACGAGCGAAGAGTCAATTAATTTCAATATTGTCTGTAGTCGTTGAGTAACACCGTCTTCCTATAACAAAGAGAAGATGCTGAGGTCGGGGGTTCGACTCTCAATAATACTGTTAATAACAATAATCCAGGAGTTAGAGCAATGGGCCGCAACAGTTGGCCTGAGCTCTGTGCCAATTTCTGGCTCTCTTGACTGATAACTATTTTTATTATTAATAAACGAATTCCATATATAGTTTACCTAAAACCTAATCAAACCCCAAGTTAAAATCTCAACATGAAAATTCTGTTCCACTTTATTTACACTCTCTTAGTTCGAATCTTATATGAGGGCCTCCGAGGAAGAAATGGCTAAGTGACAAAAGTTAAAAAACACCAGAAAACGCAGTTAAAGTTGCACCAAATTTTAAAGTGGAATAATTTTGAACTTTTTGAAGATATTTCGTCAAAATATCTTGAAAAAGTTACAAAATTATTCCACTTTAAAATTTGGCACAACTTATTTATAAAGCGTTTTCTGGCGTTTTTTTACTTTTGTCGCTTAGCCACTTCTTCCTAGGAGGGTGTCATACAAACATTATTATTTTGCCTTTAAATCAATTACAGAACCTGAAAACTCAAAAATTATCTACATTACCAGTGATGTAGGACTCGAGACCGATCTCCAGACTTTTTTTTTCTGGTCTCGGTCTCGGCTACATCACTGGGCATTACCCATAAAATCATTTTCAGTGTCATAATTTAGAGATTGCCTTCATCTTTCAGACTTTGTGTTTACGGAAAACAACACGTAAATAAATGTAACTAAAATTGCCTCAATTAATAGGGAAAGTATTATTTGAATAAGTTAGGCTAAATTCTTTGAACTTGAAAACTTTAGCAATGGGACAGAAACACTGAAAGGTAAGTTTTTTAATAATCCCGTAGAAGTCAAGTTACACACATTTATTCGTCATACACACACACACACACACACACACACATATATAATATATATATATATATATATATATATATATATACAGAGTGTCCCAAAACAATGTATACATTTTTAAAAAACTTATAACAGGCGAACCCACTAACGGATTCAGATGATTTTTTATTTCTTTTTATAGGTAAAATATACAACATCGAAATAATAGATAGTTTAATTTGTTTTAAACACGTAAGTGTTCGAAATGTCGACCATTGACATCAATGCACCACTGCGCTCTTTGATTCACTGATTGGCAGACTTCAACAAAAATGTTTGTAGGGATATTTCTACACGCTTCTTCAACTGTGCTCTTTAGTTGTTCAAGTGATGTAGGTCTTCTACTGTATACTTCATTTTTCAAATGACCCCATAAAAAAAGTCAAGTGGGTTCAAATCTGGTGAACGTGGTGGATACTCGATACTACCTCGTCGTCCGATCCACCGATAATGAAGTGTTTCATCAAGGTAGTTCCTGACATCCTGATGGTATGATGAGTAGTGCTCCATCTTGTGAAAGTAAATGTCCTCATCTCCGTATAACTGTCGAATTGCAGGAAAACCTTTTCCCCGAAGCATGTTGAGGTAGCTATGACCGGTAACTGTACCATCGAAAAAGAATGGACCAACCAAACCTTTGAAGAAGAAAAACCACACCAGACAGTTTATACCCGGTAAATTTACATGTCGTTCCACATAAATGTGTGTGGATTTTCTTGTGACCGTATTGTGCATTATGACGATTATTATACCATTCAACTTAAATGTAGCCTCATCAGACCCACACAATTTTGTCCGCAAATTGGCCATCTTCTGTGTTTTTTACTCGAAACCATTCGCAAAAACTGGATTCTGCGATCCGGATCATCCTCATTCAAGGCATGTAATAATCTCGGGATGTAAGATTTCATTTAGCATTCTTCAGATTCTGTGGACACTTGTCTTAATTTTCCCTGTTTCACGAGCAAATTTGTCTCAGATTTTCTTGGTGATCGGTTTTGAATACCTGTAGCACTTCATCAGAGTGTTAGCATCTGTTGATGTCTTTGGACGCCCAGTCTGCTTGCTTGTACACATCATGCCACAGTACCGTATACTTCAAATTTCTCACAGATACGTGAAATGGTAAGTCGAGTTGGAGGATTAGTTCCAAAATTGTTTTCCACTGTTGTTGAACCTTTGATATCTTCTCAACTTTAAAATACGACTTTAGTATCCTTTTCTTTGCTCAAATGATAAGCGCACACTTCTATTTTCCATGTTTACTGTAGGCAGGCAAGGCTATTACTAATTTCGATTTTGTATCTCCTTAGGCTAGGCAAGGCTGTTAACAATTTCGCTGTTGTATCTCCTTAGGCTATAGGCTATAAAAAGAATAAAAATCATCTGAATCTGTTAGTGGGTTCGCCTGTTTATAAGTTTTTTAAAAATTATACATGGTTTTGGGACACTCTGTATATATATATATATATATACAAACTCAGAATGGTCTCAAAGCTGGATCCTGTCTGCTTTGCAGATAGCTGGTGAGGGAAGCTATATTTATGGGACCTCTTTGCGAGACCCGTTGCCCACGTCGGGCTAGCATCATGAAAAAAAAAACTATGGTATTTGTCATTTACCATTACTTATTCGGACTATAGTGGATTTAATTTTCCCAGAAGAGTTCCTTGTTCCATGCCGGTCTGTGTTAACATAGTATATATATATAATATATATATACCTTTCAACTGTTCCGCGCGATGATTCCTCACTTCACGAAGGTCAAGCTTGTCGCCCCTCCTCTCGAGTTGGCCTGGTGAAGTACTGAGTTTGGTTTCTTATACTTTCCACCTCACATAGCCAGGTACGCCCGGCTCATCGGGGATTGTTCTGAGCTAGGAGTCTAATCTTCTTTTGAAGATGTCCACTGCAATACCACTCGTGTTCCTTAGGTCTTTGGGCAGCTGATTAAACAGTTTGGTCCTCTCACAGCAAACTATTTTCTTTCAGGGTTAAGGATGTTCCCGGTCTAGCCTTTAATTTGAGAACACGACAGTCTTCCTTTTCTACTTTCCACTGTTGTTTGGGGAGTTACAGGGTTCAGAGTAAGATTAGGGACTAGTTTCTCCATTATTTTCCAAGTGTAAATAATGGTGTATCTCTCTCTTCTCCTTTCCAGTGAATATAGGTTTAGTTCGCGTAACCTTTCCCAGTAATTTAGTTCTTTGCATCCATTGATCGTGGCTGTGAAGCTTCTCTGAAACCCTTCTAGCTGTCTAATGTCTTCTTTTTTATATGAGGATGTTAGGACCAAGCAGTATTCCAATTTGGGTATGATCAGTGTTTTCTGTAGAGGAATCATTATATTCCTATCCCTTTGTTTAAAGGTTTTCAGTATCTGTCCAGTTATTCTCTTTGCTCTGTTTACTGCTATCTTATTTTGTGTTTCAAATTTCGCATCATCTGTCATTACAACCCCTAAATCTTTTGCTCTGGAATTTCTCTGAATTTCCTGTCCATTTGGGGTATAATATTCCATGGATTTTACGTCCTCTTTTTTCCGTACCGTAACAGCTGAAATTTATCAGTGTTAAACTTCATATTGTTGTCTTCCGTCCACTTGTAGATTCTGTTCATGTCTGTTTGTAGAGATCCTATATCTTCTGGTTTCTTATTTTCTAGTGATCTTTGTGTCATCGGCAAAGGATGTTAGTGTGCTGTTCTCTGGTAACATCTTCATCTATGTCAGTTAGCATGATTATGAAGAGAGTAGTGGACCTTTGTGGTACTGAGTCTGAGGACCTCTGATTCTGATGGAGATACTCCTTGTACTGTAACGACTTGCCGCCGCTCACTAAGTAAATTATATATCCATTTCCCTACTTTTCCTGTTATTCCCATATATTTAAGTTTATGTATTATGATTCCATGGTCACACTTGTCGAACGCTATGGCAAAGTCTGTGTATATTACATCATCGTTTTCATTACTTTCCAGTGCATCAAATATGTTGTTGTTGTGTCCATTAGTTGTGATAGCATGATCTGCCTGACCGAAACCCATGTTGGTTATCATTTAATTTTTTCTGAGTTTCCAAAAAGCCATAGATTTTCTGGCTAACTATTCTTTCAAATATTTTAGTGAGATGAGATGTAAGCGACACTGGCCTATAGTTTTTGGGCTCGGATCGATCTCCTCCTTTATATATTGGACGATGTTCGCGCTCTTCAGAATGCCCAGTATTTCTCCCGTGTCTAGTGATCGTCTCCATACCCAGTATGAGGGCTCAGCGATTGCATTCTTGCAGTTTTTAATGAGTGTGGCATTCCATTTGTCCAGTCCTGCCGCTGAGTGTGCTTTTAGTTTCCCTATAGCTTGTGTAATAGCATATGTCGTAAAGTCCAAGTCCGTTATACTTTCCCCTTGTAGTTCTTCTTTAAAGAACGTGTTTCTAGCGCATATCATTTTTTCAGTTTTAGGGATACTGAAAGATGATTCGTACTGAGCTCTTAATATTTCAGATACTTCTGTTAGATCAGCAGATAAAGCACTGTCTTCGTTTTTCAAAGGTCCGATAGTCGCATGGCTTTTCGACTTCTTTTACAAAATTATAGGAGTACTTTGAGTTAACCTTTATCGCTTCTATAGCGTCGCCTTCTTCTTTTTCTGTATGCTTCTCTATTAGTTCCTGTATGACGTCATCGATACTTTGCAGTTTATCACTTAATATTTTTCTGATGTTGTTATCTTTACAGTTCCTTAATTTTGCAGTCACTCTTTTTCTCTTTCGGAACAATTACCTCTTTTGTTTCTCGAACCTACTTCTCTTTCCTCTTTGAGTCTTTGTTGTATTTTTGGGACGTCTTTCCACAATTTCCAGCGTCTTCTCCTCTAAGGTCACTAGCATCTCTTCCGTTGTCTTGGCCTCGAAGATGGTTTTCCAATCTATTACTTCCATGCTGGATGCAACATTTTCCCAGTTTATAGCTTTGGAGTGAAAATTAAAAATTCCGAATTTGCTTCTTTCTGTTGTTCGTGTTCTTTCCTTTCCTGTTGCTTTTATATTGGTTGTTATTTCAATAATATTGTGATCCGATATTATAGTTGGGGATATTTCTACATTATCAATTAGGTTGCTGTTGTTTGTGGATACCAAATCTAGGTAATTGTTTTTTCTTGTGCTTTCTGTTATTTCTTGTATTAACAAATTCATCAGCTAGAGCTAGAGGCAGCTTTATCTGCTCCTGGTCTTCCCGTGTGCCCCTCTTGTCCTGGTGTATACATATATTTTTTCCTATCCTTTTATATTTCATGAATGGAAAATTAAAATTACCACAGAGAAAAATATTTGGGGTTGGAGAGTGTAGAGCTTTTACCCAGTTTCTTACCTCTGTAATGGAATCTGAGAATTTTGAGGGTGGCATGTTCGGGGATCTGTACATTACAATTAGTACCATACTAGCAAAAGGTCGGCGCTACGCGCCGATTTTGCTAAATCTGCGGTGCTTCGGCTGAATTGTGGGCCTACGGCGTATTTTATTTTGAACATCAGTAGCCCTTTATCTGGATATCATTCCTATTCCTCTCACCTTGGGCCTCAGTAATTGGGTGCCTGCGGCCTTCCAGTTACTGGCAAACCAATTATTCATTCTAAAACTAAGAAAAGAACGCAGCCATGAAAATCTAAAGCTTCACAAATTTTAATACAATGAGCTCGGATTTGAAGCCTAAGATTTTCATGACTGCGTTCATTTCTATAGTTTTATTGACCAAATAACTGAACCGACAGTAATTGGGGGCCCTGCGGCCCGCCAAATCATAGTTTTCATTGTTTCGAGTGCATCAATAATATTGTTATAGTGTTCCATTAGTTGTGATAAGCATGATCTTTCTGACCGGAATCGATGTTGGTTATCATTATTTTTTCTGAGTTTCCCCATTAACCCCACCCCCTCCCCCATTACCCCACCCCTCTCCCCCATTTACCCCACCAATTTTTTTTCTGAGTTTCCCCATTAACCCCACCCCCTCCCCCATTATCCCACCCCTCTCCCCCAATACCACCTCCCCCACCCCTTCCCCCATTTACCCCCACCCTTCCCCCATTACCCCCAAGGGGGAAGGGGGCTGGCACCTTGCAAAGGATTTACTTTAATTTTTTTTGAAGGGGGCTGGCACCTTGCAAAGGATTTACTTTAATTTTTTTTGGTTACATATATATACCGCATCTATTTTTCTGAGTTTCCCCATTAACCCCACCCCCCTCCCCCATTACCCCACCCCTCCCCATTTTGTGCCAAAA
Organism: Bathynomus jamesi; assembly: GCA_023014485.1. NCBI lineage: Eukaryota > Metazoa > Arthropoda > Malacostraca > Isopoda > Cirolanidae > Bathynomus > Bathynomus jamesi. The sequence goes on along the minus strand of JAJOZX010004024.1, from coordinate 397,622 downwards.
TTATGATTGAAAATGAAGAAATGGGAAGAACTGTACCCCTAAAAGGGGGGGGGGCAGGATTTATGTTCGGGAATTTTTTTTTAGCATGGGCACTGCAGAATAAAAAGACGCATCGAATGGTGAAAACCGCATTGTTCTACACCAATTGTAGCGACCTGTAGGTGTGCGCAAAAAAACTGTTACATATATATATATATATATATAAGGCTTCATTTCTGACATAGTATATTAGATTTAATTTTTCAACTTTTGCTTCTACACATTCTATGTAGCTATTTGAGGTACTTATAGTCATTTCTGCCATATGCCTTTCGCGTGTGTAAATAGCACATCCTCCTTTACGTCTCACTGTTCCGTCGGCTCGGAGGATGTTATAGTTGTCAATTTGTATTTCTTTTTTGTCAATACAGAATTCATAGTTTTCACAGTTCGCCTGGCAGTCCTTTAGATGGATTTCCGTGAGGCATGCAAAATCTGCTCCGGTTACTTGCGTGAGTCCTTTCAGGTATAAAATTTTGTCCGGGGAATGGTTTGATTTAAGGCCCTGAATGTTGGCTAGGATTATTTTTATTTTCTCCCTTTCGTTTTTACATACTTGTGTTTTCGATTCATTTTCCAATGGTGGTGCCGGTTTCGTTGCCTTGTGACCTTCCGAGAATTTTCCTCTTTTTATCTGTTTCGATAACCGTTGTCCCGATATCGCATGTAATGTCTTTCTGTATGCCTTCTGTACGGGTCTCGGATCCCTGTATTTGTCAGTTGGCTTTGTATTTGTTTGGTAGTATTCAATAGTTGAATTGTGCGGGCTACATCTAAAAAATTAGTAGCCCTCTTTGTTGCTGGTTTCGTCTGCTCACCTGTCGGGTTCCTTTGAGGGTGGTGGTAACGGCATTTTTGTCCGTATTTGCACCATCCATATCTTGCATAGGTGTTGCAGACAGTAAGATGGTGGAACTTGCACTTTTTTCAAATTTGCAATATCCTCTTGTGTAATGTGTTACATAATGTGGGATGTGCATAGTGTAGATGTATTGCCCATCGCAATATCTGCAGTACCCTTTTGCGTACTATTTACAGACGGAATTTTCTACGCTTCTACGTCTTGTTATCTTATTATTTTCTCTGTTCTTAATTTTGACAGTCTCATTATTTTTCTTTGGCTGTGTATTTCCTACGTTTTTAGTTTTTATCTTTTTATAATTTTGCTCGTTGGGCAGTTTTACTACCTCGTAACTTTTACTTATCTCTTTTCTTTCATCTATGTCTTCATTCCGTATTATATTGTTATTCGTTATTATATTGTTATTTGTTATTTCCTCTCCTCTCTCATCCACCCGAATTTTCATTGGAACATTTCCGGACGCTTGTTTCCCCATTATCCCCCCCTTTTTTCTAACACTCGAATTAATTTGCTTTCTCCATTTCTTTAAATACCGCAAAGGAGTTTACAGTCTGTGTACATGCGTCACACAGAAATTTGATTCCCACGATCTGTTTCGCATTCGAGACGAGAGATATTTTCCTATCATCCCAATTCATGCAAATAAAGTTGTGCAGTTTTGAGAGAAATCGCATCTTATTGCTACATTTTCATTTATTTCCAGATTACACAAATTGCAGCTTAAGTGAGAATTTGGACCCATGGTCATGCTATTCATTAATTATCGTAAAAAGAAATACAAACACAATTTTTTTTCCTTTCTTTCTCTTTTCTTTCCTTTCGATGGTCACGAGTTTTCTGACCTTTGCATTTTATGACCTTTTTCCTGCCTTGTTTCAAAATTTCTCGAATGCCAACCGTATTACGGTTTAAATATATGCGTTAAACTGGTGATAATTTATGGAAACTGTGTTGCACTTCTTAATTTTACTGAATTTCACTCAATAGTTTATATGCACGGATTCACTGATACTTTATACACTTTTGGGTGTAAGCAAAATAAACCGCCGAGTAGTTTATTCCCTTCTTATTTAGGTGTTAATACGTTAATGCAGAGAGACACAACACGTCCATTCCACACAAGGTACAAGCAGACAAGCTATATATATATATATATATATATATATATACAGGGTGTTTATAAAGTCCCTATCTATTTCAGTGAAAACGTTGCAAAAAGTGTAAAATTCAATAACAGTATAATAGAAGGCATACATTTAATGAATACTTAAGCATAGATTCTACATGAGCACCATCAGTATTTCTACAGAGTTCGAATCAGTCAGCAACATTGCGGAACACATTTTGGAGCATGACACGGGTTTTTTTGTAACTGCTGTTACGATACGAGCACGTAAATGTTTCAGTTTCATTCTGATGGCATTTTAAACACCGTCGTCTTTCAACAAGATGAGGCACCTTGTCATTACGTAAACATTGTTCGGGAGTACCTAAATGAACGATTTCCAAATCAGTGGATCAGACGTAGAGGCAACAGGCCTTGGGCGGCTCCATCTCCTGACCTAACGCCCTTGGATCTGTAACGAGGGTTAAAGATCCGCAAGATTTACGTGCTCTTATCGTAACAGCAGCTACAAAAATAACCCCTGTCATGCTCCAAAATGTGTTCCACAATGCTGCTGACAGATCCGAACTCTGTAGAGACACTGATGGTGCTCATGTAGAATCATATGCTTAAGTATTCATTAAATGTATGCCTTCTATTGTACTATTATTAAATTTTACCCTTTTTGCTACGTTTTCACTGAAATAGATAGGGACTTTATAAACACCGTGTGTATATATATATATATTAGTGATGTAGCGGATGTCATTTTTTTCACATCCGCGGATGCGGATGCGGATGTCTACATTTTCGTTATTTTTTAGGATATATTCGAGATTTGTTGTGTTTAACGTATATTAATAAGTTATTATATAGAGAGAGCTGTAGCTATAATGTAGTATATTGATTAATTGTACAATAATTGCTGTTACTTTTCCCTGAAACATATAAAATAATAGCAAGCATCTAACTAATATAGAAATCAATTAGTGAATTCGTCTGCAAAATAAATTCGTTATATTTTGTGGAGTTTTCAGCCACAATTAGAAACCATAATGTGTTACCCGACCTCTTTCCCCAACCTCCACCCTTATAGAAAAGAGATCTTTAATTAGCTTGATAACTATTTATATTAAGTTTAAAGTTTTATAGGCATATTTATAAATGAGTAATTAAAATAAAGTAAACTAAGATGTTCATCGTTTAATGTTGAAAACTTAATTATAGAAGGTTATGCTAAGGAACATTAATTTTTCTGCCTTTTTTCTGCTGCCAGTCTGTTTCTCTTTTCATCATATATTAATCCAGCACTGCTAATAATCTCTCCTTGGTACGTTTGTTGGAGGACAGGGCTAAATGTTTCCTTGCAAGTTTACTCAAGTATGGATAGATATTCTGCGTATTTTCCACCAACTAATGGATTGTCACATGCAGCCAGGCGTTTTTCTTGGTGATAGCTCTCGATCATTTTTACTACATCTTTTGACATCGCGTTAGGTCTCGTCATTGCTGCTTGACTCAGAAACTGAGAGACAGATTCTGTGATAGATTTGCTTGTTGAAGGTGTTGGTTCTGTCACTGAAACTTTTATTCTTTTGGTGGGTGGCGAAGCGACAGATTCAAGAGATTGAAGCTCTTCACTGCTTTGCCAAGTGATGATTTAACTCGTTCTAATGTACTAGGTGAAAATAACTTAGCTTTGTAAGTGGATCTAAGTAGGTTGCAAGAGAGTAACTTCATACAAGAACAGCCTCTCGTCTGTGTCGCTTGCATCATTTTGCGCACAATGAACTAGTTCTATTAATATATTAGAATTTGATAATTTCCGCTTATTAATGATGTTTTATCTCAACGATCCACATCCGCACGACATCCGCAGTCAAAGTGCGGACGCGGAACGCGGGATGCGGATGCGAGAAAATGTGCGGATGTCCGCGGATGCGGATGCGGATGTGACCTACATCACTAATATATATATATAATATATACACACAATTAAAAACCAACTATGAATTTAAAACAATTTTAATTATTAACACAAATACCACAAACTAAATTAAAAACTAAAAGAGTCATGAAATTCTAAAGTTAATCCAATTAAAATATGATTATAAAAGGAACCCATAAAAGGGGCTTACCTTTAAGATGAGAGTAAATTTAAGTAAAAACATAAAATATTTTAGGGGAACATTATGGAAAGTGTAAAATGTAAAACATTAATATATATATATATATAATATATATATATATATATATATATGACCTTTTCCGTTCTATGGGCACCATTGAAATGAGGAAAATTAATATTTTTTCAACATTTTTTTACTTTCTAGTAATAATTATTACATTTTGAATAAGAAATGTAATTTATTTAATTTAACAGCTTTGAACATAAATAAAAACAAAAAATATTGGATCACCTTGTAGTGAATACTCTTATTTTTAGTTTCAAGAAAATGTTAATTTTACCGTCTTGAATTTCGGAATAGTTATAAATTCATTTTAAATTAGTTACCCCATTATAATTCAATTGTGAACCACATTAATACTAATTTTATGTATACTATATTATTTTATTGTATGTAAACATAATTAATTATATATCACAATTGTCAGTTAATTATTTATATTCAAATATTTATTTAATCTAATACCATGTCCATTTTGCAAATAAATAATAGAAAACCAAAGGTTATATTTTCCACCTTTGGTACTGTCGTAGTTTCGCCTAACGGACTCAATACGGCTAGTGAGATAATCACTGGTTGGCACTTAACTAGCGGCAGTGCTTATGGCTACATCATCCAGGTTAACCTATACCGGATAGATGCGCTACGGTCCCAAGCCGTAGCTTGCCTAGGCCAACGACGACGACGACGTAAACCAACAATTGGTGACCCCGGAGCTGGATTACCCCTTCTACCCGAACGACTAGGACTAGACTGTAATGTCGTCGTGCCCATCACCCCCTTCACCCGAACGACTAGGACTAGACTGTAACGTCGTTCGTGCCCACCACCCCCTTCACCCGAGCGACTAGGACCAGACTGTAACGTCGTTCGTGCCCATCACCCCCTTCACCCGAGCGACTAGGACAGACTGTAATGTCGCTCGTGCCCTCTGCCCACTCCTGCCCGTGCGCTCTGTGCCTGCGCTCGTCTTCAACCTCCACTCCTTCGTTGGTAACTTGTCGTCTTGCTTGTACGTCAGCAAGCATAGGAGAAGATGCCTGACGACGCTGGTGCCATCTCCCACTTGAGCGTAAGCTCCCCGTCTTCTGGCCGGGTGATCCATTTATTTGGTTCCCCAAGTGGAACACAATTCAACTTGGGAAGGATCACCGCTAGCAGGACGAAATACGATCATGTTTGTCCTCTCTACCAGCGAGCATCATCTCTGAAGTCCGTGACGTCATCGTGTCTACTTCCACGAGTGAGGACCCATACAACGATCTGAAGTCTGCCATCCTGTGCCGCACCACTGTCTCCGAGCGTGAGAAACTACATCAGTTAATCTCAAAGAAGAACTTGGAGACCGTAAGCCCACTCAAATGCTGAGGGCTATGCAGTGCGCTCTAGGCGAACGCGCACAAACCTTCGATAAGGAATCTTTAGACAGTTGTTCTTGCAGAAACTTCCTCCATCAGCTCAGCGTGTCTTGGCCACTATGGATCCTGCTACTCCAGTTGATAAACTAGCAGAAACTGCCGACAAAGTAGTGGAGATTGACACAGCTCCGGTCAACAACGTGAACACACAATCGGAACTGGAGTTGATAGTGGAAGAGTTAAGTCAACAACTCAATCACGTTTGTTCTCTGCTACAAAATCAACGGCAAAGAAGCCATTCTCGGTCAAGATTTACGAAGAGGCATCGTTCGAGTTCCGGGAAGATCTGCTTCTACCACTCGAAATTTGGAAAAAAGGCTAGGAAGTGCATCTCCCCTTGCAATTTTTCGTCGGGAAACCCCAGCAGCGAGTCCTAATGGCGTCTAGTACTCGCACTGCCAACCTGTTATTCATAAAGGACAGGAACTCTGGTATCAATTTCTTGGTCGATACCGGAGCGTCAGTCAGTGTATTCCCTCAAAAATCTGGTCATACGCACTCGGAATCTCCGCCTCTATACGCTGCTAACGGTTCACGCATACCCACGTACGGACTCAGTCGCGTGAACTAAACTTGGGCCTTCACCGATCCTTCAAGTGGATTTTCATCTGTGCTCAAGTGCAGCATCCCATAATCGGCGCTGACTTCCTCCAGCATTTCAAACTCCTGGTGGATCTTGACAAGCGACGCTTATGCGACCAGGCCACACTGCTTTCTGTTCTTGCCAAACAGGTTGCCCTTCCGGACGCCTCGAACTCTGCACTTTCCCTCGTTCCCCTAATTCCATGTACCAGTGCCTTTTCCAGCGATATCCAGGAATTCTTCAACCGATGCAGATGGGTGATACCATTAAGCACACCATTACCCATCACATTACAACAAAAGGTCCCCCTGTGTTTGCAAAACCCAGACGTCTTGCCCGGACAAACTGACAGCTGCCAAATCGGAATTCCAGCTTATGCTGGATCTTGGGATAATAAGACCTTCCAAAAGCAGTTGGTCCTCTCCCCTACACCTGGTCCAGAAGAAGTCAGGAGACTGGAGACCATGTGGGGATTACCGGTTTTTAAATTCGACAACCATCCCGGACCGATATCCGGTACCAAATGTCCAAGACTTTACTTCTCTTCTCCACGGCAAATCTATCTTCAGTAAAATAGATCTCGTTAAGGCTTTCCACCACATTCCCGTAGAGCCTTCGGATATTCCCAAGACTGCAGTTTGTACACCATTGGGTTATTCGAATTTGTGAAGATGCCGTTCGGGCTACGGAATGCTGCGCAAACCTTTCAGAGGTTTATAGATGAGGTCACCAGAGGCTTAGACTTTGTTTATGCCTACATCGATGATTTGCTTGTGGCCAGCTCAACGGAAGAGGAACATAAGGAACATCTTTCACTCCTCTTTCAACGCTTAGAACAATACGGTGTTACTATTAATGCATCTAAGTGTGTGTTTGCACAGCCAACCTTGGAATTTCTTGGTCACACGATTTCGCAGCACGGAATTACCCCCTTCAGGACAAGTGTGAAGTGATAAAAAATTACCCTATGCCAAGTAATCAGCGCGTGAGTTACGTCGGTTTCTAGGTTTGGTAAATTATTACCACAAGTTCATTAAAAACTGTGCTAGTGTTCTTGCTCCTCTACACGCTATGATCACGCACAAACGCAAGGTAACGAAATTGTTATGGTGTAGCGATAGTTTACAGGCGTTCGACAATGCCAAAAATGCTATCGATAGTGCATTGTCTCTGTCATTTCCTATCAGTGATGCCCCCCTAACTCTGACGGTCGATGCCTCAGATGTTGCGATCGGTGGGGTGTTGGAACAAACCATTAACGGTCAACAAGCACCCATCGCGTTTTACTCGAAAAAGCTGCAGCCAGCCCAAACGCGTTATAGTGCTTTCGGACGTGAACTTCTTGCTATTTACTTAAACGTGAAGCATTTTCAACATTTCCTTGAAGGCCGAGAGTTTAGTGTTTTACCGACCACAAACCTTTGGTCACTGTCTTCAATAAAAACAGCTGTAACCACTTCTCCAGAGTCATCAGGCAACTCGATTATATCTCGCAATTTACCACAGATATCCGCCACATCAAAGGTGTCTTGAACACTCCAGCGGATGCACTTTCAAGAATAGAGATTACTTCTGTTACCCTCAGCTCTACACTGTGGAATGCTATTGCACAGGATCAAGATAAGGATACGGAACTACAAGACCTGCTCAGAGAAGACTCCACTCACTCACTTTCCCTCAAGAAAATGAGTATGCCAGGATTGTCTGTGCCCCTCTATTGCGACGTATCAACAGCTGCTATTCGCCCTTATGTCCCTCATGTCACAGAAAAGCAGTCTTCACGGATCTTCATAAGCCCTCCCATCCTGGTATCCTGCTTCGCAACACCTGGTTACCTCTCGCTTTGTTTGGCCCTCGATGCGGAAGGATGTCAAACATTGGACCAAAACGTGCCTTGCCTGCCAGCGTGCCAAAGTCCAAAGGCACACCAGGTCCCCCTTTGACGCATTTCCGCCCCCATCCCAGCGATTTGAAATAATTCATGTAGACATTGTTGGCCCTCTTCCAGTGATTCAAGGCCAACGTTATCTGCTCACCTGTCTCGACCGCTTTTCCAGATGGCCTGAAGCCATCCCACTGTCTGATATCCAAGCGGACACTGTTGCAAGAGCCTTTCTTCATGGATGGGTATCAAGATTTGGATTGCCGACAAAAGTCATCACTGACCAAGGTCGCCAATTTGAGTCTTCGCTTTGGAAGAAGTTTACCAGCTTGTTGGGTACAGTACATGCGCATACCTGTGCGTATCATCCGCAAGCTAACGGCCTCGTCGAACGCTTCCATCGCCAGCTGAAGTCATCCCTTATGTGTCACGAAGACTCCCATTGGATGGATAAGCTTCCACTCGTGTTGCTTGGTATTCGCTCTGCATTTAAGAGTGATCTGAAGACTACAGCGGCTGAACTAGTCTATGGAACAACACTGCGGCCAGGTGGCTACTTCACTGCAGGGGATAAGTCATGTGATCCTACGGAATTCGCTCAAACACTTTCCTCTCACATGCAGTCCCTTCAGCCTGTTCCCCCTCGATTGACTAGCCAACAGAACATCTTTATTTCCCCAGCCCTCCAGTCTTGCACCCACGTTTTCGTTCGTGTACCTGTCCCAAAACGGCCTCTCCAATGTCCATATGACGGACCCTATGAAGTTCTCCGACGTACGCGCAAATCATTCCTCATCCAGCGCGGTTCCAAGGTCGACAAGGTTTCTATCGATCGTCTTAAGCCTGCGTTTTGGAATCAACCTTAAGCGAGGTACATGTAGCTACCAAAAAGGTTCAGCGGAAATCTGTGTCGTTCGGAACTCTTTGAACTTCCTCTCTGGTGGGGGAGTGTGTAGTGAATACTCTTATTTTAGTTTCAAGATAAATGTTAATTTTACCGTCTTGAATTTCGGAATAGTTATAAATTCATTTTAAATTAGTTACCCCATTATAATTCAATTGTGAACCACATTAATACTAATTTTATGTATACTATATTATTTATTGTATGTAAACATAATTAATTATATATCACAATTGTCAGTTAATTATTTATATTCAAATATTTATTTTAATCTAATACCATGTCCATTTTGCAAATAAATAATAGAAAACCAAAGGTTATATTTTCCACCTTTGGTACTGTCGTAGTTTCGCCTAACGGACTCAATACGGCTAGTGAGATAATCACTGGTTGGCACTTAACTAGCGGCAGTGCTTATGGCTACATCATCCAGGTTAACCTATACCGGATAGATGCGCTACGGTCCCAAGCCGTAGCTTGCCTAGGCCAACGACGACGACGACGTAAACCAACAACCTGAAGATCAGGGCCCCCAACCTTCTTTCGTTAGCTTTATAATGCTAACTAACGAAACTATCACGACCTAACCTAACCAATCGTCAAGGGCGTACAGTTGACCTAACGAATGGTTAGGTTAGGTCGTGATATTTTTGTTAGTTAGCCTTATAAAGCTGACTAAAGAAGGCTGGGGGACCTGATCTTCAGGTGATCCAAAATATTTGTCTATTCTTCGAAAATCTGACGATTTATCGCATTATCATTGTTATTGGTCATACTTAACCTAATCTAACCCAAACCTAACCTAACCTCGTTGGTGCCCATAGAACGGAAAAGCCCCTGGGTCTTTTCAGTTTTAGGTCCGGTATTGGATTTTTTCCATGTTTCTGGTGTAGACGTAGATTTTTACGCTGATTCCATTTCTGCAATCCGTTTCTTGGAGAAATAAACATGAAAAAAGCTATGGCCCAAAACTTGTATTCAAGTATCCACCTATACTTAACCTAACCTAACCTAACCTACCCAAACCTAACCTAACCTACCCAAACCTACTTCTTTGTATATCGAACAGCTCGAAGGGTACAGCTTCAGTCACAAAACAGTGGACCACAGCGAAAACTTCGTGGACCCTTCAACTGGAGCACACACGCAACGGATAGAGTCGACGTGGAACCAACTCAAACGCGGTAACAAGCGCCGGTGTGGTACGCACCGTTCCATGATCGACTCGTATCTCTGCGAGTTTCTCTGGCGTCGCCGACACGCAGGCAAAGATCTAGTGCATCAAATGCTGAACGATATTGCGCAGTTTGGCAAGTAGCAAACTTTGGTTTGTGTTCCGTTCTGTGTTCTGGAAACCTGTAAACGTAATAAACTTGCACATAACTTTTTTCGTGTTTATTTCTCCAAGAAACGGATTGCGGAAGTGGAATCAGCGTAAAAATCTACGTCTATACCAAAAACATTAAAAAAATCCAATGCCGGACATAAAATTGAAAAGATATACCACAGAAGAAGTTATTTACAATACAAATGAAAATACTTGAGAGGTATTTTTAAAAGTAAATGAATACACTATCTTTCATACTAATACAAAAAGTGGGGTTTCCAAAAGACGACACAATCTACACAATGTAAAAAGCTGTTTAGAATAACTCCGAGCTGTACGTAGTTAGTATAGTTAAACTACTGTTAACTATTTTTAACTATTGTTAAACTATTTACGTATTTGCCTTCGTTAGCACCAGACTTTTGAATAACTTATCGGATGATCTTTCTCTCCGAATTCCGCTCGTGGGAAGGAAATGCCGAAATGTATTTAAAAAACATGTATTTATAAGTAATAATACATACGCATGAATTTTATTTAATTATTTATTTAAATACTTAAAAATAAATGTATTTGAAATACAAAGTTAAATACAAAATTGTATTTAAACTTCGAATACGTTATTGCCCAGCTCTGCATATATATTATATATATATATATATATACAGCCGTCCGATAAGTGAGTGGCGATTCGGGAACAATTTATACAATAAAAGATAAAGGATAATAAAAATTTTATAGAAGGAATTTTATTATTAGTAACTTACAATTAATTCGATAATTAATTGTCATAGGGATCACCTGATCGCCATTTACACGAACAGCAAGCTGTATGCCGTCTCCATGTCCTGTCTGAGACATTTTTTGTAAAAGTTCTTTATCCTCATTGATGTCCTTAACACAACTTCTGCGATTTTTGTCAGATCAGATTCACTTTGATTTTCACGGCCATTAATCTGCATCTTGAGGATTCCCCGAGGTATTATCCGGGGTAGTCAAGTCCGAACTCCGCGGAGGCCAAAGTACAGGACCATACTTTCCGATCCATCTGCCAGGAAAATTTCTGTCTAGAACTCACGCACAGCGAAAGCGCGTGTGTCCTGGAGCACCATCTTGCTGAAAAATAGGGTTGCGAATATTCGTATTTCTTAAAGCGGGTAGAAATCTGTTCTCCAACATGTCGATATAACTTCCTGAAGTAATTCGACCAGTGCACCCAAATGGACCAATTAAACAATGCGCTGATATTGCACACCATATCATGATTCGAGGGGGATACTGTTTTACTTGATCATAATAATGAGGATTTTCTTCGACCAAAAAACGAAAATTTGCTTTTGCATCGCCATAAAGGGCACATTCATCACTGAAGAACGTACGATCTCTCTCGGCTTTACTTGGAAAAGCTTCAAGAATTTGTTGACAAGCATTCTCTACAATTTTATCTTGTGGCGATAAAAACTGAACGGAGGTTGTGGCGGAAAGCTTTAAAATGCAAGTCTTTTATCATCAATCATGCAGTGTTGATTTCGGAACATTTAATGCAGATGCACGCCTACGAATACTTTTGGTTGGCGATTGTCGAATTGACACTTGAACATCATCATCTCCAATCTTGCTCTTGCTTTGGGGCGACCACGGCGTTTTTTATCAATTATCATCCCAGTTGTGAATAATTTGTGTTCCCATTTTCTAATAATTCGCCCTTTGGGCGGCACATCATTAAATCTTTGTTCAAACCTTTCGCGTACTACCTTCATGCAATGCTCGGTTTTTCCAGATTCATGCCACCATGTTGCTGCTAATATCCGTGCTTCATATGTTAGGGACTTTGATCACAAATTTTATCAACACGTGCGTCTACTTCAGCCATTGCAACGCGAATAATTAGAAATAATAAAAATAAAACAATGAAAAACCAGAACAAACATGAATAAACATGAATTACTGCAAATTAAAAAATTTGGATTTCATGTGAAGCTAGCTTAATTGAAAAAAGCATAGACATTTTATTAAATATCAAAGATATTAGTACACTATGCTAACTGACATAGAATCGCCACTCACTTATCGGACGACCTGTTGTATATATATATATATATATATATATATATATATAATATATATATATATAGTCATGATGAATAGTTATAAATCCGATTAAACTGTCATTCAGTCGGACAATAAAATCACTCTCGGAGGTGGGCAACAGTATCGGTATCACACCTTTTTTTTTTTTTCCAAAATAGCCAATTACAGCCAAGCCAGTGTGGATCTTTTCCAAATGGACGACCCCACGGATTTGGCTGAAAATTTGTATACTAATAAATTTTTATATTCTAATAACGAAATGACATTAGTTTCCTGGAGAAATATGCGCAACATACGAAAAAAATTGCATTTCTATGCGCCCTATGTAGTGTTATGAGAATTTTAGCTATAGTTTGGATAAAGAGGCAGTCTTGATATATATATATATATATATATATATATATATATATATATATATATATATATATATATATATATATATATATATATTAAGGGTGTGCGATTCAGATATTTTTATTTCGATTCGATTCGGCCACTCGTTTTCGATTCTCGATTCGATTCGACTGCGACTGTGCACCGCACTCACCTATACTTTACAATTTACATGCACCAGCATCAACAGAACAACATACATGCACCAGCAACAACATACTGAAAAGCGTAAAACAAGTGAACCCAAAGAACTGGTCCAAACTTGTCACACCGCAAGGGCGCGCACGTGATTCTGTGACATCACAAAATCAAAAGCTGACCATGCGCATTGAGCCCACTCAGATCTTTATAAAAGCGTAATCTCTCAAATATCCAACTATTTTATGACGTTATTATATTATTATATTATATTATATATAATAATATAATATATATATTTTTTTTTTTCAATTGTTATTCCACGGTTTCGACATTTCATGGTTTTGGGGTAGTGCCAGTTTATCGTCTCGAAAGGTTATAGTTAGCGAATCGAAGAATCGAAATTTTTTAGCCCTAAGTCGGGTCGGGTTTCGATTCTTTTACTGAATCGACCCGAATCGACATTTTAGATTAATCGCACAGGCCTAATAATATATATATATATATATATATAATATATACCCTTCAATCAAGTTTTATATATATATATACACGATCTGGGCCCGCCCTAGGACGAAATGATAATGTAGGTCATAATATAAAAAGTTTTACTAAATTAAAGAAAGGAAATTTTGCTTGAATGTAAGGGGAGGCAGGACCTTGCCCCCCCCCCTTCCCAGTAAACACGACGACGGGGGACCGTAAAGAGCTTTTGCAGTAGTTATGGTGATCTAATAAGTGCTAAACCTGAACTGGAATCTGCACTACTAGCGGAGGTTCAGCTCTAGAAAGAAACGCGGTTATGGTCAGTGGAGACCACAACTGTAGCTATTCCAGTATCCGTGGAAGAAGCTGTACAGAACTGTGATCAAGACATTCGTTAGTCATCTAACGTTGACGGTTAGCGTAGCATCAACCGAGAGGAGATTCTCTTCATTACGTCGACTAATAACATGGTTGAGAAACCAAATGGTTTATGAAAAATTGATGGTTTGGCTCTTCTACGCACTCATCGCGAAATTGCAGTGGACGTGAAGTTGATTGATCGATCTGCGAAGAGTGAAAATCGAAGTTGGGAATTTATGTTGTAAAAAAGTTATTAGTTTTGTTTAACTATTATTTTTTTTCTAAAATTATTTGTTCTGAGAGGTATGTAGTGCTTCATTGGTACTACATTTAGTTTTAGTTTAGTATTATTAGTAAAAATCTTAGTATAAAGCAGTTGTATTTTTGTTATGGGTTCGATATAATCGCTAAGCTGCCCCCACCCACCTCATAAGTCTAAATCCTGACACACACACACACCACACACACACACACCAAGGTTAACAAGATTTTATACATATATATTGAATATTACCATGGACCCCCTTTACCAAATTCCTGGATCCGCCCCTGAGTATAGTTGATGTTTCAAATGTTTTACTAAATCTTCAAATTCTTTCTGATAGAGAAACGTATACTATTATTATTTTTATTATTAATATCATCATTAGGTAACTCTCTCAAATACACGTAATTACGGAGGTGAGAATGCAAATGGTTTGAATTACTTTCATGAGGCATTCATTTGGGTACTAAAATCTACAACAAAATAAGAAAAACAACCTTCATTCACACTTTAGGAATTTAGGAAATAAAGTTTTGAAGCCAGCAATTGTATGGAAGTTTGGAAATTTCTTTCTCCCAAACTGAAACGAAGTCATCCGCCAGATGCACGATGAATTTTTTTTAATTTCACGCCGCGACTAAATTATTGGCTGAATTTGAGTGACTAAAACCCTGAGTTTATGGTACTTTAGGTAATTATTTTCTCTTCATGTAATCTTTACAGTAGAATTAAACATCCTTTGTTATACAGGGTGACTCAAAAAACATTAGAACTTTGCCTTAGGTTAGGTTAGATGTTTTTCAATGTTTTTTCAGAAAAACACCTAACCTAACCTAAGGCAAAGTTCTAATGTGCACATTAGGCAATTATCCATATTACGCGTAACATATACAGGGCGTCCCAAAAAAATGTATACACACTTTAAATACTTATAAAGGCAGTGTTTATTAAAATACATTTCATTTTCAAAATGTAATAGAATCTACAGACATTATTTAATTGTTTTTCAACGCCTGTTTTCAAACTGACGTCCGTTCTGGTCCAGGCACTGCTGATAACGCGAAGCAATGGAATCGCAAACATCACGAAACATTTCGTTTGGTATTTGTGTGCATTCTCGTTCAATGGCTGCTCTCAATTCAGCGACTGTTGCAGGTTTTATAGCGTAGACTTTGTCTTTTAAGTATCCCCATAAAAAAAAGTCTAGTGGTGTGAGGTCTGGTGAACGCGGAGGGTATTCTACGAAACCCCTTCGTCCAATCCACATCCACATCGTGCCAAGTACCACTCGCAATACTCCTCTCTTCGGTCCGGATCATCTTCATTAATAGCATGGACTAATCTTGGAATGTAACTTTTCCATTGACAGCGCTTCAAAATGCGTTGGACAGACGATTCTGAAATTCCTACCTCACGACTCGCTTGCCGCACAGATTTTCTTGGACTTTGGTGATACGTTTCCAGTACTCTTTCTTGCTTTGTGGGGCTTGTCGATGTCCGTGGTCTTCCGGAACGCTTCTTGTGGACATTCTGAACAGTTCCATCGGCTTCAAACTTATCTCTAATTCGAGTGATGGTAAGTCGCGTTGGTGGATCTGTTTGAAACTCCCTCCTAAACTGTCTTTGCACTTCAACTGCGTTTTCACACTTCCAGTAGCATTTTAGAATGAATTTCCTTTGTTCAAAGCTTAGTCTGACTGCCATTATTAATTCTAATGGGTTTAACTTGGAAAGAAAGAAACATCAATTGAGCTATCAGCTGTTAAAGTGTGTATACATTTTTTTGGGACGCCCTGTATATATATATATATATATTAGGGTGACAATAAAAATCGAAAGTTGGAGTTTTTTATTGGCCATTTGTTCAATGCTGCTACTACATGAGAAAACAATGTACTGTAAATATTAGGTCATTCAGATAATATTTAAGGGTGTCTCAAGTGAGGTAAATAATTCTCCTTATTCATTAATATTTTTTTTAATTACTTATTACGATTGGAGTACGCCTGCACTTAAACTTTATGAACTAAAACTAACGTTTATTTACATTAATTATAAAAAAGATTAATTTATTTTTACTAGGTAATGAACATTAATTTGTGTTATAAGGAGAATTATTTACCTCACTTGACACACCCTTAAATATTATCTGAATGACCTAATATGTACAGTACATTGTTTTCTCATGTAGTAGCAGCATTGAATAAATGGCCAATAAAAAACTCCAACTTTCGATTTTTTTGTCACCCTAAATTATATATATATATTTACCATTACTTATTCGGAACTATAGTGGATTTAATTATCCCAGAAGATTCCTTGTTCCATGCACGGTCTGTGTGTATCATATATATATATATATATATATATATATATATATATATTATATATATATATATATATATATATATATTATATATATCTATATTTATTTAAACTTTTTCTCATACCTAGGAGTTAATAAAGTTTAATAAATTCCACAACTAAGTGTGTGACATGATGTGTCTGAGAAGTAGCCTTGAATGATCGTTGCCATAAGTACGAGGAGAGGATCAGATTCCTTACTCATGGTCCACTGACTCGAAAGAAATTTTAAAAAATCACATATATATATATATAATAGATAGAGAGAGAGAGAGAGAGAGAGAGAGAGGAGAGAGAGAGAGACTCTATATATATTTATATATTATATATATATATATATATATATATTATATATATATATATATTATATATATGTGTGTGTGTGTGTGTACTGTATATGTGGATTCCAAGGTGTTTCGTGTATTCAACATTACATCTCGTCATCGTCAATTAATGAAGGGTAAAGACAAGAAAAAAAATATATATATATATTACGGTGTGTATATATTAGGGTTATGACTTTTTAATTTTTTGTCATAATATTGTTTCCTGTATCATCAATCGGTGAACTTTTGCTTGAAAACAATAAAAAAGGGCCTAATTCTTCAGAATTAAAAACAATGTCACCCCGAAAGCAAATAGTATATTAGTATATTCGAGACAGCTGCATTGCACCATTCTAGATTGGTTACCTGATGATTATCATAAATTGTCCAATATCTTGCAACAATACCGAAAAGCACTAAATACTCTGGAAAATCACTGGAACAGAGACCCATCTGCAATAGCTATACCAAGGAGCAACCAATATTTATTATTTTATTAATTTTTTATTTTTTATTTTGGGGTGAAGTTTTTTCGAAATATATCGAAAAAACTTATTTTCATTGTCAGGGGGCAAAAGTTCATCGACTTATGATACAGGAACATGAGGTTATAAAAATGTCATAACCCTAGTATATATATCTGGACAGCGTAACAAATTAGTAAGGAGGCATTAACAAAAAATTAACAATTACTGATAAAAGGCAAAACGTATTTTAACAAGATGGGGCCCATTTTACACCGTTATTGAAATTATTTATAAATAGATAAACGCACATTCTCGAATGTTCCTCTCACTTATGTCTATTTTTAACAAGACATTTTCAATTTTTATTTATAGTGTAAGTTTCTGAATCAGCGTGACGTTCGCAAGAACACAGTCATGTTGAGACTACCTTATCGTACGAGAATGACTGTCGGCAAATATCTTTCTTCCGAATACGATGAAATTATGGAGATTGCTTTTATCGCATAATATGGAGGTTGATTAGAGACTAGACACTGATTTTATCGCATAATATGGAGGTTGATTAGAGACTAGACTGATTTATCGCATAATCTGGAGGTTGATTAGAGACTAGACACTGATTTTATCGCATAAACTGGAGGTTGAGTAAAGACTAGACACTGATTTTATCGCATAATCTGGAGGATGATTAGAGACTAGGGCCGCTGAGAGTTGCCACTGGCCCCGGGGAAGGATTGGTATATGGGCTCCTCTGTTTACTCAGTATTTTATTATTAATGATTTTGTGTACATAACAAGCAACATTATACAGTATGTCCAAGTCACTATTCAAAACATACAGTATGAATAAACAACTCAAGAAAATGACCATTTTATTTTTCGAATCAATTATATTAATTCTATCACCATACAATTTACAAATGCAATACCAGTCCATGCAGGCAAGACAAGTGTTTACTGCAAGATTTTCATAATTAGAAGTGTACTTTCTTTGCCTTCTCTCTAGCAAAGTGGTAAATGATTCTGATGAAATTTAAAGTACGGGCTAACTGGCTTTCAATTACAATGGTTCCCAGATCTGTTAGTCGGTCTTGGGCAGTGGTGGACCGCAGATATTTTATCTGTTTCAGTTTGACGATGATAATCTCTATAAAATGTATGTTCATTAATTATATTTCCTCTGTTATTTAATCAATTGCTTTATTAATATTTTTAGATTTTATCACCCTCTTTCCGGGCCCCCTAGGGGTCCGGGCCCAGGGGATTTTTCCACGGTATCCCCACCATCTCGGTGGGCCTGTTAGAGACTAGACATTCATTTTATAGCCTAATCTGGAAGTTGATTAGAGACTAGACACTGATTTTATCGCATAATCTGGAGGTTCATTAGAGACTAGATATTCATTTTATCGCATAATCTGGAGGTTGATTAGAGACTAGTCACTGATTTTATCCCATAATCTGGAGGTTGATTAAAGACTAGACACTGATTCTATCGCATAATCTGGAGATTGATTAGAGACTAGACAGTGATTTTATCGCATAATCTGGAGATTGATTAGAGACTAGACAGTGATTTTATCCCATAATCTGGAGGTGTTCAGCGTATTCAAATATCGTTTGAGAAAAAAATTATGAACTCAACATTCAACATTCTATAAATACAGTTGTGAAATTGACTAACATTGATTTTTGGTTGTTAAATTTATACATTCCTCTTACATATTCTATCCTCTATTTCTATCTTCCTTATTATTATTTATTAGTACTCCTTTCTGTCCTCCTCCCTTCCTCATTCCTCCTTGTAGTTAAGGATCCTACAAAAAGGCGTTATAATACGCTTCTAAGTAAATTGAGAAAAATAAGCCATAAGTAATAAACTGTCTATCCATATCCCTCTTTGGCTTTTCCGTTCGTCATAAACAAACGTTCAATATTCTAGAATTGCAAATAGACTCCATTTTGATGCCAAATCATTCCAATCCGCGAAGCCCTTAAGCCCATTGCTTTATATTATGCAATGAAATAAATACGCTGCGCCCACTATTATTATTTTTTTCCAGAACCGATATTAGCAATAAAGTTTTTATATATAGTCTGTTCATGCGTTTTATTCCATATATTATATACAGTATATATGTGGGTGTGGGTGGGTGAGTGGGTTTGTGCGCTTTATGTCAGCTTTCAACACGATTATAAATATATTGATTGAATAAATATTATTATTTATTGACTTTTATTAACGAATCAAACACTATGGAAAAAAACAAACTGACTTTGTCTATTTACTTTTGTCAACCCTTTGTATTTTGCACGAATCTTCCTGCTCTATGAGCACATACCTTTAAAGCACATAATATTTCTAACTTGTATAGTATACGAACTAATAATAATAATAATAATAATAATAATATAATAATATAGGAATAAGGGTGCCAACAGGTATGATGTTATTCTACACGAGGAAATAGAGTGATTAAGAATTACTGCAGATTGCCTGTAATACTTACTGCTCAGACGATTCTCATTATAGACTCACAGACGTGTATTATAGCAATTCGGGCCATTCATATTACGGGAACCAGAAGATTATTCCTACATATAGAATGATTTTATTGCTCTCTCCAAAATAGAATTTAGGGATGCCTACGATTCATGATGTTTTCTTGGTAAGATCGAGAATAGAACCGGTTTACGTGAATACGAGGAGATAAAGGCTTATTATAAAGCAGCCAAAAGACGGTGTAAACAGGAAGAAGTTCTATTCGAGCTTTAAAAGCGGGTGAGGCAAACTTAAATAATGATGATAGAGATTTTTGGAAATATGTAAAGAAGGAAACTGGTGCCAAGAGTGCCATCCCATCAACAATCAATGGGGTATCTTGGGAAAGCGAAAATTGCAGATTTGTGGAAAACATAATATTCACATATTATAATCATAATATAGCGTGTAACAGAACGTCCTTGGCGAGGTCCGGTGAAAAATATTTGCATGGACTTCAGAACTTTAGATTGAGAGTCCAATTAATGAGTTAAAGATGAGTTCATCTCAAGGTTTAATCGACTTATCAAGTGAATTTAAAGTATGTTGATGATGTGGTGAATTTTCATACGTTCATTACTTTTCTGAGTTATGTTAGCTCATAAGCTCGCGTCCAGAGGCATTTCACGCGTTAACCCTCCCGCACTCGAGGCAATAACCAGCACTCCATTCAAACTCTGGTGCAACGCTGGGGTCCCATAAATGGAATATCATGTATGAAACCCATGCTTTTCATGATGAAATATCGTGGGAGCCTCAAGCACTGCCTGCGAAGGATGAAATACTGTATGGACTGCGGAACCTCACCGCCATTTCCTTACGAGTATAACCCACTTCCATATTAGCCATTGCGTGTTATTCTACCTGCAACAAAAAAAAAACCGTCCCAAAACAAGACATCAACTTGAACATTTTAGTTCCAATGTATTACTTTTGTAAATTTAATTTTAAATAAATATTCCCATGAGACAGGACTTATGGGACACACTGTATATATATGTATATATGAGTCTGTATATCTTAACAGCAAATGTCCGTCTCGCAACATCTTATAACAATTTCATTTAGGATGGACTCGAACTCGCTTCAAATTCCATCTCCGAATAAGTGTTTTATTCAAATTTTAAAACCAAACTGCGACCTTGGAAAAGCTCTTCAAACCTTTCGGTAACGGAAAAAGGTCGGATCGAACCAAATCGATACCTCAGTTTAACGAATGGAGATGTGTCCATTTATTGACAAAGGAATGAGGTCAGACTTGATTTTACCAAAGTATGTATATGAAAATTAAATATATATATATATATATATATATATATATATATATTATATATATATATATACTCGTGTGTGTGTATATATAAGAAGAGCAACAAGCTTGACCTTCATGAAATGAGGAATCATCGCACAGAGCATTTGAAAGGTTGAAGGGTATATATATATATATATTATATATATGTAATGTTATAATGTTTCAGACCAACAAAGACCCTAGGATCCACTCATGGCTGGTCTACCTAACTGTGTTCGTAATCGTGTATTGTGTATGTCCTCCGTGGTGGCGGAGGGGACCTACAATTTTACGTGGGTTCCGAACCACAAGAACATAAGAAATTTATGTAAAAACCGCCGGTAAATTGGCAACGACCAATTTTTACGAAACTAAATAATTATCAATTTAAAACCAATTAATTATCGATTTAAAACTAAAGATAGAATCTCTGGATCCAGAGGATCTAGTCATAATAGACTACTATCCACAAATATGTTACACTCTATATCTATTTATAACGGACATGCATATATCAGATCCAAAGAATCCAGTCAATTTCATTACGGTATCCATCAAGTCACGGTCCATATCGATTGCGGACCAAGTCAAAATTTACAATCATATACATTACAATATATACACTTACGAGAAAAAGTGTAGGTGTGGCTGTAAAGACTGTACAGTAATGTAGAAATGTGTGTGCACCCATTTTGGGTCTCCCATTTAAAGGTGTTTGTGGGGCAAGTGAAGATCATGAGTTTTTCAATACCTCACAGTACTATGGGGGCACCGCTCGGCAGAGGAATCTCTGTAAATGGGTGTGTAAGGACAGAGAGTATCCCTAACCCAAGACGCTGCCTCCCTATATCCCACAACACTTGTGTTGAGCTGTGGGATCTATCCCCACAGAGCCTTAATTTTACTACCTTAAACTATACCCTTTCTATCAACATATGCGTCTAATCGATTTTTAAACATGTTTATAGACGTGCTATTAATTACTTCTACCGGCAAACTATTCCAGCTATTTACTATTCTATGCGTAAAAAAGTTTTTCGCAACTGCTGTCTCGAACCTTCTACTTGTCAACTTACACCCGTTATTTCTAGTCCTATTATATTGAGATATTTCGAAAAAGCTATCTCTATCTACGTTATCGAACCCATTCATAATTTTGAAAACCTGGATTAGATCACCCCTTAACCTCCTAGTCTCGAGTGTTGCCAATTTTAACTCCTTAAGCCTATCCTCGTACGACTTTGACCTAAGCGACGGAATCATCTTAGTTGCTCATCTTTGAACTCTTTCGATTTTGTCTATATCTTTGCGCATATGCGGATTCCAAAATTGGACCGCGTACTCCAAATGGGGTCTAACTAATGAGCTTTGCTATTTGTTCTTGAGGGCAGTCATTGTGGTGTCTATTTACTTATATTATACTGTATATATATATAAAACTGTTGGTTAGCTTCGCCCCGAATTGTTCATTCTGACGAAGGTCAAGCTTTTCACTCCACCTTAGACCCACAATTTAGCGTAGAATCCGAACCACGCCCCACCAGCAGCCCAGAATCTTAACCACTAGGCCACCTAGGGTACCCATTTATCTGCCAACCACTTTCTTTATTGTGTTGAAGGATAACATCTGGATTTGCTATATATATATATATATATATATATATATATATATGGGTCCTAATTTCTTAATATAAATTCATAACAAACAGGTAAATAAGACTCATTACTTGGAGTGACCAAAACTTTAAAAGTCATTTAACGTAATTTGAGGATGGCACTCATCAGTGTGTGCCTTAATTAGAAAAGGATTCACTGAAAACACTGCTCTAGTAATATCCTTGTGCCACTGCCCTTAAGTCAGCGGGTAACGTCGCTTCTCCATAAGCGCAACGGGCCACAGTGGCTTGAGCGCTGTGCCAGTACCTGACCCTTCTGAATAATTAATTATTCAGACATCCCTGCGCATTTTCATCATTGCGAGACTGAAGAATACAGATTTTGACCCTTCGTATGATTCACATCCACATTGGCACAAGGGCATAAGTAAACAATTGAAAATGACATGCCCGGAATAATAATAATAATAATAATAATACTCAGTCAGGAGGGCCAGAAATTGGCACAGCGCCTAGGCTCGACGAATGAGGGCCACTGCATTAATTCCTGGATTATTATTAACCAGCATTACCGGGAGTCAAACCCCTGAACTCAATGTCTTCACTTCGATTATAGGCAACCGGTGGTCCAGAGGAATGCTATATTTGGATTTAAAAACTAAACCGAACATAACATTATTATTATTAAGTAAAATAATAGAATCAATTTGAGGTTAAAATAGAGCAAGTAACAAACTTAATTCGCGCGAAAGTTTTTCCGACTTAAACCCAAAGTCAGAAAGGGAAAATTTAAATTTAAATTTAGGGATTTGAACAGTTGGTACTCCTGAACA
Source organism: Bathynomus jamesi (assembly GCA_023014485.1). Classification (NCBI taxonomy): domain Eukaryota; kingdom Metazoa; phylum Arthropoda; class Malacostraca; order Isopoda; family Cirolanidae; genus Bathynomus; species Bathynomus jamesi. The sequence continues at coordinate 374,141 of JAJOZX010004024.1, read as the reverse complement.
GAAATTCTGATTAAAAAATTTTCTTAATTTCTTTAGCCATTTTTCTTTTTTTTTTCTTTTTAAGAAGCCGTTTTTTACGGGAAAAGACCTTAAAATTTTAAATTAAAATTTTTAGTGAAGAAGCTGATAAGATGGTTAAAAATTCAGATTTTTAGTGAAGAAACTGATAAGATGGTTAAAAATTCAGATTTTTAGTGAAGAAACTGATAAGATGGTTAAAAATTCAGATTTTTTAGTGAAGAAACTGATAAGATGGTTAAAAATTCAGATTTTTTAGTGAAGAAACTGATAAGATTGTTAAAAATTCAGAATTTACTGAATAAACTGACAAGATGGGCAAATTTTATATTTTCGAGAAATCAATTTATTTTAAAGGATAATGAGAAAAACTGAAATAACTTAGTCCCAACCCAGCCATGGACTGTCCCAAGGCAATATGAGGATGGAGAAATGGGGTGCAGTGACGATCTCGCTGCACGTACGGTAATGTATTTGGCTCAACCCAGTTCCTCCTTTTAAAGGGGACTTATTTTTCCCTGTCGGTAGTATTACCGCCTGTCTCACCACCCTCAGGTAGACGAAGGACGTGAAACGGAACAACCAACCAACCAAATAACTTATTCCCAAACCAGAAAAGATTGACTTAACGATAAACCGAAGTAGAGAGAATCCGGAACCATTCTTTTATATATGTAGTTTTTATAGTTCCAAGGAAGAAGTGGCTAAGTGACGAAAGTAAATAAACGCCAGAAAAGCTTCTTTCATGGGCTAACATAGAGTGGACCTTCGAATTTTTATGTCTTGTAACTTTTGTTAAGTCCTTTCACAAAAAAAAAAATTGGTGTGCTAAATCTTTTGGAAATCTTGTATATACTATGATGAAGTACAGTTCGTAATGAAAGCATATTTGTAAAGATAAGCCCCCAAAGAAACAATTTTTTTTTTCAAGTTTTTATAATATTCGTTTCCATAGCAACAATTGGAAGAAAATTGAGCGAAAAATAGTTTTTGGGGATAATCTTGCATATCTTTTTCAAAATGTTTACTGAAAGCTTAATCACACTGTAAGTCGGAAAAACTCCTGAGCACCGTTTTCATTTTAAAGAAATAGATTCCATTGACAAAATTTTTTATTCGCAAAGTTAAAAAAAAAAAAAAAAAAAAAGTGTCGCTTGCTTCATTCTGCTTGTCGAATGTCGAGAGATTTGTGGATAAAGAAAATAGTCTAAATTCGGCAAAAACGATTTAAAAAAATAAAATTTTAAAATCTTGGACGACACTCAAAGACATTGTCGATATTCGGCGAAAGAGAAATGCAAAAATTAATAGTTTTCAAAAATATTAAAAAAAAATATATATATTTTGAGAATAGCTCAGAGAAAGTAAAAAATAAAAAAAGCTTTTAGAATCACTGTCTTCAGTTCCTTTGAAGAAGTTGAAAAGCACTTGAACATACTCTCTAACAAAAATTATTTGTTCGGATGAGTTCCGGAGATAGGATGTGCGGCAAAATTAAACTTTACTTTCGTGAAATTTTTCGTGGTCAAAAAAGTCAGACGTAAAACAAACAGGAATGAAAATGTTTTCAAAACAAAAATTTTAAGGTACGAGCAACGTGTCTTTCTCTCGATAGATAGATAAACTATCTATTTCCATCTACCTATAAATTAAGTCTTGGACAGAAGAATTTAAAGACTTCATCAGTTTTACAAAATATCGGAGAGCTCCGAACACTCATTCACTCATTCGAGGTACGAGCAGCTCGCAGCAACATTGCCAAGTATATTGTTTAAAATCTCTTTATTCTGTCTCTTATTTGCAATAATTCCATAAAAAAACTTGCAACAAATATGTATTTATTGTGCAAAGTCCCTAACCAGCCATGAGTAGCTGGCTACAAGGGCAGCATAAGAGTGGAAAACAACTCTCTTCTCCATTTTATCCGCAAATGAGGTGAGATGCTGCAGAAGAGTAGACCGTCGTTCGAACCCAACAAAGTAGAAGTATATACTTTTAACCTTTCAAATGTTCCATGTGATGATTCCTCATTTCAGAAAGGTCAAGCTTGTTGCCCCTCCTCATATATATATATATATATATATATATATGAAATTATTTCACAAAACACGTGAAAAATATTTATGATGAATAAATCCTCAGGATGTCATTAGACGAAAGCGCTTGAGCACCATTCTGTGTTTCCTTTCCTTCGTGGTTTTATTCATCATATATATATATATATATATAGAGAGAGAGAGAGAGAGAGAGAAAGAGAGAGAGAGAACCAGGAGAAAATTGTGTGAAAATATCTTTTTCTTTTGTTTGTGGTGGTGGTGGTGTTTGGGGGAGGGGGTGTTTTCACAACAAATTAAAAAAAAAAAAATGAGGTGAAACTGGAAACCAAAAAATTGCGTCATCAAACATTTTTGGTCTTAAAAAGGATTGCAAGTTTTTACTTTGAATTATAAATCCCTCCAGTTACAAAAAACTTGGGTTTTTTTTCTTTTTCTTTTTTTTCGAAGACCGGAGGCAAGTCTCATTTTTCTGAGCAACGCAGATTATATATATATATATATATAGAGAGAGAGAGAGGGAGAGAGATATGCGCTTCAGTAGTGTAGTAATATATATATATACCTTTGGTTAGCTTCCGCCCGAATTGTTTATTCTGACGAAGGTCAAGCTTTTCACTCCACCTTAGACCTACAGTTTAACGTGGAATCCGAACCACGCCCCATCAGCAGCCCAGCGTCTTAACCACTAGGCCACCTAGGGTACCCATTTATCTACCAACTACTTTCTTTATTGTGTGGAAGGATGAACAGCTGGGTTTTGCTGCGCGCCGGCTGCCGTCGGGTCTCGAACCCGGGGCCGATGGATTCGTAGTCAGCGACGCTAACCACTACACCACCGAGGCGCATTTATTATTTATTTATATATATATATATATATATGCGAATCAGTGGTGTAGTGGTTAGCATCGCGAACTACGAATCCACCGGCTCCGGTTCGATACCCGGTGACGGTAGTCTGCGCGCAGGAAATACAGCGGTTCATTTTTCCATACAATAAAACTGGTTCGTGTGTATGTATATATATGGGTACCCTGGGTAGCCTAGTGGTTAAGATACTGGGCTGCTGATCGGGAGGTTACGAGTTCGAGTCCGGGTGAGGAGTTTATAATTTCTGACCACCCGTGATCGTGGTTGGGATTCTACGCGTTAAGCTGTAGGTCTAAGATGAAGCAACAAGCTTGACCTTCGTCAGAATGAACAGTTTGAGCGGAAGTAAAACCAAGGTTTTATATATATATATATATATATATATATACCTGGTACACGTAAGAAAGTTAGGTTAGGTTAGGTTGTATTACATTTCTCCACCATAAACTGTACTTTTCTTTAACAAATATAATTATAGAGTATATATTTTCTACCGAGAAATATTATTTTCTTTTGTTTTTTCAGTGTTTCAAACCGAAAAGATCAAAATAACATTTTAATAAGGTATTGGCAATTGGGTATAGTTATAAAGATTTATTTATTTATATATATATATGTCTATACTTGGGTCTTACATAAAGGGTTTCCTGATCTTACGTTGCCGAACAACTTGAATCGAGAATGTTCTAAATTGAATGGAAACAAAATGCCGGACGTAAGATGACGATATGACAATATTTGATGGTGTAAGAATATTTACCGATGGTTGATTTACTTTACGATTTATAGAATCGAATCAATATTATTTTTTTTAAATATATTTCATTTTTATATAAAACAAGCATGCAATAAAAGCTGACTATATTTAAATTTAATCCTGTTTTGACATCTGTCTGTACGACAATATCTTGCTAGTTTTTAATATGTCAGGTTTGAAGACTTAGAAGGGGTGCCCTCGTCAAAAAACCAAGGGTAAGTCGTTGAGTTTTTAGTATCATTGCTCAAAAACTTTAATTAAATAACGTTATATAAAATTATATAAAAAAAACGTATTCTCATTTTTTCCATAAACCTATTGAACTAGACCCTATATATAGGGCCAGAGCTGGGCACTTGCGGCATATTTTGCGGTACTGCGGTACTGCGGTACTACCGCACTACCAAACCGGTACCAAACCGGTACGCGGAAATTTGAATGCGGTAGCGGTACTGCGGTACTTTCAGCGATCCTTTGCGGTACTGCGTTATGCTGTTCCGGTTTGGTAGTGCGGTAGTACCGCAGTACCGCAGTACCGCAAAATATGCCGCAAGTGCCCAGCTCTGTATAGGGCCTACGCCAAATCGTTGGAGCCCTAGAATTTGGAAACCACTTAATAATAAGTACGAGGTTTAACTCATTTGTGAGAAATTAACTTTGGAGAAGCCTAACCTATCGAAGGCCAAGGTTTGACAAATGCTATAATTGGAAAGAATTTATATAAAAAGTCATAATTGGTATGAATGGACAATGAAATGAGACGTTCAGCTACAAAACGGTGAAAACTAAGAATTTTTAAAACGCCAAAAACGTACAAGTTCGGGCCTCGTTACTACTAAAGTTATTAAGATATAAATTAAGGTACGGCATAAGTGTAGTTAGAGAAACGCTATATCATCAAAGTATATCTACAGTATAGATATAAAAAACTATTTGCAAGGTATAGGTATAAGTGTAGGTATTTAAATAAAATAGGTACAGGTCAAGGTATACAAATATTTTAATGGGGTATGGTATAGGTGTAGGTATAGAAATAAAAATTTCAAGTGGTATAAGTATAGGTACGGAAATTCATTCCGGTAGCATCCGTGATATATGAGTGTGTGTGTATATATATATATATATATATATATATATATATATATATATATATGAGGGTTTTAAACAGCGGTTTTGGATCGAACTGCGGTCGACCCCTCTGCAACACCCCCACTCATCTGCGGATTTGGTGAAAGAGGAAATTATACAAATACATATGATGCAAACCCACATTATTCATTATTCATTCATTCATTTCACGTGTTTAACCCTTTCGCGTCGGTACCCAATTTTAAATGTGCGTCCTCCAGTTCTTGAATGAGGACGTACTGCGTACGTCCTCGGCGCGAATGGGTTAAGTGTGAAATTCATTCCATATATTATATATATATATATATATATATATATGAAAATTATTTCACGAAAGTAACACGTGAAAAATATTTATGATGAAAAGAACAACGAAGGAAAGGAAACACAGAATGGTGCTCAAGTTCTTTCGTCTAATGACATCCTCAGGATGTCATTAGACGAAAGCGCTTGAGCACCATTCTCTATTTCTTTTCCTTAATGGTTCTTTTCATCATATATATATATATAATGTAAAATGTACAATAACCGTAATATAAAATAGGAGTAAAGAAATTTCCATTAAAAAAATCCAAGATTAAAGAGTATTTTTTTAATCTTTTTTAATTTAATAACAATTCTCTCCACACAAAAGTATTTCATGGAAGCTGGGGAATCCAGCAGATATCACTCGGGCTACGCGAGAGGTGGCATGACAACCACTTGAACGTCTTCCATGGCCAGATCAATATCCAGATATGAATGGAATAGAACACGTGCGGTACAAGATAGATAGGTCATTAAAGAAGTAATAACCAAAGCCAACATCCATGGAAAGCACCGTCAAAGCGCTGAAATTAAAATGGATTTCAATACATCAAAAGTAAACAACAAAGCTTACGAATGTAATGCCAGAACGTGTCAACTTTACCTAATGAAAAAAGGAGAAAAAAACCGCGATTCTAAATATATTCATTTAAATAAATCTGCTTTTATTTACTGGCTTTCATCAAATCAAAAACTGTGGAAAAATTGAAGGTATCAATTTACTGTTATATATGAAATTAGTTTGTGTGGGTGTGGGTGTGTAATATATATATATATATATTTTTTTTTTTTTTTTTTTTTTTTAATTGGTGCAGGTACATGTGAGTGGGTGGACGTAAGTTTACGCCTGAACATCAGTATTTTGCGCAGTTGTATTCCATTTTAGGATTATCGACTTCCTCTTTCTTTGTGTACACATTTCATTCGTTTTATTTTTCCTATTTTTTGTCTTTTATGTCAAAGTGCTTTGTTTGGGTGTCTCATATAACCTTTTAACCTTTCAACTGTTGCGCGCGATGATTCCTCACTTCACGAAGGTCAAGCTTGTCATCCCTCCTCTCGAGTTGGCCTGGTGAAGTACTGAGTTGGTTTCTTGTAATCTCCACCTCACATAGCCAGGTACGCCCGGCTCATCGGGGATTGTTCTGAGCCAGCCGTCTAGTCTTCTTTTGAAGATGTCCACTGTAACCCCACTCGTGTTCCTTAGGTCTTTGGGCAGCTGATTGGACAGTTTTGGTCCTCTCACAACAAAACTATTTTCTTTCAGGGTTAAGGATGTTCCCTGTCTAGCCTTTAATTTGGGAACACGACACAGTCTTCCTTTTCTACTTTCCGCTGTTGTTTGGGGAGTTACGGGGTTCAGAGTAAGATTAGGGACTAGTTTCTCCATTATTTTCCGAGTGTAAATAATGGTGTATCTCTCTCTCCTTCTTTCCAGTGAATATAGGTTTAATTCGCTGTGAAGGTTCTCTGAAGCTTTTCTGAATTTCCAAAAAGCCATAGATTTTTTGGCTAACTATTCTTTCAAATATTTTAGTGAGATGAGATGTAAGCGACACTGGCCTATAGTTTTTAGCCTCGGATCGATCTCCTCCTTTATTATTGGGACTATGTTCGCGCTCTTCAGGTTGCCCGTATTTCTCCCGTGTCTAGTGATCGTCTCCATATCCAATGTAGGAGCTCAGCGATTGCATTCTTGCAGTTTTTGATCAGTGTGGCATTCCATTTGTCCGGTCCTGCCGCTGAGTGTACTTTTAGTTTCCCTATACCTTGTGTAATATCATTTGTCGTAAAGTCGAAGTCCGTTATACTTTCCCCTTGTAGTTCTTCAAAGAACACGTTTCTATCGCATATCAGTTTGTCAGTTTTTGGGATACCGAAAGATGATTCGTACTGAGCTCTTAATAATTCAAATATTTCTGTTAGATCATCATATAAAGCACTGTCTTCGTTTTTCAAAGGTCCGATAGTCGCATGGTTTTTTTCGACTTCCTTTTTGCAAAATTATAGAAGTACTTTGAGTTAACCTTTATCGCCTCTATAGCGCCGCCTTCTTTTTCTGTATGCTTCTCAATTAGTTCCTGTATGAAGCAATCGATACTCTGCCGTTTATCATTTAATATTTTTCTGATGTTGCTATCTTTACAGTAACTTAATTTTGCAGTCACTCTTTTTCTCTTTCGGATCAATGCCCTCTTTTGTCTCTCGAACCTACTTCTCTTTCCCCTTTGTTGTGTTTCTTGGACATGTCTTTCCACAATTTCCAGCGTCTTCTCCTCTAAGGTCGTTAGCATCTCTTCCTTTGTCTTGGCCTCGAAGATGGATTTCCAATCTATTACTTCCATGCTGGATGTAACATCTTCCCAGTTTATAGCTTTGGAGTGAAAATTAAAAATTTCGAATTTTCTTCTTTCTGTTGTTCGTGTTCTTTCCTTTCTTGCTGCTTTTATATTGGTTGTTATTTCAATAATGTTGTGATTCGATATTATAGTTGGGGATATGTCTATATTATCAATTAGGTTGCTGTTGCCTCTGTAATGGAACCTGAGAATTTTGAGGTTGGCGTGTTCAGGGGTCATATTTAATTCTTCAACTTTTGCTGCTACACATTCTACGTAACTGTTTGAGGTACTTATAGTCATCTCTGCCATATGCCTTTCGCGTGTGCAAATAGCACATCCTCCTTTAAGTCTCACTGTTCTGTCGGCTCGGAGGATGTTATAGTTGTTAATTTGTATTTCTTTTTTATCAATACAGAACTCACAGTGTTTACAGTTCGCCTGGCAGTCCTTTAGATGGATTTCTGTGAGGCATGCAAAGTCTGCTCCGGTTTCTTGCATGAGTCCTTTCAGGTATAAAACTTTGTCCGGGGAATGATTTGATTTAAGGCCCTGAATGTTGGCTAGGATTATTTTTATTTTTTCTCTATCATTTTCACATACATTCGATTCGTTTTCCAATAGTGGTGCCGGTTTCGTTGTCTTGTGGTCCTCCGAGAATTTGCCCCTTATTATTCTTGCCGGTACCTGTTGTCCCGATAATGCTAGAAGTGGCTTTGTGCGTGCCTTCTGTCCGGCTCTCGGATTCCTATATTTGTCAGCTGACTTTGTATTTGCTGGATGGTATTTAGCAGCTGAACTGTGTTGGTTACGTCTTAAAAATTGGTAGCTCTCTGTGATGTTCGTTTTTCCTGTTCACCTGTTGTGTTCCTTTGAGGGTGGTGGTGGTAACTGCATTTTTGTCCGTGTTTGCACCTCCCATATCTCGCATAGGTGCTGCAGACAGTAATGTGGTGGAACTTGCACTTTTTTCAAATTTGCAATATCCTCTTGTATAATGGGTTACATAATGTGGGATGGGCATAGATGCATTGCCCATCCCGATATCTGTAGTAACCTTTTGCGTAGTATTTACAGACGGTATTTTCTACGCTTCTACTTCTTGTTATCTGGTTATCTTCTGTGTTCTTAATTTTGATATTATCATTATTTTTCTTTGGCTGTTTATTTCCTACATTCTTATTTTTTATCTTTTTATCATTTTGTTCGTTGGGCAGTTTCACTACCTCGCAACTTTTACCTGTCTCCGTTCTTTCATCTATGTCTTCATTCTGTATTATATTGTTATTCATTATTAATTGTTATTTGTTATTTCGACTTCTCTCTCATCCACCCGAATTGTCACTGGGACATTTCCAGACTCTTGTCTCCCCATTTTACCCTCCTTTTCTGTAACACTCGAATTCGCTTTCTCCATTTCTTTAAATACCGCAAAGGAGTTTACAGTCTGCGTACATGCGTCCAGTGGCGGATCTACTATGAAACTAATGAAGCTTAAGCTTCAGGGCCCCTAATCCAGGAGGGGCCCTGAAGCAACTTTTTTTTTAATGAGTGAATTTTTCAACAAAATCGATGGAGTTTTTTTAAGTGTTTGTTATTAAAATAAGGCTATTTTAGTGATAGAATCATAAGCCAATGGGTTGAAGTACTTAATATTGACCTTAGAATATGCTCTAATACCCATTTCATATGGCCTCAAAATGCCCCTGTAATTGGTCAAATTTCAAAATTTTCTCGGGGGCTTCCAGCGCCCGAACCCCCAGCTGTATGGGCTCGCTGAGCTCGCCTGAATCTATTCATAGTCTACATTTTGGCAGCTGGATCCTCGAATCCTTCGTTGGTGCACGGCTTAATAGTTCTATAGCTCAGCCCTTAGGCTAGAGCCAATCGGAACCATAAAAAGACATCTGAATTCTCAATTCAGGCTGCACTCGTCTCGCTTGTGCATTTTAACACCAAAAATCAGATTTTCACCTCTTTATCCTAACGAGCCCCCTCTGATGACGAAGGGGCCCCCATAACAGTTCAAGCCTCAGGGTCCCAAAAATGTAGGTCCGCCACTGCATGCGTCACACAGAAATGTGACTCCTGCGATCTGTTTAGAGTTCGAGACGAGGGATATTTTCCTATCATCTCAATTCATGCAGATAAAGTCGTGCAGTTTTTGACAGAAATCGCATCTTATTGCTGCCTTCTCAGTTGTTTCCAGATTACACAAATTGCAGATTAAGTGAGAATTTGGACCCATGGTCATGCTATTCATTAATTATCGTAAAAAGAAATACACACACAAATTATTTATTTATTTTTTTCCCTTTCTCTTTCCTTTCCTTTCGATGGTCGCGAGGGTTTTCTGACCTTTGCGTTTTATGACCTTTTTATTGCCTTGTTTCAAAAATTTCTCGAATGCCAACCGTATTACGGTTTAAATATATACGTTAAACTGATAATAATTTATATAAACTGTATTGCACTTTATTAAATTTAATGAATTTCACTTTATAATTTATACGCACGGATTCACTGATACTTTATACACTTTCGGGTGTAAACAAAATAAACCGCCGAGTAGTTTATTCCTTTTTTTTTATGGGTGTTAATACAGACACACGTCCGTTCCCCCACAAAGTACATGCAATATATATATATATATATATATATTATATATAATGCAGGAAGGAGGGGCCAAGGGAGAACGCCCGCAAAAACGCCCCTCCCCACCATAGGAGAGAGCCAAAAAACAAGGTCCATGGTTTTCGAAATGCCCGGACACTCTGCGTTTGAAAGATTGGAGGTCATAGACAGGGGGAAAGATGGATTGAAGAAGATTGTTCCAGAGTTCACCGGTTGAGTAGATGAAAAACTGAAGATACCAATTAATCCTTGCGTTAGGGAGTTGGAGAGAAAAAGAATGAAAAGTGTCGAAAGTTTGGTGCTGCGTGCTCTCCTTAAAGGAGGAAGCATGCAGTTAGAGAGTTCAAAAGAGCAGTGTCCATTATAATAGCGATAGTAAAGAGAGAGTGAGGCAACATTGCTGCCAAGAGAGAGGAATTGAAGACAGTCAGTAAGAGGCGGGGAATTGATGAGACGAAAAGCCTTTGACTCCATCCACTCAAGTGCACGAGTATATACAGTACTGTGTATATATCACACACGTGGGCTTTTTGTTGAGTAGGTTGACAGAAAGAGAAAGTTACAAAATATAACTAAATTAGGTTACATAATTTTGTTACAGTTGTTAAATTGTTAAATTTTTATTTTGGGATAACTAATTAATTTTAGCATACTATTTTATACAAGCATAATTTATTTTTTGAGGGGGTGGCGGCTGTCACGAATATTTTACATATTTTTAATTACAAATAGCTGTTTCGAATAGTATCTATCTGTCTATCTATCTATCTATCTATCTACGAAGGGCAGTGCGAAAGTAATGCCTTTTATTGTATTTACGAACTGAAAAATGAGGGACATAACTTTCGTACCGTCGTGTATATATATATATTAGACTGTCCCAAGTTATGTTAAAAAACAAAGTTATTTTTCTACGATGGAACTTAACTTGAAAAAGAAACTGGCGTTGCTCTTCACTGGTCGTAATTGTTTCATTAAAATCAGTGGAAAGTTTTACCATTCTTTCAGCGCAGTCATTAATCACTTTCAGCTGGGAAACTAAATCCTTTCCATGAATATATGCTGGGTGTTCAAACCATGCAGCTGGATCTACTGTCAGAAATGATTCATCAATTTTCATAGCCTTGAAAAAATTTAATGATTTGCACTTTATAAAGTCAGAAAGATTCTTACATTTGAAAGTCCGAATTGTTTTGCATTCTACTTTGCGAAGATCTTTAGTTTTAGCTTGGTTTCCAAGAGGAGCTTGCACCATTGCACCCTTTTCCGAGTTGTTGACTTCTGGAAAAAATGCTAAAGGTGCTAAATCCTCGCATAAGTACCAAAGGTGGTATCTGAGTTTGCCTAATACCACAGTCGACATCTTCTTATCAATTTCTTGGTAATCTTCCAGCTTTATCATCATCCATCTATCATTAATAGGAGCACTGGCAGCTCTTGTTGCATTAAACCAGGCTTTTGATACGCAAAATATGTTAATACGTCTGATGGCTTCTTTTTTCTTTGTCTCTCAAATTGAATTGATCTCGGAATAAATAGATTTTTAAGCAATAAATGCCTTTTGCCATCCATCTCGTCCTATATGCTCCAGGACATGTAAAGTGTATCCCTCTTAATGGTTTTCCCCCAAAGAAATGAGGGCTAGCTCTAGGAATTCCTGATAATCGTGGTGCTCATGGTTGTCTCGCATTTTTCATGCAGAAATTGTACCAGGTCATCACGTTCCCGCTTCACACATTCTAATTCTTTTCTGACATTTCTCTGACATCACTTTCAATGGGAGTATATTTACTTTTGTCTAACCAAGACCACTGATCTTTGAACCTTGCAAAAATATCTATATCAGGCCCTCGAAATTCAAAGAATTTGTCAAAAACAGCTCCCAGTACTATTTCAAGAATGTGATGGCAGCAAGCTAGGAAAGGTATTTTCTGCTGGAGTCCCTGCTCAATGGTGGTGCAGGTTCCTCCATGGGTGCCAGTATTGCTGGCTGTTGTATCAACAAAGAGCAGCAGTCCAGTTTCGTATGCCATCCCATTCCTCTATTAACTGTAATATTACTCTACCCATCTTGACTCCTGTGGCTGTACCTTCCACCAATTTAAGGATTCCTAGTTTTTCTACATTTCTACCCGAGGCAACAACAGCTAAACGGTCAGATTTTCCTCCATCAGAATTGGGGAGCAGCTTTCCATCGAAATGTATATTGAGAGGAGTTTCTGGGTTAAATGTTTTCTTTATTTCTTTACTTAACTTGGCTCTAGATTTCAGTCTTGATCTTTGTATTGATGATTTTGAGGGTAACCTCCCTAATATCAACTCCAGCTGCCTGGAGAGCAGGAGTAACTATGTGCATTGCTTCTCTTAAAGATGTATTTGTTACGATCCAATGCAGCAGAGAACCTAGGATCGTTGATTATTCGCCGAGGATTTGGATTTGATATATGTCGTTTCGAGGGAGTTGAAATAGAAGTAGAAGGCACGGGATTGGAGATTTTTCGTTTATGGTAATCACTTATGCATGTTTCCTCCTCAGTATCACTTGATGTAGAATCAAGTTCATCTTTTGAATTTACTGTCTTTGCTTTTCAACAGTGTTCATGTCATATGGTTTTTTTTCGACGCTCATTTTCTGCCTCTAGCCTTTTCTTTCCTTTCCGTTTTCGCCACGAAAACCTTATCTTCACCAGCCATGTACATTTTTCGCACTCCACGTTGATCTTCCAGAAATTCCCAATCTTCTGCAATCTTTATTAGGTCATTTGCATTTGCATGAGATATATCAAAAGAATATCAAGCTGTTTTTCAAATGCTTTTGTGTTAGATTCTTGGGTGCTGGTTTTTCTATGCTTATTTTTTCCCCCAAGCATACATACTGGTTATAGATTTTCTTCAGTTTGGCGACATTTGGTTTTTTGTGATGTTGGTATATTGGCCTTCCTCCACATTACCAACGTTTCATCAACAGTAATTGATGCTGCTTCTGGTAGCGTTTGCTTCTCCTTTTTGATGCCATGGAATAAGCAACAAAGCACTTGTCTAAGTGTTGGAAGCTGATTTCCATCAACATTATTTACCATAACACCAATCAGCCATACTGTATTTTGCCTTCTAGTTTCAATCATTTTTGTGGTGAGCCTAAATATAGTTAGATAAATTTGCTGCCAAATAAGATTATGCTATCTTTCTGAAACATTATTGTAGTGAGCCTAAATATAGTTAGATAAATTTGCTAGCCAAATAAGCTTATGCAATCGTTATTAGGCCACTTGTATCTGCAGGAGATATGTCAAACAATTTTTGAAACATAAATGATAACCATTAGCAACAAGAAAAGCCATAAATAATACAGAAATGAAAAAACTTAACATTTAAATATTGTGCTGTACACTACAGAGGATGCGAAATTTACTTTTTTCAGCAACTTCATGTCCTCTGAGCAGTCACTTAATATTACTCAATCAACCCTATTTTACATGCATATTCTAAGACCAAATTTCATCAAATGGCAGGGTATGCGAACTCAATTTTCAAAAGTATATTTTTTGGGACAGTCTCTATATAATATATATATATAGATATATATATATATATACAGCGTATTATTGCTAAAATATTATTACAGAATTTTGAGAAAATAAACAGTATTTATGAAAATGACATCTAAAGAAACGTGTCACCGATAACGAGTCCTCAGACTGTTGTTGAGAGGGTTCCGGTGAGAAATTATCATATTTCTGGAAAATATTTTGTATTAAAAACCCACTTTCGCATAAACACTTTAATTCAAGAGGAAAAGCAAATACACGCGTGAATTCACTTAAAGGGGAACAGAAAATGATATATATACAATATACATATATGGGATTCAACTCAGAATGGTCCCTTGAGATAGCTGGTGAGGGAAGTTATATTTTGGGGCCTCTTTGTGAGTATCTCGTTGCCCACGTCGGGCTAACAGCATGAAAAAGAAAAACTATAGTATTTTTCATTTACCATTACTTATTCGAACTATAGTGGATTTAATTTTGTTACGTGCACGGTCTGTGTGTAACATATATATATATATATGTATATATTAGGGTGGCCCTTATTTTGCCACTTTTTATTGTTTTCTTTCTCACCCCTTCATTAGATGCCTCCTATTGAGAAAGTTTTTCATGCACAATTTTATAGCGTTTCGACAATATTTAGTGTGTGCTCAAGCTGTCCGAAATTTTAAGCATCCTAACTCTGTAGTTGCCTTTTATAATCCATTCCGGATTCACTCACACTCAATTCCAGTATTCATTTAATATAAAAAAGTTGTACAATTAGTATTTATTAATATATTTCTAACAACAAGCTTGGTTTTCGATCCACATCTCTGGATTATCACGCAAGAATTCGACTTCAAGCCCTAGAAGAGTGAACAAAACCTTCGTTCTAGCAGACCCGAAGTCGCTGAGCTGAGTTTCTTACCTTGGATATCACTCTTATCAGATGAATTCGTTTGGTGCGTCATGTTGTCCTTCCCGTTGTAGATTCTTAACTATAGCTCTTTTTTCTTGCAAATCCAAGTCTCTGTCAAGAATGCAAGCCCACCAGATCTTCACTCAAATACCATAAGTGAACAAGGATTTTATTGAAGCTCCTTTTGCTGCAGGTGTGTTGCTGACTGCGAGAGATTGTAGTAGTTGTAGATCATTGCTTGATGCAGATGCTGGCAAGCGAGAGAGGAACCAGAACTTTACATAGAACTGCACACCGAAAATGCAGAAGTCTTGCGTGCCTTTGATTTCTCGTTGCGACAGTTTAAATCTGGAATCGCGAAACATGAAGATTTTCAAAGCGTATATAAGCCGGGCCATGAACCGAGCTCGATGGACTGCTCCAGGTTTTCGAAATTTGACCCCTTTTGGTGGAACGTCTCCCAGAAAAAGAAGGTAAGTTCGAACAGCTCTTGATAGTCATCTCTTGGATGAACTTGATCTAACTGGAGTCGACAGAAACAGATGATATTGTCCTTCACAGGCTCTACAGTGAGCAGGACGACCTCGTTATTTATGCCAGGACTGTAGTCATTGGGGACGATGTTGTGCCAAAAGGTCTTGAACCGTTTGAAAAGCATAATCTCAGGTCCACTTGATATTCCCATTGTTACCGTGAAAGCTTCCTCTAACATGATTTCATGTATATGATGGCGACATGCCAGGTACAAAACTTCAGACCCTAAATGTTGCTCGAAGAGAATACATGTTCCATTTACTCTTCCAGTTTTGCTCGCTGTGGTGTCGAAGCTAGGGTTTTGATTCGATCACGAACACCCAAATCATCGACGACATCAATCATCGCCTGCGCCATTGCTTGGCCAGTGCCATTTGCAAGCTTCGGGATTGAAAGGATCTAATCTAGTCCAGATCCTGAAAAACGATTGGGAGACGGTCGACCTTCTTGTCTCGTTACGTCATCCATCAGCTTGCCGTCAAAGTGAAGGGTGAGAGGTGTTCGCGGATCAAATTTCTTCTTCAACTCTGCAGCTCTTTGGGCTCGATGCTTCTTCCTGTGTCTTTGCAGAGAAGCTCTGTTGATGTTGTATTCCCCAACGTTCTGACCGGAAGCACTGATCACTGACGCGATGGTAAAGACCGCATCACGGTCACTAGTTTTAGTGCGATCCAACGACGAAAGAACTTCTGGATGGAGGATATTCTTGCGGCCTCTTTTTGGATGAGGTGATGACACTACGACTCCTCCAACACCTGTGGAAGATGAAGAAGATTCCAGGACGATTTTTCTGTTAAGTACGAGATTCTCTATTTTATGTCTCTTCTTAAATTCATCATTCCGAATTAGCTTCTTCGTAGCTGCTTCCTCCTTTTTAGCCAAAGCCATATCAATTCCAGCAATGGAGCCTCTTCTGCCCTTCTCTCTTTGTGCCAAAAGGAACGCTTTATCCTCCTCATTCGTCATCAACACCATAGCATTTTGGTGAGCAACGTCGAAAGGGTCATCAAAGCAGGATTTCAGCTCTTCTTCTTTCGTCCTTTGTGTATCCGTCTTCCGGGACTGATTTTTTTCAAAAGATCCCACTTCTTCATCAGACTCTCCAACTGTTTTACTGCATGTTGAACTGGCCGCAGTGGAATCCTCGCCTTCTTCCAAAAAGTCTCCACTTCCGCTATCGTCAACTGAGCAGCCTTGTGCTTATTCTTAATCGACTGAAGCAAATGTAGATAGTACCTCATAACATCCCCATTACTTGGCAATTTTGCACCTGATAAACAATTTTGAGTATGTTCAAGCAAATAAACCGTATGTTTTTTTCGAGTTCCACTAGCCATCATAAAAATTCTATATACCTAGATAAAAAGAGCGTAATGTCGTTTAGCATATAAGAACATAAGATAATGGCTACTATTTGTTTCAAATTAACCATATATAATATGGCAAGTCATATAATAAGCAAATTCTACCAATAACCCATTACGCCTATTTGATAATATATGAGAGTCGAGAGAGAAAGTTTGAAGTCCTTGAGCACACCCTATATATACTTATATCTCATTAAAATTTTGTGTTATTTTCTAGTGACATAGAATCCAACTGAAGGGTGAGAGGAAAAAAAATCGTAACTTAAAATTTTAGCACCACTTAAGGGCCACCCTAATATAATTTTTTTTTTTAAGTTCGGGAAGAACCGATTCGCCTCTATTTAAAAGGGCATATCTCGGCGGAAAAACAAAGAAAAAGTGAGAGGAAAGACAGAGGAAAAAGAAAGGGTAGAGGAGACAGTCGAAGTGGAAAAAGACCAAAGGATGACAAGGACTGCAGGGTCGAGCCCCGTCATCCTTGGGTGCTAGGGCCGGGAGGGCGCACGTGAAACCTCCAGGAACAAGCACGTACAAACGAGCACAAAGAGCATTCAAGAGCACGAGCTTAGAACCCCCTTGCGGGGACCTAATATAATATATATATATATATATATATATATATATCTCAGGTAAAAAGATGAATATAGATTAATTTTATGAAGGTAGTTTCGTAAACCTTTTAAAAACCGGAGGTTAATTACGTCTTAAACGAAATATACCACTTCAACTTTATATATATATATATACAGGGTGGGGCACGGGAATCAAGTGTTTTTTGAATAGCTAGTAATCGGCCATTAGGAATGGGAGGGGCGTGCGGTAGGTAGCATTCCATTCCTGGGTTCATAGCATTTAACTTTAACTAACACTCACCTTTATCTTTCAGGTGCCATCATGGAGCAGTGGACGTTAGAACACCGCATGTTCGCGTATGATCATTTTGTTAGGTGGCGAGTCAGTGACAGCAGTTCAGCGTGCGTTTCGCCGCAGATTCAACATTCATCGAAATGACTCTGTTCCCGCTCGTGACACAATCTTACGTTGGGTTAACAATCTTCGAACAGGAGGCTCAATAATGAAAACAAAACCGAAGGGGCCGCAACGCACTGTGCGTACTCCAGAGAACGTTGAAAGGGTCAGACAAGCGATGTTGCAAAGCCCAGGCCGCTCTGCTCGGAGACATTCAGCTGCACTCGGAATCAGCAATCGTACTGTTAGACGGATTTTGCATGAAGAATTACATTTTCACCCATACAAGTTAGCGATGGTTTCAGCAAGATGGGGCCACGCCACACACCGCCAGAGCGTCAATGGCTGTTCTTCGCCCCCTGTTTCCCAACCATCTCATTTCGAGATTTGGTGACATTGAATGGCCCCCTCGGTCCCCTGACTTGTCCACATGTGACTTCTTTCTATGGGGGTACCTCTCAAGTCACGTGTCTACGAGGACAAGCCCCGTACATTAGATGCATTGAAGGAAGCGATCCGTCAACAAATCATCCAAATCAACAGAGACCTGCTGGGAAGAGTGGAGGCCAATTTCGTAAACGCCTTCAAACAATGCGTCGACGGCCAAGGACATCATATGCCAGATATAATTTTCGGTACATGATTATTACATGAATGCTATGTTCTTACGAATGTTGTTCTACCAATATATTTTTCTTTACAAAAATAAATATAATTTCCTATTATTCCAAAAACACTTGGTTCCCGTGCCCCACCCTGTATATATACAGTATATATATATATATATATACAGTAATATATATATATATTATATATATATATATATATATATATATATATATATATATATATATATATGTAGAGGCACCCTGTAGAGGCACCTTTTGAGGCATAACTTGTAGAGGCACCCTGTAGGCATGCTACATGCTTTCGCTCGTTCTCATGCCTCCCTCGAAGTTCTCCCTATTGTGTTTCATTGGCACATAGCTTCGACCAGATGAGGACATCAACTATGATGATGTCAGACATCCCACCTTAACTTGAGATTCACCTCCCAACCTTCTTTAGTCAGCGCCTGTTATCACAAAATGTAATACTTACGTCTACAGGTCTCATCATGGACTCAATTATTCTTTTAACTTGAAGAACTATTTTCATTCGTGCGCATCTCATAATTCATTTATAACCTAAATAATTACTGTCCATTTGTCCATTTGTAATCAACGTTAATACCAACAATTCATGAACATTTCTTATCACCTTTTTCCATTCAGCTTTGTAACGTTATTCACTGTGACATCATTTATTGTTTTGTTAATTAAAGGAAAAAACAGCTCAATCTACTTCACTTGGTATACATAATGTTTCAAGAGGACGATGCCAGGAGTGTGATCTTTTTATTCTAGCAGAACTCTCTCTCTCTCTCTCTCTCTCTCTCTCTCTCTCTCTCTCTCTCTCTCTCTCTCTCTCTCTCTCTCTCTCTCTCTCTCTCTCTCTCTCTCTCTCTCTCTCTCTATATATATATATATATATATATATATATATATATACGTTAACCCCTCCGTCTGTGGCCTTGGTCGGTTCGAAGTTGACGGGGGTTCTGGTGAGGTGGCAGCAACGGATTTGTTACTCTGGAGTAGTTGGTACCGTATAGGGAATCGCAGTAGTTTTCTTCTATACTACTCTCCGATTTTTTCTTGTAGTGGATCGGAGGATTCTTGTGGAGCTGATTAAGTTTCTCTGAAGGTTCCCTGATTCTTCTTGTAACGGATCGGGAAATTATTTTTCTCTATTTAAGACTAAGTTATCTGAAGAGAGCAAGGCTCGAAGAAGATAAAGACTTTTTCTTACGGTAATTTACTGCTAAAATGTTACAGGTAATGGCTCAGCCTCTAAGTTAGATCAGTCTAATCAGAATGAACATTGGAGAAATTTTATGGGCTTTTATATTAAATTTTTTACTAACATCATTATTTTTTAATGCTGATCTGTTTTTGTTTTGTTTTTATTCTCAATAAGCTAATTTACTTTGCAAAACATATAAAGATAAAACAAATATTTTTGCTGTACCAATGTCTAGACTGCTAAACAAGAGGAAAACATATTTCTATTTTAAACCGCATATTGACAGATCTGATGTTATCACGATCTCCAGAGTTAACTAAAAAATGGAAAATGAAATATGCCTTCTATCACGAATTACAATCAAACATGCACACGAGCAAAAATTAAATGCTTAAGATTCAAAACGTTAAGCAGGACATGACCATCTTTTACAACGAAGAGAGAATGCATACCAGAAATGAACATTGCAGAATTATACAAGATTACTAAATCTAAAAAATGATTAAGTAGTTTACGAAGAAATAATTCACCAATTATAAAGTAGAAAGCAAATAAAAAATTTATCCAAACTTGTGTCAGCGTTATACGATTTTGGACTTTATACTAAATGATTAAGTAGTTTAAAAAAGGAATAATTCACAAATTATATAATAGAAAACAAATCAAAACTTTATCTAAACTCGTTTCAGCGTTGTACGATTTTGGACTTTATGTCAAATGAATATATGAATAAGAATATAAGGATTATATAAATATACGAAGTATACGAATCAAGTAATGAATGAATATAGGAATTATTCATTGTTCATTTTTACATATATATATATATATACACGGTGAACCAAAAGTAGGTGGACAGTAGGTTGAATACGGTTTGTGTTATATTATATTAAACTATGGTGTTTGTGTTTTATTATATTAAATATTATAACTAAATTTATTTAAATTTTATTTTGTATTATATAGTACAAAAAAATTAAATATGTATTCTCAAAATAAACGTTATCATTTACTGTCCACCTACATTTGGTTCACCCTATATATATATATATATATATATATATATATATATATAATATATATATATATATATATGTTTCAAGGATTATATTTTTTTAATTTAAATTTTTTTTTAAATTTGTAAACCAGAAATGAAATAAATGAATTTGTTTTATCCTTAGTGAAATTCAAAACCTTTTTATTAAATTGACTTCAAAACTGATTCTCTTCCCCGGAACAAAAGCTTCTGTGACGTCCTCTCTCTCTCTCTCTCTCTCTCTCTTTTATATTCACTGTATATGTACTAGTACATATACATATATGTATATATATGTACGAGCTGTTATGCCCAGCACTTGCTTGGGGTGGGCTGGTTGTATTAAATTTTAATTATTCAAATCGTTTTTTATTTTTTGTCGTATCACTCTTTAGATTAAAAATAATATACATATACCTAGTATATGAACACGAGCATATACGTGTGTGACCATCCCCCCCCTCCCCACCAATTACTAGGCTTGAAGGCTCCAGATCCGCAATAAAACGTCACGACACGACCATTACTCCCTTCACTACAGACCAGACCACCAAGATCATCAAAAACATTAAGAATTCGAAGGCTACTGGACCAGGCAACATATCTAACATACACCTTAAACACTTGGACCCACAGGGAATACTAGCTCTCACAAATATCAGCACATATTCATACCAACACTGTATTATTCCTGACATATGGAAACAAGGTAAAATTATTACACTACTCAAACCAAACAAAAATCCAACAGAACCAGCTTCCATAGACCCATTACTTTACTATGCACACCTTCCAAAGTAACAGAAAGACTAATCTTACAAATCACCAACCCACACATACCACTATCGCCTACTCATCATGGATTCAGACCTCACCACTCAACCACGACATTGCTCTAACCTCACGCAGCACATCATGGATGGCATCAACTCCAGACGACCAGCTCAACGTACACTATTAGCAACAATAGACATTATTAAAGCATTTGATGCTATCCCACACTTCCCTCTCATGAACAAAATATTCAACACAAACATGCACAATAACACCACAAGGTGGCTGAGCAACTATCTTTCAGGAAGATACTCACATGTCACATTTAATGGCAAGTCATCCAAAAACAAGCTTTTTCCGAACGGGGTCCCTCAAGGCTCTGTTCTCTCACCAACACTGTTCAACTTATACATGCATGACATTCCAACACCCATAGATAACAAGCTTGCCTTATCATCATATGCAGATGACATCACTCTAACATCCACCCACAACAACATCCACACCGCTACAAATAACCTACAAACATACATAAACAGTATACAAGACTGGCTCACACACAATAGACTCGAAGTAGCGCCCACAAAATCAACCATCACCCTGCTTACAAACAACACAAAAGAACACCAGATAACTTCACAGCTTACACTAAACAACACCAACATTCCACACACTCACAGGACCAAAATACTTGGGGTTACATACAACACATCATTATCTTTTGCAAACCACATTCAGGACATTAAAAACAAATGTATGCCAAGACTTAACACGCTTAGGGTACTAACAGGCACAAACTTTGGACACCAGCAGGAAACAACATCACTCATATACAAACAATATATTTGCTCAGTTGTGAACTATCCTAGCCCATGCTGGGCACCCATTATCTCAAACACACACATAAACACCTTACAGACAATACAAAACAACGCACTTCGTATCATTACAGGATGCACTCAAACAACACCAATAGAACACCTGCACACAGAAACAAACATACTGAAAGTTAGGGAACATTTAGACATGAGGGGAACACAATTCATTCATGGCAGCAGCGACAACTAACCCACAACACCCTTGCCACTACATGTACCAGCGCTGTCCAACTGGCGGCCCGCGGAATGGAATTTTGCCAAATTTCATTTCTGAATTTTCTTCCCTATTTTGTCATTTCTAATAGGGAGAACAACATTCAGCGGGTTCCTAAGTCGTATTAACCAACAGTGTATGATTATAGGCAACATCTTGGCCGCGCTTTATAGAAGTTGGACAGCACTGACATGTACAATCATGCACCGACACCTCACATCATTTAGGTAACACCAGAAAGACATAACCAAATACTCCATTCCATACCACGCCCCATAGACATCACACAGTATAGAAAACACACACACACACACACCTAACCCACAAAGCACTGACACGACTCGGTCCGAATGCGGTCCTAGGTGCGAAGCCGCCACCCATTAACAGGTCAGAGACCAGCCTGAGCAGATCGGATAGAGTTAATTTAGCACGATTCCGATGTGGACATCACCCCAACTTACAGACATACTGTATAAACACAGACTAGATAACTCCACAGACGACACCTGCCACCTGTGCCAGGAAACACCACAAACAATTGAACACATTATGATAGACTGTACCGCTCCAGCACAACACAGAACACAACACATCACTAGTGCGCTGAACCTCTGGTCCACTCCGGAGAGGGCGATCGGTTACCCGCGTGCCGCCGGATTGTTCGATCAGGGTGGGCTGATCGGCCAACCAACAACAACAACAACTATAGAGAAGAACGCAACCATGAAAATCTTACTGGGGGTTCAATTATTTGGTTAATAAAACTAGTCATGAAACTCTTAAGCTTCACAAATCTTGACACAATGTGAAGCTCAAGATTTTCATGGCTGCGTTCTTTTCTATAGTTTTACTGACCAAATAATTGAACCGACAGTAATTTGGGGGAGCCTGCGGTCCCCCAATTACTGGGCCCAGCCTCCCGCCCCCAATTACCAACCAACCAATTCGTCTCTTTTTAGAGACCTAAAAGTTCACGGACAGACAGACCTACAGACAAAATCACACACAACTTGTAGTAGTAAAACCAATATGCCACTGGAATATCATTCTAATAATAATAATAATAATAATAATAATACCTATAAATTAGCTAAGACCCCTTTTAATATAATAATAATAACTGCAAATTAGGAAAAAAGCGTGTATGAAAATATTCCCATTTTATACCTCGAACGAAGGCTGCATTACTCAAATTATTTGAGCTCTGCAACAGATATATTGCAATGAACTCTCGTGCAAGAAGATGGTTTATTCAAAATGATGCTGACAATGTCCAAATTGAAATGTATTTCTCTTTCGGAATTGAATATTTATGAACAGTTTCTTATTTGTGAACGTACAACAGACATGTTTTATCCAAATATAAGCTTATAATAAAACACGTTTTTCGCATGATTTTAGACGCTATTTTAAAGGAGGGGGGGGTACGTAGTTTTATATATTGCCCGCTATTAATATTACTTTGTATTTGTGGTATTCGCTATGTTATATTCTCCTTTGATGTTTAGTTGGTTTGAAAAATAGCCTTATAAAGTTTATGGTGAGCGTTATCATTATTATCATCATTATTCATTATATTATTATTGTTGTTGTTTTTGTTGTTGTTGTTAGAAACTTTTGAAGGTAATAGAAGGAAGTGAAGGTGGGGCTTACGAGGAGGGGAAGTTGGGTGACTTACATTATATTCAAACTCGGTCCATTATTTTTACGAAATCTTATTTTTGTTTTTCTTCATTTCCTTCTCAACATTTCAAAATATTTTATTATCAATCTTCATTCTCTTGAAAATTATTTAATTTTGAGGGGAAAACCATCCCCTTTTTTTAGAATTTATCTTTTTTTTTAGATTAAATTTATCATGTCCGAGCTGTCGACTTATTATTTTGGTCATCTTCATCCGAGTTGTCTAAATATAATATTAAATTATATTAAAATATAAATTAATATTTAAGACATGATTAAAATAATATGTAAAAATACTGAGTTACTGTATACTGTAACTGTAAACTTTATTTAAAGGTTTATACTGCACTACTGCAGTGGTTCTTAACCCCTGGGTCGCGACCCAAAATTGGGTCGCCAAGCCATTTTCATTGGGTCATTAAATTGCCATTTATTATTTATTTATGTTATCCCTAATAAATTGATCTTTTTAATCTAAATATAATTGATATTTTTTATTTTAAATATAGATTGATCTTTTTAATCTATTGATCTTCTTAATCTATTAAATTGATCTTTTCAACCTAATATAATTGATCTTTTTAACCTAATATATTAAATTCTTTTTAACCTCAATATAAATTGCTCTTTTAAAAACTTTGAAAACTTTTTTCAAGATAATTTTGAGAAGACCAAAAAATGACCGATAAATGTTTTAGGAACGTCGAAAACGAATTAAAAATTGCTTCTAATAATAATATAATAATAATAAGAATATAATAACTTTACTGGATGATCGAATAAATACTTCAAACTGGAATTTATTTATTTATTTTTGAGAAAGAATTAACAAATACAAAACCAAGTTTAATAATGTATTTCCTCAAATTATTATTATTATTATTGAAAAATAATCAGTGATTTTCTTTTAATAAAACTAAACAAAAAATAAATAAATAGATGAAATATATAACGGGGTTGCCATAAAAAAAGGTACATTTTAAAAGTTAGAAAATCAACATTTCTCATTCCAAATTTAAATTTATACACAATAAAACATATATGTTTATTATAAGTTGACAAATTTCAGAATATAATTTCAAAAAATAAAGCTGTGACGTCTTAATTTATAAAAATGCTAAAATGACAGCCGACTTTATGTTTGAACAATATTGTACTTTTTATGATCAATTTTATTTTTTTTAGAATTAATTTAAATCATAAATTATAAATAGCCATTTTCTTATGAAAACAATCATCATTAAGCTTATAGGCTTGATGAAGGTTTATGGTGTAAGAAGTTACTTTGCCGAATTTCATCATAAAGGATGGTCTAAGGAGGTTTAGCACATTTGCTGGACAAAATTGATGAACTGGAACCATTGAAGGAAGGAAGGTAGTGGGCGATCAAAATCAGTTCGAGTGGCTGAAATATTCAAAATATAGAGGAACCTGTTCTTAGTCAAGAGGATAACCTGGTACCCATATGACACCAAATCAATTTTAAAGAGTTTGGAATATCAAAACGAGCGTAGGAGACTAATTAAGGAGGATCTTGAATTGAAGCCGTTCAACGTGTGCATGGGCAAAATTGTCTGAAATAAACAGGCAGAAAAGATTTACAATATCAAGCGCTTTTGCGTCTCCTAACTCAAGATAAACTGGCGAAGACATTTGTTACTGAAGATAAACGTTTTACTGTAGAGCTTCCCAGAAACTCTCAGAATGATCGAGTCTATTCAGATGTTCAGCATAAATCAATTACCAGATGAAAGACACTACGCTACAAGGAGCCATTTTTCTGCTAGCGTTATGTTTCAGTTGGAGTGTCCAAGTTAGGAAAACTTCAATTTTTTTTTATTGAGCCTCTGGTGAAAATTAATGCCCAATATACTAATTCCATGCTACAGAAAATGCTTCCTGAAATGAGAAAACTGGCTAATAATAGTTACTTCCCTTCCAACAAGATGGGGGCAACATCCACGCTGCTAAATCAACGATTGAGTACCTGCAAAATGTGTACCTGAACTTTTAGAACCTAGTAATTGGCCTCCTAACAGCCCAGATCTAACCCCGCTGATTACGAATACGGGAGAACTTAGCACAGCGAGTCTACAGGACAAGATAAAGATGTCGCTCATTTACGCGAGATCATCATTCAAATGGGAAGCTTCCACAGGAACAACTAAATCGAGCCATAGATGAATTCCGGCCAAGAATAAAAAAAGTTACTGAAATGGAAGGAAAGCATTTCGAACAATTTTTTTAATAATTTCAGGTAAATTTTACGTTAAAAATTATTTTTATAAAAAATATTAAAAGGTTTAATAATTTTTGCATGTTAAGTAGAAAATCATACTCTTTCGTTAAATTTGATAGAATTTGAATTATTTGATATATTTTAGTCTGAAAACTTGTTTGCATATAGAATATACATAGTTTTTTGTGTAGAAGTTTTATTAAAATTAAATGACAAATGTTGATTTTAGAGCCTTTTTAAAATGTACCCTTTTTTATGGCACACCAGTCTATATACACTTTTTTCATATATATATATATATACCTTCAACTGCAAAGAACACGCAGTATATATGAAAATTATTTCACGAAAGTGACACGTGAAAAATATTTATGATGAATAAAATCACGAAGGGAAAAGAACACAAAGTGGTGCTCAAGCGCTTTCGTCTAATGACATCCTCAGGAACACTCAGAATCAGTGTTCCTGAGGATGTCATTAGACGAAAGCGCTTGAGCACCACTTTGTGTTTCTTTTTCCCTTCGTGGTTTTATTCATCATATTATATATATAATATATATATATATATTTATAATATATATATATATATACACACACACTTTTTTCATAATCATGTTTCATGTATCATATAATACATATGGTATGTATATAGACTTTTTTTAATTGGTTCGGGTCATGTAAAAGGAGAAATAAAATTACGTCGTATTTTGAAGAAACAAAAAATATATATATTATATATATATATATATATATATATATATATATATATATATATATATATATATATATATATATATTATATATATATATATATACACACACACTTTTTTTCATAATCATGTTTCATGTATCATATATACATACCGTATGTATATAGACCTTTTTTTAATTGGTTCGGGGGTCATGTAAAAAGGAGAAATAAAATTAAGTCGTATTTTGAAGAACCACAAAAAATTTGATGAAAATATTAAAATGAAGAAGTTTGAACTTAAAATTTAGTATAAACCAAAGAAACTGTCCTCATGTTTTTCAGTTAGAGAATATATTTCTGAAAATGATATGAGTAATGTTGTATGGCTATTCAAATGTTAGGAAGATTGATGTAACTCTTTTACAAAGAGGTTTTACAACTAATACACTTCACCTCGCAACATTATACCATAAATAAAAACCCATTAAAATTGAAGAATACTTCAAAATTGAACGTAAAAAAAAAACAACCTACAAATTATTCATAACTTTCCCCTTATATTTCAAACTGAAATTTTCTACAACCTAAAAATAACGGATTCCTTAGTGCTAAAAAAAAAAAAAAACTAACCAAATACCAAAAACAATTCAATAAAATGACGTTTTTTAAACATGCTTTTAATTAAATTTGGACATAAAAGGAAAATTTTGGCGAGGAGTTTCCAAAAACAAAGTTGCGTTTTCATCTAATAATAATTTTTAACTATATTTTTATGACCTTAAATTTAAAAAAAAAAAAAAATATATATATATAATATGAAAATTATTTCACGAAGGTAACACGTGAAAAATTTTATGATGAATAAAACCACGAAGGAAAGGAAACACAAAATGGTGCTCAAGCGCTTTCGTCTAATGACATCCTCATTTGGTTCCTGAGGATGTCATTAGACGAAGCGCTTGAGCACCATTTTGTGTTTCCTTTCCTTCGTGGTTTTTATTCATCTATATATATATATATATATATATATATATATACATTTTAACTGCAAACAACACACAGTATAATTAATGTAAAGAACGACGCTTGTGTAGAAGAACGTTCCGCACAAGATCAGGAGGAAGAACAAACGAATGAAAATGGTTACCACCCGGGAATCGAACCCAGGATCTTCCGATTGCCGGTCAGATATGCTATCCACTACACCTGGATAGCATATCGTTCTTTACATTAATTATACTGTGTGTTGTTTGCAGTTAAATGTATATATAGGTACGGCATGCGAAGGTGCCCCCTCAGGCATTGGTTTCTGCTCGTATGTAGGAGAATTACGACATTTGATTAATCGAGGCCATGGTGTAGTGGATAGCATATCTGACCGGCAATCGGAAGATCCTGGGTTCGATTCCCGGGTGGTAACCTCATTTTTCATATATATATATATTATATATATATATATATATTAAGGTTTCATCTGTAAATATTACTTTAACAATTTATATTTTAGTTTGCTTGAAAATGGATGAAGTGTTTGGGCTAAACGTTGGGGAATCTCGTAAGTAAAGCAATTGTATTATTTTACTCAAGATTATTTAAAATAAAATTCCGGAAGTATCAATTTTTTAAATTTTTAAGAATTTTTAACTCTCTAAAACAGTGGTTCCCAAACCCGGGGTTGCGATGGGGTCGCAAGTGTCTTTGCAAGGGTCACAGCCATTGTAAATAGGCCAGGTGTCATGAGAAAACATCTGTCTGGCATTATATATCCGGTCAGGTCAGGGGACTAGCGCGGTCATTTTCTGCGGTCAGTAAAGTGGGAGAGGCATGTGAGGTCGGGTTAGGTCACCGGATTAACAGCAGGTACCTAGTGTTAAGCCTTTTCTGACCCAAGACTCAGCCACACGTCACTGACAACCCACAGTCCCACACTGAAGGTTCAGCTGCACTGATCAACTCATTTTACTCCTGATCATCGACCAAAGAGGACGTCCAGTTGTCATCGATACTGACGACAATATCAGGTATTTATATTTCCAACGCTATCCAGTAGTAATTGGTGCTACGTATGTGGGTTTTATTTGCACACAATTACAATTGCATTCTGAGTGTTAGATTTATTGCCATACAATTATAATTACGGCATTCGAATTTTGTTTTATAATTCGATAATGATATCTGCTTCCAACTATTTTTATTAAAATTATCATTATTTCAAATTCATAATTACTGCTTTCAATTGCAATATGTGCTACCACATATTATGATCTTGTGTTTTATCATGCACTACTAAATGTTAATTATTGGTTTGTGATTGTAATTATTTATTATCGTGCAATTTAATCATTGGATTGGAATTTTGTGTGCTCTTAGAACGCACTTATAATAATTAATGGTTGGTGGTTTTGTTTAATAATTTTATTGGTATGCAATTGTAATTCTGTATGTGTTTGGATTATTAATGTTTTGTGATTTTGTTTTATTGATAACTGATGTTTTGTGACTATGTTTAATAATTCTGTGTGCTTACATGTTGATAACTGATGTTTTCTGACTATGTTTAATAATTTTGTGCTTACAACATCTTGATAACTGATGTTTTCTGACTATGTTTATAATTCTGTGTGTTTACATGTTGATAACTGATGTTTTGTGAAATTGTGCCACATATTATGATCTTGTGTTTTATCATGCACTACTAAATGTTAATTATTGGTTTGTGATT
This sequence comes from Bathynomus jamesi, assembly GCA_023014485.1. Lineage (NCBI taxonomy): Eukaryota > Metazoa > Arthropoda > Malacostraca > Isopoda > Cirolanidae > Bathynomus > Bathynomus jamesi. Next base: position 344,631 of record JAJOZX010004024.1, on the reverse strand, counting down.
GTAATTATTATATTATCGTGCAATTTAATCATTGGATTGGAATTTTGTGTGCTCTTAGAACGCACTTATAATAATTAATGGTTGGTGGTTTTGTTTAATAATTTTATTGGTATGCAATTGTAATTCTGTATGTGTTTGGATTATTAATGTTTTGTGATTTTGTTTTATTGATAACTGATGTTTTGTGACTATGTTTAATAATTCTGTGTGCTTACATGTTGATAACTGATGTTTTCTGACTATGTTTAATAATTTTGTGTGCTTACAACATCTTGATAACTGATGTTTTCTGACTATGTTTAATAATTCTGTGTGTTTACATGTTGATAACTGATGTTTTGTGAAATTGTGCCACATATTATGATCTTGTGTTTTATCATGCACTACTAAATGTTAATTATTGGTTTGTGATTGTAATTATTATATTATCGTGCAATTTAATCATTGGATTGGAATTTTGTGTGCTCTTAGAACGCACTTATAATAATTAATGGTTGGTGGTTTTGTTTAATAATTTTATTGGTATGCAATTGTAATTCTGTATGTGTTTGGATTATTAATGTTTTGTGATTTTGTTTTATTGATAACTGATGTTTTGTGACTATGTTTAATAATTCTGTGTGCTTACATGTTGATAACTGATGTTTTCTGACTATGTTTAATAATTTTGTGTGCTTACAACATCTTGATAACTGATGTTTTCTGACTATGTTTAATAATTCTGTGTGTTTACATGTTGATAACTGATGTTTTGTGAAATTGTGCCACATATTATGATCTTGTGTTTTATCATGCACTACTAAAATGTTAATTATTGGTTTGTGATTGTAATTATTATATTATCGTGCAATTTAATCATTGGATTGGAATTTTGTGTGCTCTTAGAACGCACTTATAATAATTAATGGTTGGTGGTTTTGTTTAATAATTTTATTGGTATGCAATTGTAATTCTGTATGTGTTTGGATTATTAATGTTTTGTGATTTTGTTTTATTGATAACTGATGTTTTGTGACTATGTTTAATAATTCTGTGTGCTTACATGTTGATAACTGATGTTTTCTGACTATGTTTAATAATTTTGTGTGCTTACAACATCTTGATAACTGATGTTTTCTGACTATGTTTAATAATTCTGTGTGTTTACATGTTGATAACTGATGTTTTGTGAAATTGTGCCACATATTATGATCTTGTGTTTTATCATGCACTACTAAATGTTAATTATTGGTTTGTGATTGTAATTATTATATTATCGTGCAATTTAATCATTGGATTGGAATTTTGTGTGCTCTTAGAACGCACTTATAATAATTAATGGTTGTTGTTTTTGTTTAATAATTTTTATTGGTATGCAATTGTAATTCTGTATGTGTTTGGATTATTAATGTTTTGTGATTTTGTTTTATTGATAACTGATGTTTTGTGACTATGTTTAATAATTCTGTGTGCTTACATGTTGATAACTGATGTTTTCTGACTATGTTTAATAATTTTGTGTGCTTACAACATCTTGATAACTGATGTTTTCTGACTATGTTTAATAATTCTGTGCGTTTTACATGTTGATAACTGATGTTTTGTGAAATTGTGCCACATATTATGATCTTGTGTTTTATCATGCACTACTAAATGTTAATTATGGTTTGTGATTGTAATTATTATATTATCGTGCAATTTAATCATTGGATTGGAATTTTGTGTGCTCTTAGAACGCACTTATAATAATTAATGGTTGGTGGTTTGTTTAATAATTTTATTGGTATGCAATTGTTTCTGTATGTGTTTGGATTATTAATGTTTTGTGATTTTGTTTTATTGATAACTGATGTTTTGTGACTATGTTTAATAATTCTGTGTGCTTACATGTTGATAACTGATGTTTTCTGACTATGTTTAATAATTTTGTGTGCTTACAACATCTTGATAACTGATGTTTTCTGACTATGTTTAATAATTCTGTGTGTTTACATGTTGATAACTGATGTTTTGTGAAATTGTGCACATATTATGATCTTGTGTTTTATCATGCACTACTAAATGTTAATTATTGGTTTGTGATTCTAATTATTATATTATCGTGCAATTTAATCATTGGATTGGAATTTTGTGTGCTCTTAGAACGCACTTATAATAATTAATGGTTGGTGGTTTTGTTTAATAATTTTATTGGTATGCAATTGTAATTCTGTATGTGTTTGGATTATTAATGTTTTGTGATTTTGTTTTATTGATAACTGATGTTTTGTGACTATGTTTAATAATTCTGTGTGCTTACATGTTGATAACTGATGTTTTCTGACTATGTTTAATAATTCTGTGTGCTTACAACATCTTGATAACTGATGTTTTCTGACTATGTTTAATAATTCTGTGTGTTTACATGTTGATAACTGATGTTTTGTGAAATTGTGCCACATATTATGATCTTGTGTTTTATCATGCACTACTAAATGTTAATTATTGGTTTGTGATTTAATTATTATATTATCGTGCAATTTAATCATTGGATTAGAATTTTGTGTGCTCTTAGAACGCACTTATAATAATTAATGGTTGGTGGTTTTGTTTAATAATTTTATTGGTATGCAATTGTAATTCTGTATGTGTTTGGATTATTAATGTTTTGTGATTTTGTTTTATTGATAACTGATGTTTTGTGACTATGTTTAATAATTCTGTGTGCTTACATGTTGATAACTGATGTTTTCTGACTATGTTTAATAATTCTGTGTGCTTACAACATCTTGATAACTGATGTTTTCTGACTATGTTTAATAATTCTGTGTGTTTACATGTTGATAACTGATGTTTTGTGAAATTGTGCCACATATTATGATCTTGTGTTTTATCATGCACTACTAAATGTTAATTATTGGTTTGTGACTAATTATTATATTATCGTGCAATTTAATCATTGGATTAGAATTTTGTGTGCTCTTAGAACGCACTTATAATAATTAATGGTTGGTGGTTTTGTTTAATAATTTTATTGGTATGCAATTGTAATTCTGTATGTGTTTGGATTATTAATGTTTTGTGATTTTGTTTTATTGATAACTGATGTTTTGTGACTATGTTTAATAATTTTGTGTGCTTACAACATCTTGATAACTGATGTTTTCTGACTATGTTTAATAATTCTGTGTTCTTTACAACATATTTATAACTGATGTTTTGTGACTGTTTTATAATTCAGTGATCTTACAATGTATTTATAACTGATGCTTTACGATTTTATTACTGATTTGTAATTTTTTTCCCTCTCTCAGTACACTGAAAATCAATGTTTTGTTATTTGTTTTATTGTCGTGAACAGTCTTATAATTTTGAGTTTTCTTAAATGTGGATAATTGTTTAGTAATTCTGTGTTTAATATGTATCTTTATATTACAGGCGTAATGGACAAGTTTTTGCAAAAGTCATCAGAGCCGCCCAACAAGAAGAGAAAACGCTCAGTCAATTCATCATTTCTGGACAAATATGGAATAGCTGACGTCGCTGGTAGAGGGATTTGTGTTGTGTTCGAAGGAAATCGCTGAATCCTTGAAACCAAATAAGCTGCAGAGACACTTGGATACTCATGCCAACATTGCTTTACTGCCAGAAGAGGCTCGAAGACGAATTTTTCAACAGCGTTACAACCATTTGACAAAATCTCAGTCTGTTCTTACCAAAGCTCTTACTCAAAAAGAGAAGATGGAAATCTTCTCATACAAGACGGCTTTCCTCATTGCTCGGGAAAAACGTCCATTCGTGGAGGGTGAACGGTTATAAAACCGTCGTTAAGAATTTTTAGTGAAATATTTGAAGGAGAACCATTTGCCAAGAAAATTAGACAAGCTGCTGATGATGTTACTTTGAGCAATAACACAATGACACGACGCATCCAGTGTATTGCAGTGGACCTGAAGGAGCAAATTTTAGAAGACTTCAGAAATTCCCCATGGACAGCATTGGCAGTGGATGAGTCAACGGATATCACATCACAGCCCCAGCTTCTGGCCTTCGGTAGGTTTCTCAAGGAATTCGTGGTAGCTGAAGAGCTGCTTGCGTGCATTTCACTTGAAACCACCACAAGAGGCGAAGATGTTTTTAATGCTATAAACAAGTTCTTCACAGAAAACAACTTGAACTGGAGTAAAGTATGCGAATGTAGCATGGATGGTGCCCCATCAATGATGGGAAAGAATATAGGATTGCATGGAATACTATCAAGAATGCATCCTCACATCAAATAAATCACTGCATCATCCATCGACAGAGCTTGTCATCAAAAGACATGTCTCTGAACTTCTCTGACGTGATGCAAGTAGTCATTACAACTGTCAACCACGTCAAGGCGAGATATCTGAATTCCCGCATGTTCAAGCAGTTGTGCATTGCTGAAAATAGTGAACATCAGACACTGCTAATGCATACTGCTGTCAGATGGCTTTCTCGGGGGAAAACCCTGAAAAGAGTTTTCCTTCTTCGCAGTGAACTGGCATCGTTCCTACAAGATCAGGGTCATAAGAATGCTCATTATTTCCATGAACCCCACTTCCTTGCTCGTCTTGCACTTCTTACAGACATATTTGAGCATGTTAATAAACTTAATACTGAACTTCAGGGGAAAGGTAAATGGGTGTTTGATCTCCAGTCTGCTATAAAGGCTTTGTCAGCAAGTTGCAGATACTTAGAGAACAAGCTGAAGCTGACAGTTTGTCTTTTCCCTCACTACTTGGAATTTACAGCTACGATGGATTTGGACTTTGATGAAACACTGGACCTCACTGAGGAGAAACAGGATTTACTGGAATATTTGCAGAAACTGGCAGCAAATTTCCATGATAGATTCCCTGAGTTGCTTACTGAGTCGTATGATTTTGTTCAGTTTCCGTTGAAGACAGATGCAAAACAGTGTGGCTCTTTTGCACTAGAAATAGCAGAATTACAGGCTGACAATGAGGCAAGGGTGAATTTTGATATCTATGATGACGTAGAAAAGTTCTGGATTACTTTACCAGAGAGACATTCGACTGTTAAAAATCGAGCTATCAAAGTTCTGGTACAATTTGGAACCACCTATATCTGTGAGGCAGCTTTCTCGTCAATGGTATTTATGAAAAATGAGTACCGTAACCGTATTTCAAACATCAACTTAGAAAATTGTATGCTATGTTCCTTAACCTCATATACCCCAGGTACAAAAAATTAATCAAATCATAATGTACACATGTCAGATATGAAATATGCCACTGTTATAGCATATCAGACATATGATAGAGTAGGAACTTAGAATATTGATTGATATGTTGTTTTATATTACATATTAAACATGAGAGAGTTGTAAATAGTTTCTGACAATGTTTACTTTTACACTCTTGAGTTATGTAATACATTTCCTTATTTGTTTTTACAGTTAAATAAATACGTATAAAAATATGTCTATTTATTTTAAGATTCTTCCTCACTAGATAAAATTATATATATATATATATATATATATATGCTTGTTCTTCGTAATGACTTGGGGTCGCACTGGATAGGCAACAGCACTAGAAGGGGTCGCACTGGAAAATGCTTGGGAACCCCTGCTCTAAAACACTATATCAAGTTAGAAGGTTACTGCAATAATAACTATATTATTATTATTATTATAATAAATAGAAAACAGAATATAAATTTAAATATACATATAGAAAATATAATAATATTAATACCAAAATAATTAATAGAGTATTAAAGCTGAAAGTACAAGGTGGCCCAAAAGTCTGTTGCTCCAAAAAAAAAAGGTTTAGACTGCGTCGGGGCAACAGAATTTTGGGCCACCCTGTATTAAGTGTAATTTTAGGAGAACTAACTTTTTGAGGGTGCATTGACCACGCACTAAATAACCTGTTAAAGTCCACTGACGTCTTTCATAAATTAAAACAGTACATTCGAAAATATATACTGTTAAACCTATAATACCCCCTTGCACAACGCCCTATATAACAGAGTGGTCTGGGGAAATGTAAGCTATTACGTTATTTGTCTATTAAACATATTGTATAAAAATATTTGCCAGTATCATATTAAGTGCTAAAATCAACCGAGAACACACAACCTCATAAATGCAAAAAACTTCACTTTTTTCTACGTGAAGGTCAAAATATGACAATAAAAACCCACTACTAGAGTGGTTTTTATTATCACACAAACCCTATGTTCGAATCCCTAAAACGTCTTAAGTTTAATGACCTACACAAGTTCAATGTCTTCTCACATATTCATAAAAATATTTTATAACTGTATTAATTATGAAAATCATATTAAACAACCAAGTAAATCATTCAGTGAACCTAAGACATGATAACCTTTATTTCCATGACCCAAACATCACGCTTGAAACATCAAAGAAATTCCTTCTCATTTGAGGATGTTGATATGTGAAATAGTATGGAAGCAAATTTGAAAGTAAAAACATCTCATACCAATTTTGGTATTAAAATAAAAATAAATCTTGGTTGGGTATTTCACTTCTGCCCATCTTTACTTTTTTCCCAGCATCCTATTCTTTATCACCTCATCATCAGACCAAAATAACTTAAGTAATAAATTAAGTTACATCAAATATTACATTCATTGAACACAATTATTAATTAATTATGTTTACAGATTAATTGTAACTTAATTAAAGTTAATTGTAATTTAATTAATCAGTATTAGCATTATATTTTATTAACCCTTTTAACGTCGAACATTTTTGTAGGGTTAAGTCTAAGTGCGTGTATTTGAAACGGTACGTATTCGACCCAGTCGGCGTTAGAGGGTTAAATGAGAAATGTATGATTTGAGAGAGCTATGAGACGGTACTGATGATTTAGTAAACAATGTGTATGCAGCTGCACAGCTGTAAGGATTAATAAGGAAAAAGAGAAGAGGTGTAGAGTTACTGTAGATAAAAAGGTAGATAGCAAGATAGATAAGTTAGAGGTGGGGGGAATTAATAAAGTTCGTTTTGCCTAATCAAATTACTTAATTTTTTTTAATGGGAATACATATATATATATATATTATATATATATATTTCTGGTAGGATTATGCCAATTTTTAAAAATCTGTATATAATGGCTTTGTATGGTTTTTAAGATGGATTTATTCAGCCATTGTTTGCTTTGGCGTCTGGGAGTTACATGTGTTGACAGTGAGCAAGTTCCATTAAATGATTCTTTTAGTAGATTTGAAAAATTTATAAACAGGTCACTGATGCCATTTTCTCCTTCCAAAATTGTTGTGGAATTGTAATTAATTGCCTTTAAATTGATTTTATTTATATTATTCCTATTTTATTTTTCGATTTTTATTTTTATTATATTTATATTTATATTATATGTATTTATAGTTTATATTTTGTTTATTTATATTTATATTATATTTATATTATATATATTTACATTTATATTTATTTATATTATATTTATGAAATTATACTTCACTTTGTGTATTAACCCCTCATCAGGCTATGGCTGATTTATATTTACACGGGTGCAATCAAAGATATAAGAATGGAAACCAAAGGGTACAACTTTTCAAGTGAATGCGCCGTGTTAAGCCACGCCCACAAAATAGTACTTACGTGTAGGGGGTGAAGAATAGAAAAAAAGCCATATATATATATATATATGCAAATAACTGCAATGACCGCGCAGTATATAAATGAATAGAAACGACATAAGTATTAAGGAACGTTTCTGCACACGAGGAGGAGAGATAACGAAATAATGAAAAATGAGGCGGTTCGCCTCATTTTTCATTATTTCGTTATCTCTCCTCCTCGTGTGCAGAAACGTTCCTTAATACTTATGTCGTTTCTATTCATATATATATATGTAAAGAACGACGCTTGTGTAGAAGAGCGCTCCGCACAAGATGAGGAGGGCGAACGAACAAATGAAAATGAGGTACCACCCAGGAATCGAACCCGGGATCATCCGATTGCCGGATGATCCCGGGTTCGATTCCCGGTAGTACCTCATTTTTCATTTGTTCGTTCTCCCTCCTCATCTTGTGCGGAGCGCTCTTCTACACAAGCGTCGTTCTTTACATTAATTATACTGTGTGTTGTTTGCAGTTAATATATATATATATATATATATAACGAATACACATCCTTAAACATTATTACAGTACCAAGTGGCTTTTTCTGAGTGAGAAAATGTTTAGTATCCGTTAAATAGACACATGATATATATAGCAGAAGATGAATGGTGCATGAAAGTTAGGAGATAGGTTAGGTCAGGATATTTTTATTTTTTATTCACTTATTTTCGAGTTTAAGGTAGATTGGATTATTAGTCTATATTCAACTGGTACTAGGTTATGCAAGAACGAATTATTGTACTATAAAGACTGAGGTCCGGGGTTTGACCCACTGGTGTAATATCGCTGTTATGTCAAAGAGAAAGGATTGAATGGTGGCAGCTAAAATTCATAGTATGACGTCAGACACGCATTATTTATTTTCGAGTTTAGGTTAAGTTAACTTAGGTTAGGTTAGTTCACTATATCCTATATTTAATTTTCTACTTTTGGGGAGCGGCACCCGCACCTCTTTGAGATTAAAATTTAGCTTTTTCCTCTCTTTTCCCTCACCCCCTCCCCTTCCCCATTTTTCCTTCTTTTCCTTCACCCTTTTCCCTTCGTTTCCCCCCTCGTCGTTTTTTGACCCATACTACAATACTGGAGAGAAGATAGTTACTGGTGGTAATTAGTAATATATTTACTCAAACAATGCTGTACGGGGCTCCAATAAACCTTAGCCCCCCCCCGCTCATGGCCTAAACCATTAGAGGTACAGTAAAACTAAACATACCTTACAAAAGAGAATTTAATCCTGCATTTAATGAGAAACAATTAAAACTTGGTGTTCCCGCCATTGGCTTCCAAGACAGCCTGAATTGGCTTTGGGTAGCTTGCCAAAAGTGACGTGAATAGATCTTGATCGTTACGCAAATTTGCTAAAACAGTTTCAATGTGTTGCATCATTGTATCCTTCGAAAATCGATTTGCTGCAGGTTCTTGAAACAAGAAACATTCAACCTTGTCCTTTATAACTGATCGAATGTGTTCACAGACGTTCAGGTTAGGAGAATTTCCTGGCCATTCTTCATTTCCAAAGAAATCGATCTCATAGTTCCGCAACAACTGTTGAGTGACTAATGCCTTAAAGCAGGGGGCCTTATCGTGCAGAAGTGTGACCTGATCGACATCCATAACATTGTTTGGGTTTCTTAGAAAAGGAATGACGTGCTGGGATAGAATAATATCACGAAAATACTGTCCATCCCAACTCTGACCATTTGGCTTCAGCACCCACATGAGCTTCTTTGCAGTGAACAAAACAAACACACCAACACAGTCTGGACTTTTTAATAATTCGCGATAATGTTCATTGTCATCGATTTCATCTGGTGTTGTGGCCCACACTCGATCATTTTGGTAGTTAGGCCGACGTGTTACGTAAACAAAAAACTCATCAGAGACAGCTAAATGCATGAAATCATCCACATCCCAATCTTCAAGATAATGGGCAAACCACATTCTGTCATCGATGTTAAGTTGAGTTTTTCTTGGCTTTGGAAGTTCATGCCAAGGCTTTAACCCTTGCCTATGACGGTACAGTCGAATGATCTCACCACTAACGATCTTTCCTCTCAACACTTCGATCTCTCTAGAAAGTTTAGCACAGCTGTTTTTCCGCTTACGCTTACCGCTTTCAATGATGTCCTTTGTTTCCTGAGAGAGTGGCAAATTTGGGCGCCCAGATTTGGTTGTATCCATTTCACATTCATCCAAAGTTTTATTCCAATTTCTTTTGACGAAGTCCTCACTTCTTCGCAACTTTTTGGCAACCCATGAACGTGTTATAAAGGTGGCTCCAGCATCACGAGCTTCCCGAAATGTTATTGCTCGTACGCGATCTATCACACGTTGCCTCTCCGAATCACCAATTAATTGAGAAGCCATTATATTATCACTTTATCAGCTAGAGTAATTTTAATACCTGCAATAACCTTACAACTATAAAGGTTCCACGTGATGATTTCTCATTTCGCGCGAAGGTCAAGCGTGTGCCCCTCCTCTCAATAAACAAAGAATTTTATAGTTTTATAATCACTAAAAACTATTTCGATATAAGTAAACATGTAAGCTGCCAAATGGGGGCTAAAGTTTTTGGAACCCCTTCATACTCTCATTCCATATTTACTTTTACTTGTTTATATAAAGTTAATTAATGGGCTTGTGAGAGCACGTATTTTTGCATCAAAATGTTCAGTGAACCATATACAATATGCACATATTTACATTTAATTTAAAAGGCACATATAAAATGCGTATGTTGAAAATATACAAGATAAATAGGAAAACATTAAGATTAATAGGATCAATGTGAGTTTAATTTGCTTGTTTGCTTAAAAATAATAACAGAGTTTTATCCGGTTCGTTCTAAAAGTAAACAACTCACTTTTAAATGGGTATATTTTGTGAACCTGTTTTACAGCTGTTTTAACTGTAATGAAGTTTAAAATCTATAAAAATAAGTTAAAGTTAAATGCTTCATTTCTTGTTTCAGTTTTACTACTACTACTACTACCACTACTACTACTAGGGATCAATATTTTCCTAATACATGTTCCATCTTAGTGCCCTAAGTAGTATCAAGGACGTTAAGCGGATCAACTAATCAATCATTTCTTGTGTTGTCCAATACTGTGACAATTAATTTACGTGATGTAAAGGCATTGTTTTTTCTTTTCCTAACAGTTTAAGCTTTTAAATAGGAAATAGTTACCTGTTAAATAGGTTAAATTCTCGCTAGCCTTAGAAAGACAACTGGCATATTTTTCTGGAAATAATGTCTTTATTGTACGCGAGTTTAATTTTTTACTAATTTTTTTTTTTTTAGCTTTTAGCAAAAATAAATCATTTAATTCAACCTATAAATGTAATTTTCATAATTGGGGTTACGTAAAACCCAACACTAATCGTTGTGTGTGCGATCCCCACACTGGCCTTCTAGCGTTAACTCTTCCAGAAAATACACAAACGCGAACTATAGCTGAACTATTTAATTCACTAACAAATTATAATCCATTAAACTCCCCTGAAAAATGAATTGAAACAAGTTCGGTAGTCCATATTTAGCATTTGAGAGAGATGTTAAAATTTGTAGTATGAAGGGGTCCAGATTACTCGAAAAAAAAGTTAATTTCAACGTGATGAAACGAGTTTAATCAACTCAATTTTGTTAGTTTCTGTATAGAATATGAAAAGAAGCAAAATGCATTCCAGAATGAGTTACAGGAACTGTCAAATATGTACAGTACTAGTGTACTGTACTAGTGTACAGTTATTTGTACATTATTAAACATTTTTTACCTACTAAAAACGTTACTGAAAAATTAGAACAAAAATAAAGTGTAATAGTGACTCCATGGTAGTATAGCAGCAACAATACTTACACTGATAATAATAATAATAATAATAATAATAATAATAATATTGAAGCTGAATGGTTGTAGCGTTCGATGTCGATGGCGGAATTCGATTCCACTGGCTTTGGGAGTATCGGGGTTGCCCTCTATAGATTCTCTGGCATCAGGATGACATTGATCTTTGGGGTGGTAAGCCGCTTCATAGGGTGAATGATGAATGAGGCTGGCTTACATAATTTATTGTGATGACTGGTGGGAGTAAATGAACTGGCCTGACGGCACACGGTTTATGCAAACAGAATGAGGTTTTAGTGGTACGTCAAAGAATCGTCTCGGGTGTGGCTCAACTCAAACTTTTTATTACAGCCTGAGTCTCGCGCATGTGCATTAAACCTACGCCTTTACGGTTTGACATTATTTCGTATGTGCGTACCGTAAGCAAGCAATACTCCCCATTCGAGAAAGGCTCGTAATTCTATAATATATATATATATATATATATATATATATATATAATATATATATATATATATATATATATATATATATATATATAAGTTAGGTATGAAACAGTTAAAATGATTTTGCCTTTGTTAACAATTTTCAATTTGCATATTCGTAAGCGGTGTATGTATATAATAATTCAAAAACATTTTTAATTAAAATATACTCCAATTAAACATCGTTATATATATATATATATATATATATATGCTGCACATGATTAAGAAGCGTTGATTGAAGGTAAAAGACATTTTAACAGATATTGTCAATTTTATACATTCCCGTACTGTTATTGAAATTATTTTTAAAATGGATAAATGCACATTCTAGAATATTCCTTTCAATTATATCTCTTGTTTTTAACGAGCGGTTTAGAACTATCCCACTTGATAGTATGATTATATCTGTACATATAGTTCAACAATACATTACAATTATTTGCTGTTCAACACGCATATATAGTTGTAGCGTATATGTGGTGTGTGTGTGTGTGGTGTGTGTGTGTGTGTGTGTGTGTAAATACAGACACACACCACACACACACACACACACACATATATATATATATATATATATATATATATATATATATATATATATATATATATATAATATATATATATAATGAATTTCACAATTAAACACGTGAAATGAATTCTTTTTCGCTATAGGCTTGCATTATATATATATATATATATATATATATATAATATATATATATATATATATTATATATATATATATATATATATGTGTGTGTGTGTGTGTGTGTGTGTAAAAATAATTTTTTTAAAGGGATCAAGGCAATGAAGAAAATAGATAATAAATTCTACGGAAACTGGAACCAGTATTTCATTACATTATAAACATTTTCATAAAGTCGGAAATAAGTTAGAAGTAGCATTATATCTTTTTTACGAGCGCCTTAGAACTATCCCACTTGATACTATGATTATCGTACATATAATTATACATGCATTAGAATTATTTGCGTTCTACTTCTACACGCATATATTTGTAGCGTGTGTGTGTGTGTGTGTGTGTGTGTGTGTGTGTAAATTTTTTTTTTATTAAAAGGATCAATACATGAAAAAAAATAGAAAAGAAATTCTGCGGTGATTGAAACCAGTATTTAATTATAAGTACCTTTTGATAAAGCCGGAAATAAGTTCAGAAATAGCATCAATGGCGTAGATCAATGGAACGTAAAGTCACGACCACGTTTCTTTACATAATAATTCAACATGCAAATGGAAATGTGCCAACGTCCCTACTAGAATGTTACGTATTGTCTGTAGTTGTTTATGTAAGAAAACTGACATAGGAAAATGCAATTTGGAAATTTACTGGCGATATATTTTACATATGGGGCTGGACTTTTGGGTCAATATATATATACAGGGTGTTTCATAAAAGATCTGAACGATTTCAATCTTTATGTAACCCAATAACATACAAAGAAACAACTTTGTCCATGTGACTCCGCACAGCTAAAAGTTTTACATACAATTTTAATAAACTTCAACATGTGCGCCATTGGTCGCTCGTACAACATCCAGTCGATATTCACTTTCTCGCCATGTGCGTTCCGTTCAAACATGCCAGCATCGACCATCACTATTGCAAATCTGATCCTGATTCGTAGTTCATGGATGTTGACATTGACAACCTTGGTCTTGTACAAAAAAATCTTTATTAGTTGCTCTATCGCTTACACCTGCTTCAAAACTTATTTAGTTTAGTATATATATAATATATATTCCGTCTCGGTGGTGTAGTGGTTAGCGTCGCTGACTACGAATCTATCGGCCCCGGGCTCGAGACCCGGTGACGACAGCCGGCGCGCAGCAAAACCCAGCTGTTCATCCTTTCAAACAATAAAGAAAGTGGTTGATAGATAAATAGGTACCCTGGGTGGCAGAGCTGGGCACTTGCGGTTTTTTTTGCGGTACTGCGGTACTGCGGTACTACCGCACTACCAAACCGGTACCGCATAACGCAGTACCGCAAAGGATCGCTGAAAGTACAGCCTGTACTTTCAGCGATCCTTTGCGGTACTGCGTTATGCGGTACCGGTTTGGTAGTGCGGTAGTACCGCAGTACCGCAGTACCACAAAAAAAAAACGCAAGTGCCCAGCTCTGCTGGGTGGCCTAGTGGTTAAGACGCTGAGCTACTGGTGGGGCGTGGTTCGGATGCCACGTTAAACTGTAGGTCTATGGTGGAGTGAAATACGTGACCTTCGTCAGAATGAACAATTCGGGCGGAAGCTAACCAAAGGTTATATTGGTTAGTAAGTAATATATCATATTAAGTATATATTTACTGACGACTATCATTTATAACGTTCGTCATTTCCGTACAAAAGGATTGAATTTTCAACATTTCAATAACAAAAATGCGTTTCAGTAAATAGACATTACTAGCTTAGTTTCAATAAAATAGTTAATCCATAACTATCGTTTGTATCCTATTATTGCTAAGAATAGTTATGGGTAAATGTAAGAAATTGGGGGAGAAGCGTAAATAAGTGTAAAATGTAAATTTACAATTACGGAATTAAGTTCGCCTAGAATTCTATTATTTCTAGAAGACATAAAAATTTGCTAATCAGTTATGGCTGGTTTTTGCTTTTGAAATTTTGTATTGTCACCGAACTTAATAAAATAATCAAAGAAAGACGAAATATTTATTACCAATTGGTAATTTTTTGGTGCTATTTAGAAATGTTATGATTTTAGGCGATTTTATTTCCGAAACAGCTAAATTTTCCGGTGTTATAACAACATTATCAAAATACTCCTGATGTGGAGGTACTTAATCCCCCCCCCCCGAAAACATAATTTATTTTAAAAGCATTGTACGATGATATCTACACGTTTTGAAAAAAGTTCGCCTAAATAAACTAATTTGAATAAAGCAAAATAAATTACTAATTGTTAATATTTCGTTGCTTCCTTTTGATGTTTTATTCTCTTTTGGCAACTGTAAAATAACGTTTCAAAATAGACAAAAACAAAATATTACTGATCAGTTATCTTTTAACGACAATGTAACTTACAACAGAGAGAGATAGAGAGAGACAGAGAGAGAGAGAGAGAGAGAGAGAGAGAGAGAGAGAGAGAGAGAGAGATATTGTATGTTACATTAAATATAAATACTAAATATATATATGTTGTATATTTTACTGGTTTATAAATATTTTCTTTGTAAATATTTGATGGTGAGTAATGTTGAAAAAAGAATTAAAAATATAAATTCTTTGATGTGGAATTGAACTAAAAATGTGTAAATATTGTTTGTGGTTTACCTTTATACAGAAAATTCTGTATATTTTGTAATACTCGATTAAAGTAATTTTAATTTTAAACAAAGTTAAAATAAAAGAATTAAACAAATTCAGAAAAATAATAATGTTACAGAATTTATACAATAATAATGAGTTGAACAGAAATGTCACATCCAAAGGTTTACGGACTTTTGGCATTTATGTCTTTTTTTTTGTATTTGGTAACAAGTAGTCTAATCCAAGAAGATTATAGACACTAATCGATTAGGGAAGTACCCCCCTCCCCCCGAATGACGTTAAGCGGGAGGCAGAGAGTGCTGAAACTCCCGTTTCTCCTGTCACTTGTCCTCTTTAACCCTTTAAAGCCTACTGGGTCGAATACGTAGTGTTTCAAATATACGCATTTAGACTTAACCCTACAAAAAAGTTCGGCGTTAAAGGGTTAACTGATCTTTTTCCGTGTCTCATCTACCGTGTGAGCAATCCAGCATGCTCTCAAACACAAACACAACACACACACACACACACACACACACACACACACACTTCTTCTATTCCTCAATACACATACATACATCTTATCTTGCACACTACGCAATCTTAAATTAAAAAAGGTACCGTTTTTAAGAGCCTCGGAGACCTTGATTTCGGCTTTCTCCTTTTCTTTCTATGGTGGGTAGGGGGGGGTAGGGTATTTTTGAGGGCGTTCGCCCTTGACCACTCCTTCCTGCCTGTTAATCTGAAAGCCCTGGGTTCGAGTTCCGGCTAGGGATTCAGATTTCGGCTATTAAGGTTTCCCATCTGTCTTTTTTGACGGATTAGTGGTTTGGGACCCACGTAAAGTTGTAGGTCCCCTCCGTTATAAGTTAAACAACTACAATTATTATTAAAGTTATTTGTATAAGTTGTAACTAACTCATCATCATGAAACTTTACTTGAGTTAATCTCCAATCATGCACGATTCAGTGTTGAACCCTGAAAACAGTGTACAATATTTTTTTTTTCATTTTAAAAATTTTAACCTTGATAAACTCGCTGTCTCGACCAATTCGCGAGATACACTCAATGTGACTCGTGGCATTTCATTTCAATTGAGCTGTCGATATCCGAACTCGTCTGAGATATTTATGAGGCAAAAGGTTAAAAAGAGAAATGAAGTTAACATTTCTCGAAAAAACACACAAACGATTGCGTACTGCTCCACAACTTCATCCATTAAGTTTAATTTTATATATTTTGAGTAAGTTACGATAATGACCATTAAGTTAGGTAACATCACTGTTGACATCTGACATCTGCTGAATACTTCTATATGCAACTATAAAATATAAACTCTCGCAAACACCGTTACCATAATAATATATCAGTTATCAATCGACTACGGTTAAAGTTAGTACTCTCTGACAACGCTGGGACAATCTTCCTCAATCCATCTTTCCCCCTGTCTATGACTTTGAATCTTTCAAACGCAGAGTGTCATCATCTCGAAAACCCTGGACCTTGATTTTGGCTCTCTTCTTCTTCTATAGGGGAAGGAGGGCATTTCTGTGGGCATTTGTCCTTGGCCCCTCCTTTCTGCATAAAAAAAATATGTACAGTCATTACAGAACTGTAGTACATAGTACAACCGCAAAGAGACTATAAGTTAAAACTTCAAATACTAAAAACATAATACATCACGACCTACATATGATTGTGGGTAAATAAAAAACAAAAATTGCAATTCATTCTGAATTATTATACCCAAGCATGTTGGAATTCCCATGCTATACCAGGAACAAATGGACGTTTATCAAACGTCATAAATAATTATAAAACGCCAATAAAATGTTTGTGACATTTACGAAACGTCCCCTTACTTGCTGGATAAGTTTGAAAATGTGTGCTGTGCTATTAATTAAATTCAATAATAAAATTTTATTTCGATATTTTTAAAGTTATCCCTAAACTATATTTCCTGTGGTTACTGTCGTTTTCTACAATAGAATTTATTGGAAGGTTAAATGCTCATTTTCTGTTGAAAAACACAAAGTAAAACTGATTTTGCTCGAAATTACTCTTTGAAAGAAATTTTTCGGTTTCCTGGATGGTGTAGTGGTAAGATGCCATACTCGGGACGTTGCTCTGCGAGGTGAAGATGAAATGTCTTGTTTGTTGCGCTTTTTAATTCAGTGTTTATATATATATATATTACATACAGACCGTGCATGGAACAAAGAACCCTTTTGCACGGTCTGCGTGTAACATAAAAGTTTCTCATGGGATCACTCCGAGTTCTAGCATATATATATATAATATATATATATATATATATATATTATTGGAATAAAACTGTTTACACTCGATTGCCGTTGCGTTTTGGGGGAAAAATGCATTTGAAACGTGTCGTGGAGCTTTTTCTTTCTCGTCGAACAAAATCTATTTCTCTATTTCCGCAATACTAAATAATAATAATCTCTCTGAAGAAGCATTCAATGGAAGAAAAGTATTTATTTATATATGATGATAAAGAATTGTTGTTTAACGTTTTGATAAGGATCTGATGGTTTGGAATCCGATCGACATCCTCTAAATATTTTTCCATTTCTACCCCGATACTTCCTTGATACGCTTTCCTGAATGAATAAGTTAAAATAATTGAAAAATGGGTAAAGGGGGTACGACTTAAGTGTTAAATGAGTGATGAATTAGACCAGATTCGGATACAAGTTACATTGTAAAGAGGAATAAGGAATTCTTGCCCGTGTGTGTGTGTGTGTATATATATATATATATATATATATACAGGGTGATGCATAAATGTTTCATAAATCGCAGGGTTTTTTTTTAGACAAAAGTAAAGAAAGAAGACCATATAAACATAGATCGAGAAACCCGTAGGTTTTGAGCTATAATAGCAAGCGACAGAAAACAAACTCCTAAAGATTTTTTACATTTTAGGCAAATACACAGTGTGATACATTTGCGTCATCAAAGTAAATGTTCGAAATTCGTTCCTACTTCTTGAATGCTTGCTTCAGCACGCAGCAAAATAGGACAGAGAAGAGAGAGTTAAAGGGGGGAAAATGAGGGGAAAATTCGAGACAATTACGAAACGATCCACAATACTCCAGGAATTTTTGAGTGTCAGTCACTGGCGCGAGTAGGAACGAATTTCGAACATTTATTTTAATGAAGCAAATGTATCACACTGTGTATTTGCCTAAAATGTAAAAAATCTTTCAGAGTTTAATTTTTCTGTCGCGGGCTATAGCTCGAAACTTACGGGTTTCTCGACCTATGTTTATTATGATCTTTACTTTTTCTCAAGAATACACCCTGCGATTTATGAAACACATTTATGCATCACCCTGTATATATATGCACAAAGGTATACACGGGGAGAAGTGTTTTGGTAATGAAACCAAGATAAAATGAGTTACATCAATCTTTTACTTCATTCCAAATCATCTTATGATGTAATAGTGCAAATTACGCAATCTTTGTAGCAAAGTCCTGGAATGAATTTATGACAAACTAATTTTTGATAACGAATAGATACATAAAATTAAATGGAAATGAATTGAAAATGAATGAAAATGAATGAAAATGAATGAAAATGAAAAGATTTCTCGAAAAAGTTTTTAGAATATTTAAATTTTTAGTCCCCTATAAGAGATCATTGCCTTATTACAGATCGCCCCAATGACCTTTCTAGATTATAAACACTACCCAACAATAAACCAACTTACCGACCTCTTCACATTTTGGAATCCTCGTACAATACATCCAGAAAGCTAGATCCACACCAAACCATTACAGTTCTGGGTTTGACCTGACCCCAAAATTAAATACATTTTCAACTCTTTAATTCCTGTAAACACTTTCTTCATATTTCTTTCACTTAGCCAAGAGAAAACTCTGTAATTGTTTTTCATTAAGAACAAGTCAGTGATGTTAATTTTCTTGAATTTATTTGCAAACGAAACGAAAACAAAGACAAAAAATATCCTTGGAAAATATTTGCTCAACTTCAGAAATTTGTCAAACTTTTTTTGAAAACATTTTAAAAGAAGTTTAGAAGCACTTTTAATGGAAACTTGATCTTTCAGAACTATAATAATAATAATAATAATAATAATAATAATTTTATTTCGCGTCCAAGAAATCCGAGTTAAAATCTCAAAGGCGGCGATTACCAAATTGATTATTCCCATTTCATGCCATTCTCGTTCTTATCCACGGTTTTCCCACTTTGGGAATGGAAGTGTTATCCATTCTCATTCTTATCCACGGTTTTCCCACTCTGGGAATGGAAGTGTTATGTATTCTCATTCTTATCCACGGTTTTCCCACTTTGGGGATGTAAGTGTGGTAGGGCGATTAATGATGAAGATAAGAGGTAAAATCCAGGAAGATCTGAATAAAATCGTTGATTGGTCAGTCACATGGCAAATGAGATTTAACGTCGATAAGTGCAAAATTATGCATATAGGTTCGCGTAACGGTAATTTTGCGTATAGTATGTCAGGGAAAGATTTAACAAGCGTAGAGCAGGAAAAAGATTTAGGAGTTGTAGTCACTGGTGATTTAAAAGTAGCGAAACAAAGTACAGCAGCGGTCAATAAGGCGAACAAAGTGTTAGGTTTTATAGCTCGAAATTTTGAGTACAAATCGCGCGATATTATAGTTCCACTTTATAAATCATTAGTTAGACCCCATTTGGAGTACGCGGTCCAATTTTGGAATCCGCATATGCGCAAAGATATATATACAAAATCGAAAAAGTTCAAAGACGAGCAACTAAGATGATTCCGTCGCTTAGGTCAAAGTCGTACGAGGATAGGCTTATTGAGTTAAAATTGACAACACTCGAGACTAGGAGGCTAAGGGGTGATCTAATCCAGGTTTTCAGAATTATGAATGGGTTCGATAACGTAGATAGAGATAGCTTTTTTGAAATATCTCAATATAATAGTACTAGAAATAACGGGTGTAAGTTGACAAGTAGAAGGTTCGAGACAGCAGTTGCCAAAAACTTTTTTACGCATAGAATAGTAAATAGCTGGAATAGTTTGCCGGTAGAAGTAATTAGTAGCACGTCTATAAACATGTTTAAGAATCGATTGGACGCGCATGTTGATAGAAAGGGTATAGTTTAAGGTAGTAAAATTAAGGCTTTGTGGGGATAGATCCCACAGCTCAACACAAGTGTTGTGGGATATAGGGAGGCAGCGTCTTGGGTTAGGGGATACTCTCTGTCCTTACACACCCCATTTAAAGAGATTCCTCTGCCGAGCGGTGCCCCCCATAGTACTGTGAGGTATTGAAAAACTCATGATCTTCACTTGCCCCACAAACACCTTGAAATGGGAGACCCAAAATGGGTGCACACACATTTCTACATTACTGTACAGTCTTTACAGCCACACCTACACTTTTGCTCCTAAGTATATATATTGTAATGTATATGGTGGTAAATTTTGACTTGGTCCGCAATCGATATGGACCGTGACTTATTTTTGGTTGGCAAGGTACTAGTATTGATGGATACCGTAATGAAATTGACTGGATTCTTTGGATCTGATATATTTGCATGTCGGTTATAAATATAGAGTGTAACAAATTTGTGGATAGTAGTCTATTATGACTTGATCCTCTGGATCCAGAGATTCTATCTTTAGTTTTAAATCGATAATTATTTAGTTTTAAATTGATAATTATTTAGTTCTGTAAAAATTGGTCGTTGCCAATGTACAGGTAGTTTTTACATAAATTTCTTATGTTCTTGTGGTTCGGAACCCAAGTAAAATTGTAGGTCCCCTCCGCCACCACGGAGGACATACACAATACACAATTACGAACACAGTTAGGTAGACCAGCCATGAGTGGATCCTAGGGTCTTTGTTGGTCTGAAACATTATAACATTCCCATTTGGCGTTTTTACCACAAATGCGAGTGGGAACGTCATTCGTCCTCAGAAGAAGAACCATTTTTCTCAGATCGAGATTTTCACAATTTGTGTATTCTCATTTGGGGATCACGAATGTAAATGTGAATGACATTAAGTGGGAAATAAACCATCGAATTACATGTACAATCTTGGAATGAAATCGTATAATAGCGATTATAAAGGCAAAATATATATATATATATATACATACGTATTTCAAATTATTTTCTGCGGTCTCCTTTCATTCATTCCGACTACAATATAGTATATTGTATTATATTATTATATTATAGGTGAAAAATATTACGCCAATATTTAACCTTTGTAAGCACATCTAAAAAAACAATCAACGAATCTAAGCACGTTTATGAAATATTACTCGTATCGTGAATCAAAATTTTAACTGTAACCATTAATTTATAACTAATTAAAAATGTTTTAAAGATTGTGGGCATGTTTAGGTCGAATATAACTACAGGGTGTCCCATAAGTCCGGCATCATAGGAGAAATTCATATTTTTCTATTTCTACAAACCATAATTCATATTTTTCTCTTTCTACAGGCCATAATGTCTGTGAGCAATGAAGAACGAATCCAGATAATTCTACTCATAGGAAATCGGAGTCAAAGAGAGGCCGCTGCTGAATTTAACAGACTGCATCCAGACACACAACTCCGTGTTATTGGCTCGCGGTCTGGATGCAGTCTTTTAAATTCAGCAGCAGCCTCTCTTTGACTCCGATTTCCTGAGTGGAATTATCTGGATTCGTTCTTCCTTTCTCACAGACATTATGGCCTGTAGAAAGAGAAAAATATTAATTATGGTTTGTAGAAATAGAAAAATATGAATTTCTCCTATGATGTCGGACTTATGGGACACCCTGTATTGTCTCGCTTCTTCTTTAAGTCCAATTCTGCATGGAGTGTATGAAAATAAATGTTCTTATTAATGTTTTTTTAACATTACAAGGACTGTTACTGTAATTTGCAATTGCACAGAAAGGGATGTTAATTTTTCTTAATTTGTAATTTGTTGAAATTTGACCATGCATCACTTACTCCAAACAAATAAATTGTTTACACGCGTTAACAAACTAAATTGAGAATGTTGCCGAGTCTCAACAAACCATGCGTGAATTACTTTGTAAAAATTATAAACTTTAGAAATGTGGCACCACGGCGATATAAGTACCATCTATTTGCGTGGCTTCCAGATGCTATGGAAATAATATTGAAAAAATCCACCTTATATATATATATATATATATATATATATATATATATATATATATATAGGGTGGGCCGAAAGTCTAGATCAGTGGTTCTTAACCGGGGGGGGGCGCGCCCCCTAGAAACAGGAATTTCTCTAATTGTATTTGTTATTCTCTTAACGAGAGCATGGGCTAATATTGAGAAGTTATTGAGATTGTTATTTTGATTGAAGGGGGGCGTGGAGGAAGGACCAATTCCTAGAGGGGGCATGGTAGTAAAAAGGTTAAGAACCACTGGTCTAGATCCATAGGAAAATATTTATTTTAATACATAAATTACAACAAATGGTAAATACTTAAAATGAATACCAACTTTAACTCGTAAATGCGTATCCGTGATACTGTACAGTGGTTCGTACTCCAGTATAACCAACAAATTATAACAAATGCTCAAACTGGCGGCCTCTGACATCGAGACACTTAGGGATGGAATTTATGATTTTTAATAATTCTTCGAATTGACGTTCTCGAGATGCGTGTTTCATTTGATAATCTTCTTGTTGACTTTACTGGACTATTCGTTAAAGTTTCACATACCATTGCAGAGGTATTTTCATCAGTTGCAGTTTTTGGACGACCAGAACGCCGTCGATCATGCACACTTGCTGTTTCTTTGAAACGTTTAAACAACTTGCCAACAGTCGCATGTGTTACTGGATGCTTCAGGATGATTTCTATTGAATTCGGTAGCAATTTCTCTGTGTGTAGCGCCCTGTCTTGCGTACATGAGCACAAGTTCTACCCGGTCTTCTGTTGTTAGATTCGAAGCCATTTCTGGGCTGAAATAAAAAAAGTATTTGAGTATTTATACTGGAGTACGAACTACTGTACAGTATCACGGATACGCATTTACGAGTTAAAGTTGATATTCATTTTAAGTATTTACCATTTGTTGTAATTTATGTATTAAAATAAATATTTTCCTATGGATCCAGACTTTCGGCCCACCCTATATATATATATACAGGGCGTCCCAAAAACATGTATACACACTTTAACAGCTGATAGCTCAATTGATGTTTCTTTCTTTCCAAGTTAAACCCATTAGAATTAATAATGGCAGTCAGACTAAGCTTTGAACAAAGGAAATTCATTCTAAAATGCTACTGGAAGTGTGAAAACGCAGTTGAAATGCAAAGACAGTTTAGGAGGGAGTTTCAAACAGATCCACCAACGCGACTTACCATCACTCGAATTAGAGATAAGTTTGAAGCCGATGGAACTGTTCAGAATGTCCACAAGAAGCGTTCCGGAAGACCACGGACATCGACAAGCCCCACAAAGCAAGAAAGAGTACTGGAAACGTATCACCAAAGTCCAAGAAAATCTGTGCGGTAAGCGAGTCGTGAGGTAGGAATTTCAGAATCGTCTGTCCAACGCATTTTGAAGCGCTGTCAATGGAAAAGTTACATTCCAAGATTAGTCCATGCTATTAATGAAGATGATCCGGACCGAAGAGTGGAGTATTGCGAGTGGTACTTGGCACGATGTGGATGTGGATTGGACGAAGGGGTTTCGTAGAATACCCTCCGCGTTCACCAGACCTCACACCACTAGACTTTTTTTTATGGGGATACTTAAAAGACAAAGTCTACGCTATAAAACCTGCAACCGTCGCTGAATTGAGAGCAGCCATTGAACGAGAATGCACACAAATACCAAACGAAATGTTTCGTGATGTTTGCGATTCCATTGCTTCGCGTTATCAGCAGTGCCTGGACCAGAACGGACGTCAGTTTGAAAACAGGCGTTGACAAAACAATTAAATAATGTCTGTAGATTCTATTACATTTTGAAAATGAAATGTATTTTAATAAACACTGCTTTTATAAGGATTTAAAGTGTGTATACATTTTTTTGGGACGCCCTGTATATATGTTATAATGTTATGTTATGTTATAATGTTTCAGACCAACAAAGACCCTAGGATCCACTCATGGCTGGTCTACCTAACTGTGTTCGTGTATTGTGTATGTCCTCCGTGGTGGCGGAGGGGACCTACAATTTTACGTGGGTTCCGAACCACAAGAACATAAGAAATTTATGTAAAAACTGCCGGTAAATTGGCAACAACCAATTTTTACGAAACTAAATAATTATCAATTTAAAACTAATTAATTATCGATTTAAAATTAAAGATAGAATCTCTGATCCAGAGGATCAAGTCATAATAGACTACTATCCACAAATATGTTACACTCTATATCTATTTATAAGGGACATGCAAATATATCGGATCCAAAGAATCCAGTCAATTTCATTACGGTATCAATCAAGTCACGGTCCATATCGATAGCGGACCAAGTCAAAATTTACAATCATATACATTACAATATATACACTTTCGAGAAAAAGAGTAGGTGTGGCTGTAAAGACTGTACAGTAATGTAGAAATGTGTGTGCACCCATTTTGGGTCTCCCATTTAAAGGTGTTTGTGGGGCAAGTGAAGATCATGAGTTTTTCAATACCTCATAGTACTATGGGGAGCACCGCTCGGCAG
The DNA here is from genome assembly GCA_023014485.1 of Bathynomus jamesi. Classification (NCBI taxonomy): domain Eukaryota; kingdom Metazoa; phylum Arthropoda; class Malacostraca; order Isopoda; family Cirolanidae; genus Bathynomus; species Bathynomus jamesi. The sequence continues at coordinate 319,671 of JAJOZX010004024.1, read as the reverse complement.
AGGAATCTCTTTAAATGGGGTGTGTAAGGACAGAGAGTATCCCCTAACCCAAGACGCTGCCTCCCTATATCCCACAACACTTGTGTTGAGCTGTGGGATCTATCCCCAGAAAGCCTTAATTTTACTACCTTAAACTATACCCTTTCTATCAACATATGCGTCTAATCGATTTTTAAACATGTTTATAGACGTGCTACTAATTACTTCTACCGGCAAACTATTCCAGCTATTTACTATTCTATGCGTAAAAAAGTTTTTCGCAACTGCTGTCTCGAACCTTCTACTTGTCAACTTACACCCGTTATTTCTAGTCCTATTATATTGAGATATTTCGAAAAAGCTATCTCTATCTACGTTATCGAACCCATTCATAATTTTGAAAACCTGGATTAGATCACCCTTAACCTCCTGGTCTCGAGTGTTGTCAATTTTAACTCCTTAAGCCTATCCTCGTACGACTTTGACCTAAGCGACGGAATCATCTTAGTTGCTCGTCTTTGAACTCTTTCGATTTTGTCTATATCTTTCCGCATATACGGATTCCAAAATTGGACCGCGTACTCCAAATGGGGTCTAACTAATGATTTATAAAGTGGAACTATAATATCGCGCGATTTGTATTCAAAATTTCGAGCTGTAAAACTTAACACTTTGTTCGCCTTATTGACCGCTGCTGTACTTTGTTTCGCTACTTTTAAATCACCAGTGACTATAACTCCTAAATCTTTTTCCTGCTCTACGTTTGTTAAATCTTTCCCTGACATACTATACGCAAATTTACCGTTACGCGAACCTATATGCAAAATTTTGCACTTATCAACGTTAAATCTCATTTGCCATGTGACTGACCAATCAACGATTTTATTCAGATCTTCCTGAAGTTTACCTCTATCTTCGTCATTAATCGCCCTACCACCCAGCTTCGTGTCATCCGCAAACTTTGAAACTGTACTGACTAGGCCGACATCTAAATCGTTAATATATATAAGAAAAAGCAAGGGGCCCAATACAGAACCCTGAGGAACGCCACTCGCTACATTAGCCCAGCACGAATCCGCTCCATCAACGACCACCCTCTGTTTCCTGCCTCGCAACCACTCTTCTAGCCAATTTATTACTACACCCCTGATTCCATGAGCCTTAGTTTTTTCAATGAGTCTTTTGTGCGGCACGGTGTCAAACGCTTTTTGAAAATCTAAATACACTACATCAACCGCCCGATGTCTATCGTAATCGTCAACCACGCTTTGGAAAATTCTAAAAGATTAGTTAAGCAAGATTTGTTTCGCCTAAATCCGTGCTGCGTATTTCTAACAAGTTTATGGTATTCTAAGTGTTCGACTATACGATCCCTAATTATTGATTCCAAAAGCTTACCTACAACAGACGTTAAACTGATTGGCCTATAATTTCCCGCCGAACCTTTATCGCCTTTCTTAAAGATAGGTGTTACGTTTGCTAACTTGAAATTATCTGGTACGCACCCCTCATAAATAGACGCATTAAAAATCTTTGTTAGCGGCACAACAATGCTATCTTTTAATTCTTTTAGTTGTATGGGATATATGGAATCCGGACCCGGTGATTTACGCGTTTTCATTTTATCAATATAGCGCATTACTACCCCTTCACTAACGACAATATTATCCAAAATATTACCATTATCAAAAGGTATTATGTCTATGACCGTAGGGATATTCGTTACATCTTCTATAGTAAAAACTGACGTAAAAAATTCGTTTAGCAAGGTAGCCATTTCCTTGTTTTCAGAGACTAGATCTCCATTTACATTTTTTAATGGACCTAAGACACTTTTTACTGGATTTCTATTATTGACGTATTGAAAGAATCGCTTGGGGTTTTCTTTACCGTCACGAGCTATGGAGATTTCAAATTCGCGTTTTGACTTTTTATTACACTTTTAGCTTCACGCCTTAGAGATATGTAGTTGTTTCGTAACAGATTATCTTATCGCACTTATATAGCCTATAAGCCCTATCTCTACTCTTTATAATGTCTCCTACTCTACAAGTAAACCACAAGGGCTTGTTGTTTACTTTCGCACGCTTAATTTTGTACGGTACACATTCCTCATTTATAGTCCTAAATACCGTTACGAACGATTCCCACATTAGTTTTGCGTTGGAGTTCCCCATTACGTTTTCCCAATTGACGTGTGAAAATTTATTTCGAAATTTACTAAAGTCTGCGTGCTGGAAGTTAGGAATTTTAGTCGAGTTAGTTGGTTTCGAGTGACTTACTGAGAGGACAAACTCTACCATATTGTGATCGCTATTGCTCAACGGTTCTATTACTTGAAGCTCAGTAATTAGCCTATCATCCGTAGTTATTACTAAATCTAAAATACTGTCCAACCTCGTAGGTTCCCCAACCTTTTGAATAAGAAAGCTATCCTCGAGAAAATTAACTAAACGATTACCTTCCGCGTCTCCCTGCATTGTATCGTAATTCAAGTTGGCGCAATTAAAGTCACCCATAACTAAAGCCTGCTCACTACCGATTATTTTCTTTAGTTCACGATATAACGCTTCGTCCGTATCAGCTGTTTGATTTGGGGGCCTATATATAACCGCAACAAGAAGTTTGAAATCGTTCAATTTAAGTTCTGCTATAGTCGAATCTATCGGTTCTGGAATTGAGTGCTTTACTTCTATAACGTTCGCAATATTATCTTTGATATACAACATAACACCGCCTCCTCGCCTACCTATTCCGGACACCCCGGAAAATCCGCAATTATGCAAATATCACCTTCGCCGAAAGATATGCTGGGAAAAAGCGTGGCGAAACTATAATGCTGAGGTGTTCTGTTAAGTTATCAGTAACTGTTGTGAAGCCATGCCGCGCGGACGTGAACTCTCCGAGTTCCAACGTGGACTCGTCATCGGATGTTATTTAAGTAACGTTTCTATACGAAACATTGCAGCCAAACAGGATATACCAAAGTCGACTGTAGCGGATGTTATCATGAGATGGAAGCACGACGGTGCAACTAACGCGAAAAAACGTTCCGGACGACCACGCAAACTGACGGAACGTGATAGAAGAAGTCTGGTACGACATGTCAAGAAGTCCCGCACGTCCTCTGCCGCTTCCATCGCTGAGGAGGTAGGAAGAGCATCCGGTACCTCCGTTAGTACTGTAACTATCCGCAGAGAGATGCACAGACTCGGTTATTATGGTAGAGCAGCTGTACACAAGCCACTGATTACAAAAGTTAATGCCACGCGTCGTTTGGCCTGGTGTGTCTCCCGTCGTTCCTGGACCGTGGAGGACTGGAACAGAGCTGGGCATTTGCGGCATATTTTGCGGTACTGCGGTACTTGCGGTACCACCGCACTACCACCCCGGGCCCCCATAACGCAGTACCGCAAAGGATCGCTGAAAGTACCGCAGTACCGCTACCGCATTCAAATTTCCGCGTACCGGTTTGGTACCGGTTTGGTAGTGCAACAGTACCGCAGTACCGCAATATGCCGCAAGTGCCCAGCTCTGGACTGGAAAACTGTTCTTTGGAGCGACGAGTCGCGGTATTCACTCTTCCAGTCTGATGGGCGTGTTTGGGTGTGGCGACAGCCCGGAGAACGGCTTCTTCCTGACTGTGTACGTCCAACGGTGAAGTTCGGTGGAGGTCCATCATGGTATGGGGTTGTTTTTCCTGGCTAGGACTCGGCCCGTTGGTTGTTATACCCACTACCATGAACGCTGACGTTTATCTCGACGTTCTGGACAATTCGGCCCTCCCTACTGTGGCAATACTACGGAGATGGCCATTGTTTGTTTCAACAGGATCGAGCTCCCTGCCATACTGCAAGGCGTGTGCAGGACTGGTTTCGTGAAAATAAGGTGGATTTGTTAGACTGGCCTGCTCAGAGCCCCGATCTCAACCCAATCGAGCACATGTGGGACGAACTGGAGCGACGGATACGAAACCGCACACCACGCCCGGCTTCACTTGTATCTCTTGCATCAGCTCTGCAAGAGGAATGGCGAGCCATTCCTGCACAGACTTACCGAAAACTGGTGGAAAGTATGCCTCGACGTGTTGACGCTGTAATAAAAGCAAAGGGTGGACCTACTGGTTACTAAATGCCATAATAAAACCATTTTTCCCAAAACCATGCGGTGTCCGAATACTTTTGATCATATAGTGTATATATATATATATATATATATGACACGACAAATAATAAATAAAAAGAATACAAATATTGAATAAAATTTCAATAGAAAATATTTGAAAATGAAAATGAAAAGGTTTATTGGCAGACTCTCGTCCATATGACAAATATTATTAATACAATGACAGTTCATATACTAAGGATAGAAATATATATACAATTGATTAGAAATAATACTGTAATGTCGAAGTTAAGTGAAGCTACAGACAGACGTTTTCGTACCAAGAAGTCCATAGCTTAGAGGATAAATGGCAGGACTCGTGGATAGCTTGGATGATCGGGTTGGTTGATTTTTTAATTCTTTGCATTAGACTGCGTTCAGCACGTCTTGTTACCTCCGGGAAGCTCGGGACATTGCGGGTAGCAAGCATTTGTGAAGCTGAGCATCTCGGGGGAAATTTATGTAAGAGTCTAAAAGACCCGTTGTACAGCAAATTTAGAGTTCTGCCAGAACCTTTTTTATAATTCACCCACAGTTGCTGTCCGTATATATTACTGCAGAAAGTACGAAAGAGTGTGTCTTAGCTTCACTTGTACAGAATCGAAAGTTCCTTATGGTCATTATATTCGCTTTAGCACAAAGGCTTCGAGATTGTTTTCTTATATCCGAGTCATCACTCAAGGAGCTGGTAATAGTTTGACCCAAATACTTAAACTTTTGTACTTCCTTAATTATTTCACCTTTCATTTTAAACCTAATGTCAGCTGGCTGATTATAGCTTTTCGGATGAAATTACATAACCTTAGTTTTTGTAACATTAAAAAGAATATGTTTCTGCGAATACACTTCGCAGACTTTTAGTAGCCGATCCAGACCTTTAACAGAGGGACTTATTAACACTATATCATCGGCATAAACTAAGTTATTTATCCTTGTGTTATCTACACAACATCCCGCTGTTGCCTCATTAAGTGAAGCAATTAATCCGTCGATATACACATTAATCAGCATAGGGGAGAGCAAGGAGTCTTGTCTCACCCCGTAAGAGGAGCCAAAACACTCGGATAGTACACATTGCCCCACCTAACAGTGAAAGATTGGTAGAAATACCAAAATTTCAATAAATTTAATATGTACATGGGAACCTTCCTGTTTTCTAGTTTTGCAAATAAAATATTGTGGTTCACCCTATCATATGCCTTAATTATATCTAGGAAACAGCTATAAATGGTTGAATTACTGTCAATGTATTTAGATATTGCTTCTTTAAGTACATAGATACACACGTCAGTTGAGTGGGACCTTTTAAAGCCAAACTGATTAGATGTCCATAGGAAATCATTTAATCGGCGTAACAAGAGTTTTTCTAGTAGTTTCGAGAAGCAGGAAGCGACAGCAATAGGCCTGTAATTATTGCTGGACAGAATGTCTTCGTACTTATTTTTGACCATGGGCAAGATATCTACCCTCATGAACTCTGCAGGGATATAGCTACGAGCCAGCATGGCTGATAGGAGCAATGATATATGCAGACATACTACGTCATTTGCATATTTTAAGTGCTCATTCGATAAGTCATCTACCACTGACGCAGAACCAATCTTTAACTCTTTAATTAACCTCTTTACTTCAGAAAATGATATCAAAGTATTTTCCCTTGTCCCTCCCACAATCGTTTCGCTGCAATCTATCTTAAAATTATCCCTACTCACACTGTTAAGAATGTTAGAATAGTGGTTTTTTCCACAACTTTGCAATTTCATCCTCCCCCGACACCCCATCGATTGTCGGAGGGAGGACATTTTTGACACCCGTTTGATTCTTAACAAATTTCCAAAAATTTTTATTATCGTTATTTATGCGAGCTTCACAGGCTTTTGATGCTCGAATAGACTCTTCTTCCTGTTTACATCGCCTTATGGCCGCCTTATACTGACCCCGACTTCTACACATATCCAAGTATTTAAACTTTTGCATAACTTTTTTAAAATTGTGTAGCTCTGCAATTTCATTTTCAAAAAATGTTTATGAATGCTTCACATCTGAGGGCGTATTCCCTCTTTCACTTTGAGGCATGTTATTATAACTAGCCAAAGTGGACCCAACGGGCCCATGTAGCTAGACCTACGGTACTGGGGCCTTCGGGCCTAGTAATTGGTGGGGGGGAGGGGCTGGTCACACATATTTTCGTTCATTACTCATTACCCCCACCATACGAAGTTGGTCGAAATCGGTTCAGAAACGTAAAAGTTTTTCTGGGACAGACGGACAGACATTCGGTGAATTATAGTAATACTAGCAAAAATGGGCGGGATATTCTCTAAGCAAGTTAGAGTTTAACATTTACAATTAGCTCACGAATCACTTAAATTTTAAATGCAGCTTCACAGATTTTATTTGAAGCTCACGAAGCAGTTAAATTTCAAATACAATGTCACATTTTTTTTTTTACTTATCATGGCTTCCGATGCGTAGCTAAAATTTTTGATGGCTACATTCTTTTCTAAATTTATTCACCATGATTTTCTTCATTATTATTACTAGTACAGTTCCCGTCACTTCGCTGACGGTTAGACAGGCTAAACTACAAAAAAAGAACCCAGCCGTGAAAATTTTGAGCTTCACATTGTGTCAACATTTCTGAATCTGGTATCTCCCAAAACCTCCTCACCCCCATTCATACAACTTGGGGCTAAACCCCTCCCCCATTACCCCCACCCCTCCCCATTACCACACCCATCCCCCATTACCCCCACCCCCACCCTTCCGCCCACCCCAACCCTTCCCCCCACTCCCACCCTTCCCCCCACCCTCACCAGCAACTTGCCATGGACGATACCCGCCCAAACATTGACGGCGAACCGTTCTTGATGAGCATGCACCCGTGTAGCATGTGGATTTGCGTGTGCCCACACGTGAGAATTGTGCATGTTAAACACACCCTCACGTGTGAAACAGGCCTCATCTGAGAACAGCACATAAGCCGGAAAATTAGGCTGCACCGCTGTCTGCTGCAGAAACCAGCGTGCGAATTCCACACGAAGAGGGTAATCCCGAGGTTGTAATGCCTGGACTCTCTGACGATGAAACGGATGTAACTGCTGCTCGTGCAACACTCTCCAGACCAGGTCGTGGTTCACACCGAGGATACGTGCAACACCTCGCGTGCTTGCGCTTGGATTGTCCTCAAATCGCCGTAGGATTTCTTCTTCCATGTCAGGAGTGCGCACGTTTCTCTCCCGACCAGTGTCATGCATGTGTTCCAGTTTCTCGCAGTCGCCGATGCAAATGCGCAAACGTTTGGTGGTTTGGCACACGTCTGTTTGGGAAGCGCTGTCGGTACAACCTCACAGCAGCTCTTCCGTTTCCATTGACAACCCCATACACCATATGCATGTCAGCCATCTCAACAGTCGTGAAGCGCTCCATGTTACGCGTACTACGTCCGATTTAAGAATGCCCGCGCCAAGCGCGAGTCTAGCCCACTTCACCTTTTAGCCAATTGCAGCGGCGCCCTCTCGGCCGAATGGTGACGTCAGCGGACATACACTTATAGACGAAAAGGGTTTGTCATGGTGTTGCCTATCCCCCATTACAATTTGTACAGAAAGTTTTCAAACACCCTGTGTGTGTGTGTATATATTATATATATATATATATAGGCTAAAGCAAATGGCCAGAAAGGCTTTTATTTGCAGAGTTCTTTGCGATCAATAACTACATCAAAATACATTAAGATGTCAAGAAATGTAAACAACTTGAGGAGACCCTATAATGCGGCCCTTTCCTATAAATACTTCCCTGAGCAGAAATCAAATGTCATTTTTTACTGCAGTACCATACAGAACGGCATAAATTCATCAAGCGATATGGCAACGCTCACAGATTCATCGGATTTTACTTTTCTTCTTTGGTGTATGAAGTTGTTTGGAATGTTTTCTTACAAATGGAGTACGAGGCATGAATGCTGCAATGATATAACTCAAAACGTGAAGGTTAAAGTTGGATTTTGTCACTGGTGTTGCAAGGACAATCCGAAGGAAATATTCAGGAAATCTATTTTCTGGAGAATTTGGAACGGAGTTATCATGATAGCAATGATATTTTACGTTGTATACTCTGTTGCGAGCATCAGTAAACTTAAGAACCGAAGTCACCAGATGACAACACTTCTCGTGGCCAATTATCTTTATAAATTTATAAGAATTTTGGCCTGTAGCGCTCTGGTCATTTACTGCAACGTTAGACTTGAACTTTTCAAGAATATTGTGGAAATCGCTGCAGATCATCACGAACAGTTTGGTTTAAAACCATCTCCATTAGTTAAAAACAAGAAAATAATCCTATTATTTTCGATTTCCATAATTTGTTCAATGAGCGAATCAGGTGTTTATGTAAGCTATCACAAGTCGGATTCAATCTACCATCTCTTTAGTACGCTGGAGTGCGTATTTGTGCAGACGAAGATTATCAACATAATTCTCTTATTAGACTATTTGTTCCACTTAACTTCAGCGTTCATCAAACGTATATTTAAACCAGTGTTACGCAAAATAAAGCAAGAGAAAAATAAAGTCCATTCCATTTCTTTAGGATCAGAGTTCTCTACAAAAAAATTTGGACATCTTATCAGAAAGTTTCTCAAAGTTCAAGATTTTTACAAACATTTAACCAATTACAGTTTTGGGTTAATTGTGTTGATTCTCCTTCCGGCAATTTGGTCAGTCATTCTCACTCTGTTTTATTTATCGCTTTTCCAAAGCTTAAACAATGTGGAATCCGCTGTTGTTATTTGCTCCAACTTGTCCAACATCATTCAAGTGATTCTTCTTACAAACATACCGAACAGCTATCTTCACCAGGTAAAAACACTATAAAATGTAAACTTTCCCCACTTGTATTTACCTTTAATCTTTAACGGCAAGTATACGTTTCTTTGACCCAAAACTTAGGTTTTATAGTTATTCAAAACTAAATATTTCAGTAACTACTCACTGAAATGACACGCAGTTTGAGTTCCTTTTCCGACAACTAGACTTCTACATAAATATGTAAAAACATTTACAGAAACCTTATTAATTATTATCATTAATTATTATTATTATTATTTCCGATAAGACCGTTAAATCCCATCACTCATCAAAGGGTTCAACTTTCTATATTATATTATATATATATATATATATATATATATATATATATATATATGTGTGTATGTGTGTGTGTGTGTGTGTGTGTGTGTGTGATCTCCATTCTCCAGTGTAAGAAAAGACTACAATATTTTCTACGTTCTCAGATGCAAAATATAAAAGAAAATTTGCTGATTTTGCTCAATGATGACCGTTATGCAAATCTTCAATCAAAGGTACGTTTTCTTTTTCACAATGTTCAAATTCAGTGTTTGCAAAATTGTTCGTCGAAATAATTATATTAAATAAATTAACGACAAATTCCATAACTGGCCTGCAATTAATTTAATAGTTAATGTACGACAGTTATGTATTGATATTTCCTCTTAAGTGTTTGCGCTGCTTACACTGTCCTTAAACTATATATACAGGCCTATATATATTTAAGGTGGGGGCAACAAGTTTGACCTTCGTCAGAATGAACGATTCGGGCGGAAACAAAACGAAGGTTACCGTGTCAATATATATCCACACAGTGATATATATATATATATATATATATATATTATATTATATATATATATATATATATATATATATATATGTGTATATATATATATATATATATATATGATGAATTTCACAATTAAACACGTGAAATGAATGAATGAATGATGCAAACCCACAAGAAAAGAAAATGATTCCAAGGCCTTTCGTGTATTCAGAAGTACACCTCGTCAGGGAATGAAGAGAGAAGGCAAGATGCACATAAATATATACAACGTAACGGAAACCAAAACAATTAGCACATACTTAACAAGAGTTAATGAGAGGCAAAAGGAATTTTAACAAGATATTGTTAATTTTATACATTCCCGCACTGTTATTGAAATTGTTTTTAAAATGGATAAATGCACATTCTAGAATATTTCTTTCAATTATAATTACAGTATCTCTGTTTTCAACAAGCGGTTTAGAACTATCCCACTTGATGCTATGATTACATCTATACATATGGTTAAACAAAACATTGGAATTATTAGCTGTTCTACACGCATATTTATGCTGTTTTACCCTAATATCTAACGTTTTACTCGTTTGGCCTATATATACTGAGTTACATTGTATATATCCGATCGAATACACACAACCAACAACATTATCCGGGCTATTCTTTGTTAGGCGTGATTTAACAGTATTATTATACTTAAAGACTACATTGATGCCAATTGCTTTAAGTAAAGTCGGAAGATATTAAAAATTAATATGGTAGGGTAGGCTAAAGATATTTTTACGCTCAAATTCCTTTACAGTTACATTATTATAATACCTATTCTTGGCGTTCCTAAGACAGCTATCTAAAAATGAAATAGGATAACATAATTTAGTACCAATATTCATGATATTGCATAACTCGGAATCTAAAAATTCAGGACTGACAACTCTCAATGCTCTAAAAAACATGGCAGAGAAAATAGAGGATTTAATCGAGGGATGATGGTCAGAATAAAAATGCACATGAGTTATTATTAGTAGGCTTGCGATAGACTTCAAATTTGAACTGATTAGAGCATCTCCAAATATTTAGATCCAGAAAAGATAAGCTTCCATCATTTTCTTTTTCAACTGTGAACTTAATATATGGGACTAAATTGTTGAGCTTACCAAGAAATAAGTCAACATTCAAATGATTAGGCCAAAGGCATAAAATATCATCTATATACCTGTACCAAACCAAGTCAAAATTAACAATCGTAGGCAAAATTCTACTTTAAAAAAATTCCATATATAAGTTAGCTAGTATAGGTGAAAGGGAATCGTTTTTTTTTTCCTTGTGGGCTTGCATCATATATATATATATATATATATATATATATATATATATATATATATATATATATATATATATATATATATATATATATATAGGGCGTCCCAAAAAATGTATACACACTTTAAATAATTATAAGGCAGTGTTTATTAAAATACATTTCTTTTTCAAAATGTAATAGAATCTACAGACATTATTTAATTGTTTTGTCAACGCCTGTTTTCAAACTGACGTCCGTTCTGGTCCAGGCACTGCTGATAACGCGAAGCAATGGAATCGCAAACATCACGAAACATTTCGTTTGGTATTTGTGTGCATTCTCGTTCAATGGCTGCTCTCAATTCAGCGACTGTTGCAGGTTTTATAGCGTAGACTTTGTCTTTTAAGTATCCCCATAAAAAAAGTCTAGTGGTGTGAGGTCTGGTGAACGCGGCGGGTATTCTACGAAACCCCTTCATCCAATCCACATCCACATCGTGCCAAGTACCACTCGCAATACTCCACTCTTCGGTCCGGATCATCTTCATTAATAGCATGGACTAATCTTGGAATGTAACTTTTCCATTGACAGCGCTTCAAAATGCGTTGGACAGACGATTCTGAGATTCCTACCTCACGACTCGCTTGCCGCACAGATTTTCTTGGACTTTGGTGATACGTTTCCAGTACTCTTTCTTGCTTTGTGGGCTTGTCGATGTCCGTGGTCTTCCGGAACGCTTCTTGTGGACATTCTGAACAGTTCCATCGGCTTCAAACTTATCTCTAATTCGAGTGATGGTAAGTCGCGTTGGTGGATCTGTTTGAAACTCCCTCCTAAACTGTCTTTGCACTTCAACTGCGTTTTCACACTTCCAGTAGCATTTCAGATGAATTTCCTTTGTTCAAAGCTTAGTCTGACTGCCATTATTAATTCTAATGGGTTTAACTTGGAAAGAAAAACATCAATTGAGCTATCAGCTGTTAAAGTGTGTATCATTTTTTTGGGACGCCCTGTATATATATATATATATATATATATATATATATATATATATATATATATATATATATATATATACACATACAGGGTGGGTAAAACAAAGTGACCCCTTGGAGGTAAACTGTCATATTAAAAAAAGTAAGGTGACTAGAGCTCCCAAACTTCATAGATGCTTACCTTAGCATGTTGTTCGTCTTAATTGAGAAGTTGCTCGATGTGTCCCCCTTCCTGCTCAACGCAGGCCTCCAAACGTGGACGCCACTGACCATTGCACCTGTTTACATATCGTTGAGACACCTTCTCCCAGCCGAGCAGAATTCTTTCGCGTAGTCCATTTGTGTCTCTTATATTGGTACCATGGATGTAAACTTTGGACTTCAGGGTTTCACAAACACCATAATCTAGTGGTGAAAGATTGGGGCTTCTAGCTGACCACATATTGGGTTCGATAAAATCCGGTGTTTCGTTCTCAAGGAATGTGACAGTTTGGCATGCTCTGTGAGCAGGGGCTCCATCTTGTTGGAAAGTATATCTTTCACTCTATCGAACTGATATTCGACGAATTAGTGCTGAAAGATTTACGTTCGAACAAGATGGAGCCCCTGCTCAGAGAGCACTCCAAACTGTCACATTCCTTGGGAACGAAACACCGGATTTTATCGAACCCAATATGTGGTCGGCTAGTAGCCCCGATCTTTCACCACTAGATTATGGTGTTTGTGAAACCCTGAAGTCCAAAGTTTACATCCATGGTACCAATATAAGAGGCACAAATGGACTACGCGAAAGAATTTTGCTCGGCTGGGAGAAGGTGTCTCAACGATATGTAAACAGGTGCATTGATCAGTGGCGTCCACGTTTGGAGGCCTGCGTTGAGCAGGAAGGGGGACATATCGAGCAACTTCTCAATTAAGACGAACAACATGTTAAGGTAAGCATGTATGAAGTTTGGGAGCTCTAGTCCCCTTACTTTTTTTAATATGACAGTTTACCTCTAAGGGGTCACTTTTTTTTTACCCACCCTGTATATTAAGGTAGGTTGATTTTTCGCATTTTTTTAGATATCGACTTTGGACTAGTCGAGATAGTCAGGGCTTAATATGATAATAACTGAAAAAAATTCAGATCCCTAGCTTTAACCGTTTTTTGAGGAAACCGTTTTCGCAATTTTCGGCCGAGAAAAGCATCCTATTTTCATAAAAAAATCCTGAAAAAAGTTACAATTTCATTGAAAAAAAGTAAAAAAACATGTACAGAGTCAAATAGACACATTTAGATCCGAATATCATCATAATTTTCACTGTAAGAGCCCTTAGAAGCAAAGGAAGGCCTCATCTGGCGGCTTAGGGCTTTGGCCAGAATGGTTTGTGCCTTGATTCGAGTCCATAAACAGTATGGGAAGCTTCAGATGTCAGCTTCACGGCCCTTTCAACACTTGAGAATGTGAAGGCAGATCAGGCAGCTCCAGCTTGGTGCCATTCAGTAATGCTTCTTGAAACTCCTGGTCAGAAAAGTCTTCTGTGAGAGCAGGTTCACAGATGCCACTTTGAGAAAGGTTGATTAGTTCTGACCAGTGGGTAGCTTCAATGTTGATGGCTGTGATCTTCTTCAGCCTCTTCTTGGCTGGCTTCCCACTTCTGAAATAATAATAAATTTATTTTTTATTCCAGTTTAAGATTTAATCCCTATCAGTCTCAGAATTGCTGATTTAAATTAAACTTAAATTAAAAAAAAAAAGCCCCGAGTTCTATAAATCCCCATAATGGAATTTTTTTTCAGAAAGGTAAGATTATTTCCATTATCAGATGGGAAGGGGGGAATTGGGATAAGAAAATGTGAAAAAAAATTCGATTATGGGGATTTATAGAACTCGGGCCTTTTTTTTATTAAATAAATCCCTGTAATCAAATTTTTTTTTCACATTTTTTTAAATTAATAAATGCTTACCTGATGGACAGAATTTTCTTGAAAGCAGCTTCTCTCACTTCCAACAAGTCATCAGACTTCATCATGGAGTACAGCACATTCTCGGGCAGCAAGGCAAAAGCATTGTACTTCAGGTTCTTGAAAGCAACACCCTGGATTTCTTCAGACTGCTGCTTGATCCTCTGGATCATGTTGAAGATGTACAGCTGCTGATTGTGGAACTTGCTGTCCCTTTTGATCTCAAACCAACTGACTGCATACACTTCCACAATGAACTTGATGGCCTGGTAAAGCTTATCCTGTAGTTCTGGAGGGTAAGCACCTCTGGTCCACAGACACATCAATCTAATTGCCAAAGTCAACCATCTTGCATGGTTTAATGGTCTAATTTTCCAGGCAGCAAATCTGGGGTTAACTTTGCCCCTGGAAATTCCAAGCACATACTCCAAAAGAAGCCTCTGGTCGCTACTGAGATCATTCAGTGTCTCCTCAGCAAATTCCATGTCATCCAGGGGGCCACTGAGTTTGGTGAATTCCACTTGTGGCAGATCTTGGTAGTCAATTTCACAGAGTTTTCCCAGCGGACCAGTGAAAGCAGTGGGACTTTTGGTACTGCCATCAAGATGCTTGAAAAGAGCTCTGAAAGGAAGCTCATTCTGATGGAGTGAACAGCCAATGGTGTGCAATTTCCGCTCAATTTTATTTTCCAGAGCTGTTACAAGGCCTCCCTCCCAGCCAGTGTTTGTATTTGTGTTGTCAAGGAGGACAGCTTTCAGGGTATGAACACTGTTAAACTCCTCCAGGACACTAGCAACTTCTTCACCAAGAAGAACTCCAGTCGCACCTTTAATTGGGATGACTCTGTGAGCAAGATATGTTCCACTTTCAGTTCCCGGCTCCTTTGTGAAAGTCAAATGGTGCTCTTGTCCCATTCCTTTCTTCAGCTTAGTCTCCCCATTTTCATCCTTAACTTCTCTGTACAGCAAAGTGTCCTTGTCAACTTTCCCATCAACCCCAATACAGACTAACTTTTCCAGACCCTCAAAAAGTTTATCCAGCTTTTCCTCCAGATTCTGCTCCTGGACTGTAGAAAGAGATTTCCTGTTTATCTCTTTTGCTTTCTTGAAGCACACTTTATCCACCAATTTCACTACATAATATTCCTCATACAGGGGCAGCCGCGGGTTCACTGCCTGCCAGATCTCAATCACACACTTTGCTATCATTTTAGCAATATCATAGTCTTTCAAGTCCGGGTGGCTGTTTTGGAGGAAATAACTGTACTGAATAACTTGGCGGAGAGTAGGAGGCTCTGTTTTATCCAAAGGGGAAGGCTGGCCACTGAATTTTTTGGCACTATCACTTCGAGTTAACACTGCAGACTTCCGTTTTTTACCCATTTTTATGAAATATCTGAAAATAAACAATTAAATGAACGCATCATAAAATAACTTAATTTAATACACATTTTATAGGTAAATATCATTAAAAAATACAAAATAATACACTAATAAACATCTATAATGCGTTTACAATAAGTTTCAAGCATCGTTTTGTTAAAAAAGCCGAATTTTAATCGATCATTTTGATGAAATAAGGTCCGATATTTTGTTTGTTTACATTGTGCGAATGCCGCGCGCGCGATTTTACGTGTAAAATTCGGCAATTTTACAACTTAAAAATAATTAACAATCCTCAAAAAATAATCATTTTCACAAATATGAGTTGGTGCAACGTTTTTCATACATTAATACCTTTCTATCTAGACTAGTCCAAGATCACAGTTCCAAAATCAACCTACCCTACTGTGTGTGTGTATATATATATATATATTACTTGATTCTTACTTTATTTACTTGGTGTCTTTAAACGACGGTTCAAGATCGACCCATCTGAAGCATTCTGGATCATTTGAGGGATTTGGTGGAGGAGAAAGTTAGTTTCCACTCTTCTCCTGTCCTCGCAGCCAGCTACGCATGGCTGGTCTGGGGCTTTGCACAAAAACCTCTCCAGCTGGTTCTTGAAATTGTTCAGGTTAATGAGCTAGAGGTCCTTCAGTTCTTTTGGTTAGCACGTTAGAGTTTTGGACCACGTATTCTGAGATTCTGAGGATATTTTCCATCTTCGTTTTCATGGCTTCCTTGTCCCACCGCAGTCGGAACATTACAAAATCTACCTCTTCTCTCATTCCAGTGTGTTTCTACTTCATTTCTAACGTTTGGGACACAACCCTCGAGTATTTTCCATATGTATATCAGTGTGTTCCGCTCGTGACTTCCTTCCAGAGAGTAGAGTTTCAGGGATTGTAGTAGAGACCAGTAGTCTTCATCTTTCGTTTCCTCTAACTTTGACGTAAGAGTCCTTTGTATAGCTTCTATGTTCGTAATGTCTCGTTTTCTGTATGGGCTTGGGAGTACTGAGCAATAAAATGAAGCTTATCATTATCAGTTATGGGCAAAACTAAACTCTTCCACATTAGTTTAATGTTTGCATTTCGGCACCGGAAACTCCTCCAAATAATTCCCATTAATTTTCTACGGCCGTTGCAATTTTAATGTTATATTGTTCTCTGAATTCTGCATCCGATGACAATTACTCCAAAATCTCTGACTTGCGAGTTTGGTGTTATCTGTTTGTCTTGCAGGGTTTTGTATCCTTTATTTTGTAGCTCGTTTTTCTTATCATATCTTATAAGCTGCAATTTTTCTTCGTTGAACTTCATAGCGTCGTTTTCTACTCATTTGAAGTGTTTCAATGTTGTTTGTCATTTTTCTGTGTCACCTCCCTTTGATATTTCTTTGCATATCTTTGTGCTATCGGCGAATATATATATACATATATATACTGTATAAACTTGTTCCAGTCAGCTAATCACAATATGAAGCAATTTATTTACTCAAAATTATTCGCTTCTATTATTTTTATTTATTTGTTGATTTATTATTCATGCATTTATTCTGCTAGTCAGTTGGTTAGTTAATTAGTTAGTTAGTTAGTTAGTCTGTTTGTGTTTATTAATTTATTGATTATTAGGGAGGTTATCTATGCGTAGCATGGTAGCACTGATGAAGATTATATGCAATATTATGCCAACATTGCAATGATATATATATATATATATATATATATATATACACACTTTTCAATCTTTCATATGTTCCGTGCGATGATTCCTCATGTCACGGTCAAGCTTGTCGCCCTTCCTCTCTTCTAAACAATCAGTGTGTATATATATATATATGTATATATATATATACAGGGTGGGCGGAAAGTAGCTCCCTATTTTGGATTGGTAAAAAAATACGTATATTATCCATTTATTTCAGAAGAAATAATATGAAAAGGTAGGCATACATGGTAGGTTTTCTCTAAAATTCAATGTGGGCTCCAACTCTTTCCACCAGCTTCTGGAGCCGCCCAGGAATGGCGTCCACTGACTTTAGCAGGAACTCCGGCGGGATGGAGGACATGACTTCCCGAATTCGGTCCTCCAGTTCTTCCAATGTCCTCGGTTTGGTGCGGTAGACTTCTTCCTTTACCCACCCCCAAAGAAAGAAGTCGCACGGTGTCAAGTCGGGGCTCCTGGCTGGCCATTGTTGTCCGTGAGTGGCTGGATGCCCACTTCCCTGGGCGTTGGATGGGTCGTCGTGGTCCACATCAATGGCCAGCCAGGAGCCCCGACTTGACACCGTGCGACTTCTTTCTTTGGGGGTGGGTAAAGGAAGAAGTCTACCGCACCAAACCGAGGACATTGGAAGAACTGGAGGACCGAATTCGGGAAGTCATGTCCTCCATCCCGCCGGAGTTCCTGCTAAAGTCAGTGGACGCCATTCCTGGACGGCTCCAGAAGCTGGTGGAAAGAGTTGGAGCCCACATTGAATTTTAGAGAAAACCTACCATGTATGCCTACCTTTTCATATTATTTCTTCTGAAATAAATGGATAATATACGTGTTTTTTTACCAATCCAAAATAGGGAGCTACTTTCCGCCCACCCTGTATATAATATATATATAATATATATATATATATATATATATATATTATATATATATATATATATATACAGGGGTTAGACAAAATAATATGAACACCCGCCGATTTCACCGGTTATCTTTACGGACTGCTCAGACACAAAGTAAACGGTCAAATGACTGGCAAACCTACTTAAATGCGTAACAGAGAGTGTATACGTCATGTTATAGCCCTCACGTTGTTTTTACAGATCTGAGTGAATTATGAATTAGCAGTTATGAAAGACCTGTCAGACTTCCAAAGAGGGCAAATTGTCGGAGCGCGGATGGCTGGTGCATCGGTGACGAAAACCGCTCAGATGTTCAATGTATCCAGAGGAACTGTCTCTATGGTCATGTCTGCATACCAAAACCATGGAAAGACAAGCACCGACAAATGCAATAGTGGACGCAAGAAGAAGCTGTGTGATCGAGACCGCCGGGTGCTAAAGCGCATTGTGACAAAGAACCATAAGACCACAGCTCCAAAAGTGACTGCAGAGCTTAACCAGCATCTTGCAAGCCCGGTATCGACCAGAACTGTACGTCGCGAGCTCCATGGAGCTGGATACCATGGGAGGGCTGCAATTGCCAAACCCTTCCTTTCGCACATCAACATTGAGCGGCGCAGAAAATGGTGTAATGACCATAAGAATTGGTCAATGGACCGGTGGAAGAATGTAGTCTACTCCGACGAATCCTTCTTTACGCTATTTCCATGTTCCGGTCGAGTTTACGTCTGGAGACAGCCTAAAGATGCTTATGACCCCGACTGCCTGACCCCAACCGTTAAGCATGGAGGCGGATCTGTGATGGTTTGGGCAGCAATATCGTGGAATACTCTTGGCCCAGCTGTAGTACTGCATGGTAGGGTTAACGCCCAGGTCTATCTGTCAATATTGGCTGACCAGGTCCATCCCATGATCCAAACGCTGTTTCCCAATGGCGGCGCCGTCTTCCAGGATGATAATGCACCAATCCACACCGCTGGGGTCGTTAAAAACTGGTTTGAAGAGCATGTTAGTGAAGTAGAACGCTTGGATTGGCCTCCACAATCCACGGATCTTAACATTATCGAGCATCTGTGGTGTCAGTTGGAGCAGCAGGTCAGAAGCCGATTCCCACCGCCGGCGTCTTTGGAGGAACTGGAGCAGGGTTTGCTCGAAGAATGGCTCAGGATTCCTCTAGCCACTGTCCAAAAGCTGTATGAATCAATTCCCCGACGCATTGCAGCTGTTATTGCCGCTAAAGGAGGACCAACTCCATATTAAGAATAAAAACCGCCATTTATCAAGGTGTTCATATTATTTTGTCCAACCCCTGTATATATATATATATTAATTCAGGAACCATTGGAATAATTGTATTTTTTTCTAATAATTCTTGTACTTTCTAATAATGTTTTTTTATTTTTGATGAAAAAAATCGAGTGGTGATATTTGGTGACCTGGGTGGCCATTCGAGAAGACCTCTTCGGCTAATCCATCTGTTGTGGAACGTTTTATCAAGGTATTTGCGAACTTACATGGCAAAATGAGGAGGTTCACCGTCTTGCTGAAAAAACAGGCCACGTCGTTTGTTTATCAGTACGTCATCCGGGTAATTCATCAAAAAGAAAATACAGAAAAAAAACATTATTAGAAAGTACAAGAATTATTAGAAAAAAATACAATTATTCCTATGGTTCCTGAATTATGGGCCACCCGGTGTATATATATATATATATGAAAACACACCGAAGACAAAAACCACTGAGTAAGGAAAAAGTGGAGGAGGAACAGAAGAAAGAAATCGAATCACATAGGACTCGTAAGGAATCTAAACGACGGGCTATATGCGAATATTATAAAACAGGTTCGTGCAAATACGGCTCAAACTGCATGTACAATCACCCCAAAAAATGTTTCCACATGATGAAGAATGGAAGATGTAGGTACGGAACAAACTGCTACTTTTTCCACCCTCCTATGTGCACACAGTCAATTAGAGATAAAAAATGACTAAATAGAGTGCCCGTATTTTCACATTAAGGATACTCAAAGAAGAGAACGAGAAAGAACAGATCACATCCGAAATAGAAGTAATAACAAGAGCAATGAAGCATATTTTTTAGAGGAAATGAGAATGATAAAAGCACAACTAGCCCTTCTAACAAGAAAAAACAGAACTTCGCACATACATGCACCACAGCATTACATACATCACCCTTCTATTCAACACCACCCACCGACAATTATACAACAACTACAGTGGTATCAAGGGCCGCAACCCCAACACTCCCAAATGCAGCGGCCCAACCAATAAAACCAAACAGAAACCGACATCGACCAGGAAACGAACATTATGTAGGAAAACGAACACGAAGATTAGAAACGCTTTAAATATACCCAAATATACAAGGCCTCTATGCTGACCATACAGACTGCAAATTACAATACTTACAAAATTTAGCTATGGAAACCAACATAGATATCGTATGTCTAACGGAATCACACTTACATAAATGCGAAAAAGGCTGTGAAAACTGCATTAAGGATACTGAAATTGACTGGATTCTTTGGATCTGATATATTTGCATGTCCGTTATATAATGGATATAGAGTGTAACATATTTGTGGATAGTAGTCTATTATGACTTGATCCTCTGGATCGAGAGATTCTATCTTTAGTTTTAAATCGATAATTAATTATTTTTAAATTGATAATGTATATGGTTGTAAATTTTGACTTGGTCCGCAATCGATATGGACCGTGACTTGATGGATACCGTAATGAAATTGACTGGATTCTTTGGATCTGATATATTTGCATGTCCGTTATAAATAGATATAGAATGTAACATATTTGTGGATAGTAGTCTATTATGACTTGCTCCCCTGGACCGAGAGATTCTATCTTTAGTTTTAAACCGATAATTAATTATTTTTAAATTGATAATTATTTAGTTTCGTAAAAATTGGTCGTTGCCAATTTACCGGCAGTTTTTAAGTAAGTTTCTTATGTTCTTGTGGTTCGGAACCCACGTAAAATTGTAGGTCCCCTCCGCCACAACGGAGGACATACACAATACACGATTACGAACACAGTTAGGTAGACCAGCCATGAGTGGATCCTAGGGTCTTTGTTGGTCTGAAACATTATAACATTATAACATTATAACATATACAGAGCAGATAGAGTTGCTAGGCGAGGAGGAGGGTGTCGTATCTACGTGAAAAACACCTACACATGTGAGGTGAAGGTAAGCAAATCAAACAGCAGTCGAAATTATTATTTCAGATGTAAAAGAACTGAACCTATCTATTATGAACGTCTCCAGACCACCAAACATCACAAAAAGTGAATTTCAATTCGCTACAAATGAAATAGAAAGCATGTTAAAATTACTTTAAACTCCAGCAACAAATATCTTAATTTGTGGAGATTTTAATTTCCCTTTCATAACATGCAAGAAAAATGAACAAATTACATATGTTGAGAAGTTTCATGGTAACATTACAAAAGATGATAGAACTCAAGCAATAATTCTATTAGATGTTATGGAACATTATCCCCTTACTCAGGAAATCTGTGAAGCCACTACAAAAGAGAACGTTTTGAATTTATTTTTGACAAATAACAATGATAATAATAAATAAAAAGGTAAGGCACACAAATTTCTCCGACCGATCGATATGAAGTTGAAGTTAGCACCAGAGGTCCAAAAACGCATCCCAGAGAATCAGAAGGAATATTTGAAGGTTTAAATATAAATTCAAAGGAAGTAAATTGGGAAAGTGTAAATACAGATTTAAAGAAAGTAAACTGAGAACTGCTACTTCACGAGAAGACTCTAGAAGAAATACTATGTATAATAGAAACTGAAACTAAACCTATATCACTGAAACATGTTCCAGAGAAACAAAACCGAAAACGTAGCAAGCTCGAGAGAAAAATCAGGACGCTATTTAGACAACAGAAACAAACCGTAAAACATCTCCATAGATGCAAAACCGATGCAAGACGACTCAAACTTGAGAGGAAACTATGCGAAATAGAAATGGACCTAAAACAAACGAGGAGAAAAACAAGGTAGCCGAAAATATATATAAAAAAAATACTTCTAGTCGTTTGCAAAAAGAAAAATGCAGTGTAAAGAGAGTATTGGTACATTGATAGACGAGGCCGAATACACAAATGACCCAGAAAAAATGAGCGAAATGCTTAAGGAACAATTTAATTCTGTGTTTAGGTCCGAGAAGAAAGTAGAAAACCGGATGAATTTTTCAATACTGATGCAAATCAGCCAAGAACAAATTGTAGCACAAACCTATTAATAGACTTAGAGTTCACGGAAGGAGATGTGATTAAGGCTTTATCACAGATACGAGACAATTCGGCACCAGGGCCAGACACATGGAGTACCACGTTTCTGAAGAAGTGTAAAGAGTATTACCAAACAGCCATACTTACTATGGAGGAAATCACTCAACACAGGACAAATTCCATTTTCATTAAAGAACACGAACATTTCCCCCTTATTAAAATGTGGGTAACAGAGCACTGCCCAAGAATTATCAGCCAGTAGCTCTCACTTCCCACCTTTTAAAGTGCTTTGAACGGATAATTAGAGGCAAAACTACTTACTACCTGCACGAAAAGAATTTATACAACCCAAATCAACATGGTTACAGGGCTGGAAGATCATGTCTATCACAGCTATTAGACCACCAGGAGAAAATAGTGGAAACATTGTGTCGAGGACAAAACATAGATATAATATATACGGACTTTGCTAACGTCTTCGATAAATGTGACCATGGAATTATAGCACACAAACTTAAAAATACTGGAATTACTGGAAAGCTAGGAAGCTGAAGATTTAATTTTCTGACTCAAAGAATACAAAGAGTTGATTTAACTGGAGTTAAATCGGAAGTCTCAGAAGTCGTGAGCTCTGTCCTACAATGTACAATATTAGCTCCCTCGCTGTTCTTAATAATGATTGCAGATATTGATGCAGATATTGATGCAGATATTAATAACAGTATTGTATCATATTTCTTAGATGACACAAAGATATACAAAGAAATATTGAACGAAGGTGACATAGGAAAACTACAAAACGACATTGAAACATTAGTCAAGTGGGCAAGAGACAACAATATGAAGTTCAACGAAGAAAAATTCCAACTTTTAAGATATGGTAATAACAAGGTCCTACAGAATAAAAGGGCACGAAATTCTGCAAGCCAAACAGATAACACCAAATCCACAAGTCAGGGATCTTGGAGTAATAATGTCGTCGGATGCACAATTCAGAGGGGAGGCTAGAAAAATAATGGGAATCATCTGGAGGAGCTTCCGCAGCAGAAAAGCAAACATCATGCTCAAATTATGGAAGAGTCTAGTCCTACCGACAATTCAGCATTGTTCAGTACTCATAAGCCCATACAATAAACGAGACATTACGAACATTGAAGCTATACAAAGGATTTTTACATCTAAGATAGAGGAAACGAAAAGCGAAGACTACTAGACTCGACTACAATCCCTGAAACTCTACTCTCTGGGAAGAAGACGCGAGCGGTACACAATAATATACTCGTACATATGGAAATTACTCAAGGATTTTGTCCCTAACCTTAGAAATGAAATAGAAACAAACTGGAATGAGAGAAGTGGCAGATTTTGTGCTGTCTCGGCTGCGGTGGGACAAGGGGGGGGGGCATGAAAACGAGGATGGAAAATACCTCAGAATACGAAGCCCAAAGCTTTTTAATTCACTAAGAAAATCACAAGGTGCTTGGGTGCAATAATGTGCGCAGCAATAAATGGAGGTTTGGTCACTCATTTTATCGCGGACATGATATGATATCGCGGACAACAAGTGTTTATGCAGTTGATTTATAGATTAAATATGTAATAAGATATTCAGTAATCTCTTAGTTTAACGTCGCAAATTCACCCAGGAAATTTAACGTCGAAAATTCACCCAGGAAATTTAACGTCGAAAATTCACCCAGGAAATTTAACGTCGAAAATTCATCCAGGAAATTTAACGTCGAAAATACATCCAGGAAATTTAACGTCGAAAATTCATCCAGGAAATTTAACGTCGAAAATTCATCCAGGAAATTTAACGTCGAAAATTCATCCAGGAAATTTAACGTCGAAAATTCATCCAGGAAATTTAACGTCGAAAATTCATCCAGGAAATTTAACGTCGAAAATTCATCCAGGAAATTTAACGTCGAAAATTCATCCAGGAAATTTAACGTCGAAAATTCATCCAGGAAATTTAACGTCGAAAATTATTGAAATAAAAAGACTAATAAAAATAATTTTATTTAGACCATATATTGTCGAGTAATACAAATTACAGTAGCAGCTATTATGAATTAAAGTAATCCCCTGAACTTTCCGCGTAAAAGGAATTTTGCATAAATTGTAAATTTGGGGGAACTATAACATATAATTCAATGTCCTAAGTACGGCCCCCCCCCTAACCCCAAGAATTAAGTAAAATTAAAAATAAAATACAATAATAATAATAATAATAATAATAATAATAATAATGATAATAATAATCTGCCAAAAAACATCTACCGCGTAAATCGAGGGGTTACTGTAATCTTTTTGCAATAAATACAACTGCTTTCTCAATGTTACAAATTTCGGCGTACAGTGTCGTAATTTTTTACCTTGTGAATTTTTTTTTGCCAAAATATTTGAAGATAAGGTAAATTTTTTGGCTGTAACAGCGTCTAGACCAGGGCCGGCCAAGTTGTTTTGTCAGCGGGCCACTTTATAAAAAATCAAAAGTCAAGCGGGCCACCTTAATATTTTATCATTAGCATTAAAATATCACAATTAATAACTGCAAATAACCGTTTATCAAAGTAATTTATACTAAACTTTTGCCAAATACAAAATCTTAAAAATTACAAATAAAACTTACTTCTGAATACAATGTTCCGTGTGGTAAAGCGATCGACAAGAAAACGTCGAGGTGGTAGCAAAGTCACTAAGATTCTGAAGGGTAGGGAAATATTGGCGTCTAAAACAAACAATATATATCACTGATTGTGCATATAACAATTATTTTTTTATTTATTTTTTATTTAATTTTTTATTTATTTTAATTTTTTTATAGAATTAATATATTTTTTATTCATTATTTCTGAGGCGGGCAACCTCCAAAAGTCAAACGGGCAACTTTTGACCCGCGGGCATGGGGTTGGCCGGCCCTGGTCTAGACAGATAAGCAAGATATTTGAAGATGAAGCCATATTTTTCTTTTAAACAGCACATTGACAGATGTTATCATGATTTGCCGAGTTAACTAAGAATGGAAATTGAAATATGCATTTTATTATGGATTAGAATTAAGTATGCATATGAGCCAAAATTAAATGCTTAAAATTTTAAATTAAACGTTAAGCAAGACATGACTTCATCTTTTACAACTAAGAGAGAATGTATAAAGAAAATGAATATTGCAGAATTTAACACGATAATAAATGTAACACGATACTAATAAATGTAATAATAATGTAATAATAATGTAATAATAATGTAATAATAAATGTAACACGATAATAATAAATGTAATATTTATTATATTTATTACGTTGAAAACAACCTCTACAATAAAAATAAGAGTATTATTAATTGGCGTTGTTTAAACGTAAATTAAAAGTAAAGTAAACCTAACCTAACCTAACCTAACTCAACCTAACCTAACCTAACCTAACCTAACCTAACTTACCATGTTTAAAACGACATCTACAATAAAAATAAAACAATTATTTTACGACGTTTAAACACAAATTAAAAGTAAACCTAACCTAATTGACGTTAAATTCACAAGATTACCAAATATTCTTCTTCAATTTGAAACATCATTCCTTTCGTGTGTATTATTATTATTATCGCGCGCGCAAATATATTATATATATCGGGTCCGCAAAAAAAAAAGGAGCATGACGAAAATGTTTACTGTACATTTATTTTTACACATAATGACAAATAACTTATTTTAGGCAAATAAGCAACAAATAAACTAAGTTAGTACCAAATTTCATGTCAATACGTCAAAAATTAAAGAAAATATAAAAGTTTTACTACATGTCATATAATTTTACAATTTCCAAAGAAAACGAAATTATAAGACTATAAAATTGTTCGATATGTTTGCCAGAAACCTCTACAACCCTTCGTAATCGGGGCCTAAATTGATCTATAGCTTTATCTACTTGATCTTGGGTAATTTCTTCTCATTTTTGTACGATAACTTCTTTCAAATGTTCGACATTTCGGATCTTATGCTTGTACACTTTCTCAGCCAACATTTCCCATATTCCGTAGTCTACGGGATTCAAATCTGGACTATTAGGGGGCCAATCTTTTGGGTAAAGCAATTCAGGAACATTATTTTCTAAAAATTCAATAATTGACTTAGCGGTATGCGCCCGAGCGCCATCCTGTTGGAATAAGAAGTAACCATTATTCACCAATCGTCTCATTTCGGGCAGCATTTGTTCCAACAAAGTTTCAGTGTAATAGCGGGCGTCTACTTTGATGTTTGGCTCTACGAAAAAAAACAGATGTCTTGCCTAGTTTAGACACACCGACCCATACCATTACGCTGGCAGAAAAATGATTACGGGTAGCATAAAGTCTATCATCTGGTATTTCATTTTTATGATTAACTCTTGAATACACTCTGTCATTTTGGGAATTTCGCGGTGGTTCTACCGTAAACTTCTTTTCGTCAGTAAAAAAGCCGAGGTCTACTTTTTCGGGAGTGATATTTCTTAACATGCGTTCAGAACAAACAACTCTTTTCTGTTCGTTAATTTCAGTTAATTTCTGCCCGTGTATCCGTTTATAAGGTTTTAGTTCAAGGTCGTTTTTAATAATGTTTCTGACGCTACTTTCGGATATGCTCAACTCATTAGCAATTCTGGACGGTGTCACTGAGTCCCTGGTCTGCCTTCTTGACTACAAATTCTTAGTTCCACATCTCTGATGTTTTCTTCGGTTCGAACTGATCTTGGCCTCCCGCTTCCTTGTTTCCTTTCAGTACTTTCAGTTTCGTCGATTTTTCTTAACAGCTTGTCCAAACCTCCTTTCGACCATGGTTTATTCGGAAACTCTTGTAATAATTTTATTGCGCCATAATTTTTATCAAGTCTATAATGTTTTATTAATATTTTATCTTCTTTAGAAAAGGGCATATTATCATTTTTATTGATTAAAATTATTTAGGCATCTGAAAAAATAATTTGTAATGAGAAAAACATTAAATTTTTACGCGGAAATTCACTTTTTTTAGTCATTGCACGTTTGTGGCCATAAAATCTTTATTTTATGACCGATTTTGATGAAATTTGTTTTATACAACTCTGGGCTCTTTTATCTTTAGCTAGATATATAACATTTAAGGGTCCGGCAAAAAATGCGGACGTGAGAGCAATTTTCGTCATGCTCCTTTTTTTTTTGCGAACCCTGTATATATTATACTTGAGGGCTCTGTCCCTAACCTCAGAAATGAAATAGAAACAAACTGGAATGAGAGAAGAGGCGATTTTGTACGGTCCCAGCTGCGGTGGGACAAGGGGCCATGAAAACGAGGATGGAAAATACCCTCAGAATACGAGACCCAAAGCTTTTCAATGTCCTTCCAAAAGAAGTGAGGAATCTCCAGCACACCAACCTGAATAACTTCAAGAACCAGCTGGACAGATTCTTGTGCAAAGTCCCTGACCAGCCATGCGTGGCCGGCTACGAGGGCAAGAGGAGATCAGACAGCAATTCCCTCCTTCACCAAATCCCGCAAATGAGGCGGGATGCTGCAGAGGTGTCGACCGCAGGTCGAGCCTGAACCGTCGTTCAAACTCTAACAAAAGTAAAAGTATACAGTATATCAGAATACGAGGCCCAAAGCTTTTCAATGCCGTACCGAGAGAAGTGAGGAACCTCCAGCACACCGACCTGAATAACTTCAAGAATCAGCTGGGCAGATTCCTGTGCAATTCCCTCCTTCATCAAATCCCGCAAATGAGGCGGGATGCTGCAGAGGAGTCGATCCCAGGTTGATCCTGAACAATCGTTCAAACCCTCATAAAATAACATAACGTAAAGTTATATATATATATATATATATAATGGGAATGAACTCAGAATGGTCCCCTGAGTTTTTTATGATACACACAGACTGTGCATGGAACAAGGAACTCTTCTGGGATAATTAAATCCACTATAGTCCGAATAAGTAATGGTAAATGACAAATACCATAGTTTTTCTTTTTCATGATGCTAGCCCGACGTGGGCAACGGGTCACTCGCAGAGAGGTCCCATAAATATAGCTTCCCTCACCAGCTATCTGCAAAGCAGACAGGATCCAGCTGCCCACGTTGGGCTAGCATCATGAAAAAGAAAAACTATGGTATTTGTCATTTACCATTACTTATTCGGACTATAGTGGATTTAATTATCCCAGAAGAGTTCCTTGTTCCACGCACGGTCTGTGTGTATCATATATATATATATATATATATATATATAAACCCCTAACTTCGTTTTAATATTTTAATTCACTTTTAAAACACCAGTTTTCTTTTTTAAATAATAGTATACGTATAAGGTGATCCAAAAGTGTCAAAAAAAATTAAAAATTTAACACATTTTTAGATCACCCTGTATATCTTAGTAGAGGCTTTGAAAAAATTTAAACACTTTTGAGGATGACGGATCCAAGCACAGTTTCATTCGATATGAAACAAATCCTTTCCCGTCATGGTAAAGGAGATGTACTTTACCAAATATAGAGATAAGACAGGAAGCCATAAACTCTCTTACCTTTGTCGATCATTATTATCTGATAAAAACAGTGTCTCTCTCTCTCTCTCTCTCTCTCTCTCTCTCTCTCTCTCTCAAGGTATTTTCTTCAACCTTTTTCCGTACCTGCCTCTGGCAGAGAGGGAGCGGAGGGTGGGGAGAGAGCCTTCTACTTTTCTATCCAGTTTTCTACTACTGCTAGCATAGTTGAAAGACAAAATTTTCCCTGGCACCCGTTGCCATTGGTACCTCCTCGGTATGGGCCGCAAGGCCTTTTGAGGTACTTCTTTTCCTTGTAACTCCTTGTAACTCTCTCTCTCTCGAAAAGAGAGCCCAGAAACTGTTGGGTTATATCAGGAGGCAATTTCAGTTTCGGAACAAGGAGATTGTGCTCTCTCTGTACAATTCCCTTGTACGGCCGCACCTGGAATATGCTGTGCAGTTCTGGTCGCCCACCCTCAGGAAAGATATTGAGAGGCTGGAGCGAGTGCAGGCGAGGGCCACAAAGTTAATCCCTTCCGTTAGGCATATGGGCTACAATCGACGGTTACGCGCCCTGAACTTGTTTTCACTTGAAACTCGGAGGCTGCGCGGTCAACTGATCGAGTTTTTCAAGCTCTTACGCGGGTTCAACGATGTCGATTTTAGAAGTATGTTTAGTTTAAATGATAACCCAACTCGCAACAATGGTTGGAAGTTGGATTTGAAACGGTTTAGGACTAGTGTGTGTGGGAATTACTTTACGTATAAGATCTGTGACACATGGAACAGGTTACCTTCGGAAGTTGTGAACAGTTCCTCTGTGGATCAGTTCAAGAAAAGGTTAGACCAAATCTTGCACACTATTTGAGTGTGTAGAAAATTTTCCGTGGCACCCGTTGCCATTGGTACCTCCTCGGTATGGGCCGCAAGGCCTTTTGAGGTACTTCTTTTCCTTGTAACTCCTTGTAACTCTCTCTCTCTCTCTCTCTCTCTATATATATATATATATATATATATATATATATATATATATATATATATATATATATATATATATATATATATATATATATATATATATATATATAAAGTAGTGCATCTACTTCTAGTATATAGGCCACCTCACTACCCCGTTGATAAGGATATAAACTTGCATAACCAATTAAGCAGCATAATGAATAATAAGATCAGTTTGATTTTTGGTGATTTTAATTGTGGTAATATAAATTGGGAAAACAAAACAGCTGATGCTGAGGGCTCAAGACTGTTGGAATTTGCAGGTGATAACTTATTAAGTCAATGGGTTGACGGTCCTACAAGGGGTAATAATAAACTAGACCTCATATTCACGAACGAAGATGACTTAGTCTCTAACCTGACTATTGGTGAAAATTTGAGTAACAGCGATCATAATTTGATTAGGTTTTACCTCAGGGTTCCAGTTAATACACGCGAAAAGACTCGTGAAAGACTAGATTTCTCGAGAGCAAATTTTGAAAGCTTCCGAAGTAGTTTAGACACACTTGAAGTTCTAATAAATGAGGATGTCAATGTCACCTGGAGCTCATACAGGGATCAATTTAGAATATTACAGAACACTTTTATACCCACTAAAATAGTTTCCTTTTCTACAAAGTCGCCGAAATGGTTTAACAACGAAATTAGCAGTGCTATTAAGCGAACACAAAGTTTAAATTTTTCAACAAGATAAAATTAAATTTGATAAAATTTTATTAAATCTGCTAAAATTTAAAAATTATCGAGATTAAAATAGCTGAATATTTTACCATAATTTGAGGTATGAATCGCAAGTCCACTGGAAAAATTGGGTTAATACGTTTTCGACCGTTAATAGAATTGTCATATTTTATATTATTTTATGTAAAAGTTTCAGAATAATGTGGGTGTGTATCCATTAATTTTAGGGATAAAGTAATATTCTTCCATAAACAAAGTTGAAATCATGCGTAGGAGGTATACTTGATAACGATGGTAGGTGTTAGTGACCTTTAACCCTTTCATGCCTGAATAATTAAATTTTTATTATTTTTTTTCTTCTTAAAGCCAAACTAATCTCTACTATTCAGATCGTGAGGCTCAAAATCGATTGTCCAGCTCATGTTGCCATAAGGCAACGGTCGGCATTAAAGGGTTAAAACGACAGGAATTTTGAAAAGTGACCTTTAATTCGACAGGAAAAAAATGAAAATAAGATTAAAATTTAATAAATGAATATATAAAAATGAATAATGAAAAAATACAAATTTCATGAGATAAAGGGAGAGATTTTTTTGTATCAGTTTGCAAAGCCAAGGAAAAGTCTCGCTATAAACAAGCATACAGATAAAAATAACTAGTTAGGAGGACCAGAAACTTGCACACACAGTGCTCAAGTCAATTAATATGGCCCACTGCTCTAACTACTGGATTACCAACATCATCGGGAGTTGAACCTCGGACTTCAGTGTCTTCAATTTGCTTATAGGGAAACAATGTTACCCGATGAGCTAGACAGGGGCGTACACAGCATTTCTTAAAAGGGGGGGCACACACACAATATATATATATATATATATATATATATATATATATATTGTGTGTTTGTGTGTCAGCTCAAAACTGATGATGATTGATTTGAAATCAAAATGAATTGCATCTTGGAAAGCTTCAGTTGTATCATATTTTATTTCCAATTTATGGGCAAAGAATTAAATTTGCACAAATTAATCGTATAAAGACATATAAACGTTCCTAAGCCAGTCAAAATTGCTTTTGAGTTAATAACATGTTCTGGTAACCATAAAATAACTGAAATTCCATGACCAAGATTTTTTTGTGGTGAATGTTGCACAGTTATCGATTTTTGAAACTTTCTTTTTCAAATATCTTTAATGAGAGTAGTAGTAATTTTTAAAATGGGGGGCCTATGCCCCCTATGCCCCCCCCCTTAAGTACGCCACTGGCTACAGACACTGTATAGATATACAAGCTAGTTTTTAATGGAGGGATAAAGAGCAGGTGATCTTTCGTTTGTTAGATAACGTCAGCTCTAAAAGCCGGAAGGAAGAACAAAACTAAAACTGAAAATTTGCCCCCAAAAATGGGGGAAATTGTAAGGGACAGGTTGGAACAGACATAGCCTCAGGCCTTGAAATTCAAGCGTAAATTTCACGATAGGCATCCGTAGCATTTAACTTAGAGAGAGAGAGAATAGTGAAATATTTGAATTGCAAGATAGCCGTAGCTAAAGAGTGGAAAGAAAATTTATAAATAAATATTAGGAGTAAATCTTACGAGATATATAGGAGGAATCATAGCATAGCCTCGCGAGGTAAAAGTTGAGAACCCGCAGTAAAAATAGTATGTTGCCAATTAGCCTTTAATTGGGGGAGAGAGAGAGAGAGAGAGAGAGAGAGAGAGAGAGAGAGAGAGAGAGAGAGAGAGAGAGAGAGAGAGATTAGTGATTTCGTGTACTGAATTATTTTTAATGTTTATATTTCGATAATAAATGCTAATCGCTATAATTTTATGAAAAAAAATAACTTAATTCTTAATTAAAGGGGACAGAAATTTGTTTATTTATCACCCGTTTTGCATGGAATTTTCAGTGTTCACCTGTCTCTTCAAGTCAAGTATTTGGATCTAAATGAAACTAGAATTAGTGCTAAAAATTTTATATTATTAGGGTTTTTTTTTCATATTTTCCACTAAAAAGGTTTCACCGCCCCAATTATCCTCGATTTGATACGTTGGTGGGTCCCTTCTTACGATTCTACGCCACTACGGTACGGGCACATACCCAGAGAACAACTCTCACGAATTCTGACTGCAAGTTGAAATATATTAGTTTCAACTTGAAATTTCAAAAAAAAATTTAAACTCTTCCAACTCCTAATCTCTGCTGAAATTTTTTGGAATATACTCGTACATCATCGGAAGCTTCAGTTAATGTATTATCCTGCAAGTTTGAAAACTTATATATAACCTTCGTTGGTTTTAGACATATATATATATATATATAAAATACTGTGTGTGTGTGTGTGTGTACATATATATATATATGTTTTCAACTTGCAGGCTAATACATGCATAATAATGCATATACGAGTATATACAGGGTGTAACAAAAGTTCGTTCTCATAGGGAAATAGGATATAACAATTGAACGAGAAAATAGTTTTAACTATACATTACAAACAATACAATCAACTTACCAATTAATCCAGTACATGCTCAAATTCCATTCCATATAGCCTAACAATGCTGCCAAGTAATACGTACAAACTCATGACGATCAATTCTGTTATATCTTAATTCCCTATCAGAACGAACTTTTGTTACACCCCTATATATATATATATATATATATATATATATATATTATATATATAATCATGCGGGTTGCTTCTAAATATTCAGAAGAACTAATATTAAGATTATCAGATTCAAAAATTCCAAACTCTGAATCTTTGAGTTCACTTGACGTGAAATCCTTTTGAAGAATGATCAAATCCAGCAGCTCGATCCAGCATTAAAAGCTTTAGCCATCCATATATTAGTTTGCCATCTTTATAATAAAAAATTGGGAACTCTCCAAATTTCCTTAACAAAAACACCATCTTTCCTTGAATAACAAAATATAAATGTGCATAACATGGGCACAAATCGCTATCAAAAAAGGAGGGGGTGCGGGTACATTTGGATATCAAAATGAATGGGTTTTTAGTACGTGTATTTAAAATATCGTAACAAAAAATTAAATGATAATATCGCTGTGGATCACGTGAGCACTACCTAATGATAACAAGTGAAACTAATAACAAGCGCTACCCCGACTTATGAGCGCAGAACAAATGAGCGCCAAGACAATTAAGCGCAAGACAATAGAGCGCAAGACAATAGAGCGCAAGACAATAGAGCGCAAGACAATAGAGCGCAAGACAATAGAGCGCAAAACAATAACCTAACCTAACTACATTATTTTTAACATCCTTAATAAATATTTGTTCAAGCTTATTTTGTTTCTTTTATCCAGTTTTTATTTGCCTGCTCTCGCTCAATTGTTCTGCGCTTTTGTTTTTGCGCAAAACAATAGGCGCTCAATTGTCTTGGCGCTCAATTGTCTTGGCGCTCAATTGTCTTGGCGCTCAATTGTCTTGGCGCTCAATTGTCTTGGCGCTCAATTGTCTTGGCGCTCAATTGTCTTGGCGCTCAATTGTCTTGGCGCTCAATTGTCTTGGCGCTCAATTGTCTTGGCGCTCAATTGTCTTGGCGCTCAATTGTCTTGGCGCTCAATTGTCTTGGCGCTCAATTGTCTTGGCGCTCAATTGTCTTGGCGCTCAATTGTCGTGTCACGATAACAAGCAATATTATCGCTTGTTATTAGTTTCTTGAGAATCACTTGGGATGTCCATTCTCATGATTGGTGACCATAACCGCGCGGAAATTGAAATACTCGTACCGGAAATCGTCTCGGAAAATAAACATCGCAAACTGGGCATGAGTCTCAATGGGATATATTAATAATAATAATAATAATAATAATAATAATAATATTTCCTTAAACATTTTAAAAAACCCTACAAATTCGTCCATTTTTTTTATAAAAAAAAAAGACCCACAATGTTTCAACCATTTTATGCAACAAGGGGGGATGGGGTTAGCCCCCAAGTTGCATAAAGGGGGGTGAGGGGTTTTGGGGGGGAGGGAGAATGACCTCGGGGAGGGAATGGGGTAATGGGGGAGGGAATGGGGTAATGGGGATGGAATGGGGTAATGGGGGAGGGAATGGGGGTTAGCTCCCCAAGTTACATAAACAATTGCAATTCCCAAGTTACATAAACAATTTTGGGGGAGAGGTCGAATGACCTCCCCAAAGGGGTAACCCTAACGTGCCCTCGCCGTAGGCGAGTTTGCGAAGCACAAGCTCCGCCCGTAGGGCAGGGAGTCGAAGGCTCTGCTTGTAATCAAGTATTATAATTCCTCTTATTACTCCGGAATACCGTTAGCCTACTAAGAGTTCCTAATAGTTCCAAAATTGTGGGGGTGGAGGGTGGGTACATTTGATACGTTGTCCCCGGTCTTGAAAAAGTTGGGGGTACATGTACCCCCTCTCCCATAGGGATTTGCGCCCACGGTACATGATAACGTAAGTATAATCACGCTATAAAATTTAATTTACTTCAATAGGCAAACTTTATGGTGTGTATATATATATATATGGGATGAATTTCACTGTTGAACTCGTGAAATTAAATTGATACACACCCACAGAGAAATAATAAAATTATTCCAAGTACTTTCGTATACCGAGATACTTCAATACTTCATTTGGGATGAGGTATAGCAGTGTATGAATAGCCTTGGAATAATTTTATTATTTCTCTGTAGTTATGTATTATTATTATTATTATTATTATATGTATGTGTATATATATAATCGGTGGTACGATGGACCAATTATATTATGGACCAATTAAATTTTACAGAGTATAAGAGTTCCCCGATGCAACTAGTGTTCGTAGATTTTTACACATCTGAAAATGAAAAACAGACCTAACCAGGTATAATTCATAAATTCTTCCTTAATTAAGCACCACGAGGAAAATCAAAATAAATAAATGAATTCATGTATTTATTTCAGAAATTATATTCTTTCTTTCGTAGATTCGAAACTTTCTGATGATGCTCGACCACTTCAATCAAAGCTCCGTGTTTGGATATTTTCAGTTGAACAGAGGTCGTATTGTAGACGTAAGTTATTACATTTATTTATGATGTAACTTTTGTCTTTATTACAAAAGTATACACAAATTATTTCTAACAAAGTTTTACATTTATAAATGGGTTGAATGCACAGACATGTACATAAAAGTTATAGATCAACATACCGCACTCGTGAAGCCCCGCCCAGTCTCTCATGATTGGCTGCAAGGTGCTTTAGTGTGAGTTTTATTATAATAATAATAATAATAATAATAATAATAATAATTAGTAGTAGTAGTAGTAGCGTCAGCGCGCAAGGAGGGGCCAAGAAGGATTGATTAGCATACTACTAGACTACATTCACTAGATTGCGTGAAGATGCTAAAGTAGTACAGTTACGAACATACAATTTACGAAATATGTTACATAGCACAAACATGAACTAAATTTTTACTTTGGCAAGAGGGACCTGGCACCCCCCCTTTCTGTCAATTTAAGAGGCGGCCGATGGTTCACAGGCCTCCCCCCTGACCCCGCGTTTCCGCCGCCTATGAGTAGTAACCAGTAAGAATAAACCACTCAGACTCAGCATGATATCGTCGAAACATTTTTTCTTTAACGTTTAAGAAAGATTTAAAAACGTTTATTTAAGTTTTGTAAACGTACCTTTAAGCGACGTTTGCTTAATGTTTGCTGAGTTACAGTAATAACAGCCCCATTACTTTGTTATACCACATGTATGGGTACCATTGTGTGAGTTCCCAGTTCGATAAACTGACTACCCATTGGGCAGTAAGACTGAGAAATCTACTAGGTAGTAAATAAAAGTAAGGGTGTACTTATGTAACAAACCGAGATTCGAAAATACTAGTTTTCATTTTTGAAAAAATGGCTTTATCAAGTTCCGAAACTTATCCAGAAGTTTCGAAACTATATCATGGCTGATATTTGAGGGGTGCCTTCAATAAATAAATAAAAAATATACATATATATATAATCAACGGTGATGATTTAATGATATAAATAATCGAGGGTGATGATTGATGGATGAATGATTGAAATAATCATGCCTAATTAAGAGAATTTTTTGATCAAGTTTGGATCTCAGTGAGTGATATCATTTCCCGATAACTGATCTTGTTTGGAGTTATGAGTCTTCGGGGATTATTGGCGTAATGACGATGAAATAGAAGCAAATTATCTTTTTATAGACCATTTACACAATTTGCAAATTCTGAAAATTCTGAAATGCAGATCGTCGTGAGTGAAAAGCAACTTCTGAAATCATTGGCTATACTCCAAAATTCCTTAAGTCCATTGTTGCTGATTTTACAGGAAAAGCAAAAACTTCTTTAGATTTTAAGCAAGAAAGTAATTTTCTTTAATTTTTGGTGAGAGAGTCTTCACAATGTATTTTAGAATACATTTGGTTAACATGACACAGATCACCATACTAAACAATTTATTGGACTTAAGATTTGATGTCTCTTGAGGGAATATTTGACGGTGGACATAAGGCCTTATGAACTACAACCAACGAAATATGTGATACTCTAAAAATTAATGTCTGATATTAATTGAAAAAAATATATAAATTTTGTGAAAATTTATAATTATGAAATAGTTATAAATTCTATTGATGAAATTTTGTTTCCTCAATATCCCTTTAATCCATTAAAGGGAGGTACCGACTTTTTAAATCCATATATCTAAAAAACTGGTTAACCAAGCTTTATTTAATCTAACCTAACGTTATTGTCATCGAACCGAGAAGGGCATGATAAGCGTTTCGGACTCAATTGAGGGACCGAAGTTTCTGTTGTCATTAAAGTATGAGTTTACAAGCTAATGTAACCTAATCTAATCTAACCAAACCGAGCGGAACCGAACATAATCAGGACAAACAAAAATATTTCTAGTTTATTTTATATAAATATTTTAAAGTACCGAGGTACCGAAAGTGCTACCTCACCAAAAACTTACCCCCACTACATCTGTGAATTATTACACACTCGACTCACTTATGCGAAGTTGCACACACACACACATTTTGTCAAGTAAATATACAAATTATAATAAATAATGCAAAATGAGAATGGTTATCTTCTCAGCATATCATTCAACGATGCTACTTCATTATTCATTAATA
Organism: Bathynomus jamesi; assembly: GCA_023014485.1. Taxonomy (NCBI): domain Eukaryota; kingdom Metazoa; phylum Arthropoda; class Malacostraca; order Isopoda; family Cirolanidae; genus Bathynomus; species Bathynomus jamesi. The sequence goes on along the minus strand of JAJOZX010004024.1, from coordinate 281,990 downwards.
ACTCCTTTGAATAATAAACTTTAAAAAGTATTTTAATATAGAAAAATGTTTTATGTTAAATATTCTAAATGAATTCCTTTGGAAGTGGTTCTGTCCTGTAAGAACCATTATTGTAAACAATTGAAGGGTGACAAGGGAAGGTGATGTGAAAGGATATTTCAAACAATTTTGATCCGTGACTTTGAGAGTTAATGGCGTGACTAAGAATTACTTCTTTAACCCGAGGATGACAAATTTATTTAACCGAAAGGTTAAATAAGAATATTTTGTATTTGCTGACTTGTAATGTTAATTTTTATACAAGTTATTAACTGGAAAGATATTACTGTTAATATTTCACATATACACATATATTGTTAACATTTTTCACATATTCATATATACGCATTTATAACGTAAATTTCATATATACTAAAATTTCTATAAACAATCGTGTGTGTGTGTTATATATATATATATATATATATATATATATATCCCCGCAAGGGGGTTCTAAGCTCGTGCTTTTGAGTGCTCTTTGTGCTCGTTTGTACGTGCTTGTTCCTGGAGGTTTCACGTGCGCCCTCCCGGCCCTAGCACCCAAGGATGATGGGGCTCGACCCTGCAGTCTTTCTCATCCTTGGTCTTTTTCCACTTCGACTGTCCCCTCCACCCTTTCTTTTTCCTCTGTCTTTCCTCTCACTTTTTCTTTGTTTTTCCGCTGAGATATGCCCTTTTAAATAGAGGCGAATCGGTTCTTCCCGAACTTAAAAAATATATATATATATTATATATATTTTTTTTTTTTTCCTTCTCTGATTTACCGCCGATTCGTACCTAAAAGGAGCGGTACATATCTCGGCGAGGCATTGAGTGGGTGATGTTACTGTGCTAGGGGTGGTAGACTAGGGGAGTGAGTAAGGGTCAGTCGCTGGATAGTGGGTAGGAGGGGTACGGTTTTAGATGCGATGGATCAGCTGGGAGTGAGTAAGGAAGAAGAGAATCGCTTCCGTTGAAAAGTGGGGGCGGTCGGGTATGGGATCTTCGGCCGAGAGAGGGAAACACCTGCGACGAAGAGCAGACAACTTTGGGCATTCCACCAGGAGGTGTATGACAGTGATAGGGGTATGGCAGGTAGGGCAAAGCGGGGATGGCAATTTCGCCATAAGGTGTCCGTGGGTGATGCGGGTGTGGCCTAGGCGGAGACGGGCTAGGATTACTTCCTTATGGCGGGACCGGTGGAATGAGGAGGCCCAGTATCCTATTTGTGGCTTGATCGTGTGGAGTTTATTTTGTGTGGCCTGGTCCCATTCCCGCTGCCATATGGAGCGGAAGTGGGAGCGGAAAGTCGGGAAGAAGTCGGAGAAGGGGAGGGGTCGGGAGGAGGCCGGCAGTGAGCAGGCCGTCTTTGCAGTGCGATCCGCCGCCTCGTTACCCTGGACGCCGACATGAGCCGGGACCCAGCAGAAGGCGATTGTCTTGTGTTGGAAGGCCGTTAGAAAGTGGAAAGTTTGCTGGATGGTACAGACGAGCGGGTGAGGGGAGTTAAATCTTTCCAGGGAGAGGAGTGCACTTTGGGAATCCGAATAAATGACGAAGGAGCTGGCAGAGTGGGTGCGCACAATATCGAGGGCCTCCGTAATGGCGAAAAGTTCCGCCGAAAAAACGGAGGCCTCGCGAGGCAGGCCGACGCCCCGGGAAAGCGGCTGGGACAGAATCACCGCTGAGGAGGCCACACCGGCTTCCGAGCGGGAACCATCTGTATAAATGGCGACTGCGTCCGGGTGTTGGGTTGCGTGTTCGCGGAAGAGTGACCTGTATATCATGGCGCTCGTGGTAGTCTTCGGCAGGGCACACAGATCTTTGCAAAACGTGATAGGGGTGAGGATCCAAGGGGGGTAGATGCTGAATGAAATGGGGATAACTGAGGGGGTGGGCATGTTGAAAAGATCAAGGAAAGAGCGGACCGCTTCAGTGAAGTGCCAGCTCCGTCCCTGAGGTGGTAGTTCTGAAACCGCCTTGCCCAGAAGCGAAGGAGGTAGCCTCTGTGCACGGAGGTATGTCCTCATGAGGAGAAGACCCCGTCGGAGGGCGAGAGGGAGATGATCGCATTCCACATGGAGGCTGGAGGCTGGGGAGGAGCGGAAGGCACCGGTGGCGAGGCGGGCGGTGGAGGCTGAAACGTAAACTGCACTACCATAGTCCAGCTTCGACTGCACTATGGAAGTATAAAGGCGAAGAAGAGAGCGTCGATCTGCACCCCATGTGGTGTGAGAGAGGTGATCCAGGAGAGCGAGGGGGCGTTGAAGGGATTGCTTTAGGTGCTTGAGATGGGGAACCCAATTGAGCCGTCGGTCTAGGGTCATGCCCAGAAAACGCGTGGAGGGTACCACCTCAAGAGGCCTGCCGTATAATGTGACAGAGGGTAGAGGAAGGGTTGTGGGTCTTCGTCTACTGAAGACCATACACTTGGACTTAGGGATGGAGAGGCGGAAACCCACCGACGTCGCCCACCTTTCCACCCGAGCTGCATCTGTCGTTGAACAACAGACGGTTCTCGCCCTGCGAAGTAGATTGCAAGATCATCCGCGTAAATGGGAGAGCGGATGGTGGGTGGAAGACATTGTGAGACCGTGTTCATCACGACGGAGAAGCAGAGAACACTGATGATGCTTCCCTGTGGGACCCCGTCCTCCTGCACAAAGGCATCAGAGAGGACTGAGCCCACCCGGACTTTAAAGGTCCGGGAAGAGAGGAAGCCCCTGATGAAGATCGGCATAGCTCCGACGAGGCCCAGATGTCGGAGCTGACCGAGGATCATTGCTCGACGGGTGGTGTCATAGGCCTTCTGGATGTCAAAAAAAATTGACAGTACGAACTGTCCATTGTCGAAGGCATCCTGTATGTCTCGGCTGAGAAGCAGGAGGGGATCAGTGGTGGAGCGGAATTGTCTGAAGCCGGACTGCGTAGACGGGAAGGAATTGCTATGTTCAAGGACGAACGATAATCGCGTAGCAACCATTTTCTCGAGGATCTTGCAGGCACAACACGTCAGGGCGATTGGTCTGTAGTTTGTGGGGTCCAGGGAATCTTTGCCGGGTTTGGGGATAGGGATGACGTGGGCCTCCTTCCACCTGGAGGGGAAGGCGCCCTCTATCCATATACGATTGTATAGATCTAGCAGGAAAATTTGTAAGGTAGAGTGAATGTGCTGGAGCATGCTGTACGGAATACCGTCCGGACCGGGACAAGGGGATCGTCGAGAGGCCAGTGCCGCCTGTAGTTCACGCATGGTAAACAATTGGTTGTAGGTGCTGTCTATGGACGGTGGAGAGGTGCTATCGTCGGGGGCGGGTATGGAATTGGCTGCAGAGGAAGAAACGGCGGCGAAGGTAGAAGCAAGGTGGTCTGCCACCGACTTGGGTTCACATAGGAGTCCGTCGTTAGTCCGGAGGACCGGGGGTCGGGAGGGGACATGTCGCCTCTCGACACCCCGCGCCTTCTTCCAGATGGTAGCCGAAGGTGTGTTGGCGGTGATGCCGGCCACAAAGGCACGCCAAGAGGCTCGGCGCGCTGTCTTCATTGTGCGGCGGGCGATGGCCCTGACCCGCTGCATCTCCGTGCGATGGATGGGGAGTCGCGTCCGGTAGAAGCGCCGAGTTGCCTTCTTCTTGGCGCGCACGGCCTGCGCGCACGGCCTCCGCGCACTCCGGGTCCACCAAGGCACCCGTCGGGCGCTGGGGTAGGCGGAGGATTGTGGTACGCTAGTGCTTGCGGCCGTTAGAACGACGGACTCGAAGTATGCGATGCACTCGTCGATGGATGGGAAGTGGGCAGTTGTAAGGGTGGTATAGGTGTTGTCGCGGAAGCGGGCCCAATTCGCGTTGGTAGTAACCCACCTTACCGGTACCCGAACAGTCTGGTCGGGTCGATTGAGGGTGAGTTTTATGGGGAGATGGTCACTTCCATGGTCCTCTCGGAGGACTTGCCACGTGGTCTAGGAGGGCATCAGTTGAAACGAGGGACAGGTCTATACAGGATGGAGTGCAGGTGGTGGCATGGTAAAATGTAGGAGAGCCATCGTTGAGGCACTCGAAGGAGAGCTCGGTCATGACAGATATCAGGGTTGGGGCCATATAGGTGGTGTGTGTGTCGCCCCACAAGGGGTGGCGACTATTGAAATCGCCCAGTAGTAGGAAGGGCCTGGGAAGTTGTTCCACGACTTCCACCAGGTCGTCGCGGGAGACTTGAGCGTGGGGGGGGGAGGTAGATGGAGCAGACGGTGTACTATCTATCCAGGGAGAGCCGGACGGCAGTCACCTGTAGTGGGGACCAGGGATGGGGTCAAATACAATTGCCCAAATACAAATATAGATACAAATACACTATTTTTTTTACGGCCAAATTCAAATACAGATACAAATATTCGAATTTATAAATCCCCGAATACAAATATAAATACAAATATGAAGCTTCAAATACAAATAAAATGCAAATACAATTTTTACTGTATTTGCAAATTTCGTACCAATTTCATCCTAAATATAAACGGATAATATTTACTTGACTTCGGCTACCCCTCAAGTAAGACAATACTGGTATAGTACTTATTGTATAAAACTTAACATTGCAATACTTTGGCTCTTATCAAAGTAGACTTCATTTTCACACCAAGGCAAGAAAAGTAACAAATTCCTCTTGTTTATTATTTTTATTAGAGAAAATTATTTCACACTTCTTGATATTTCTGCACTTTTGCATAATTAAAGAAAATAAATTCATATTTCTCAATGTTTGATTTTTACTGTTCACATCAATTTGTAGTTATATGCACAGTTATATTACATTAGTGTATTTGACTGTATTTGAAGCAAATACGGCAAATAAAAGGCTCAAATACAAATTCAAATACAAATATGCAGCTTTTTAAATTCTCAAATACAAATACAATGCAAATATCCATTTTTGTGTATTTGTAAATACAAATACGTATTTGATCCCATCCCCGGTGGGGACCGGACGGAGAGGTTGTAGAAGGGGACTGCGTGGTGTACGAGGATGGCAGCTCCCCTTCGAGTGCAGGTAGGAGGCGGGGTGGCGATGCAAAAATAACCAGTAGGGCAGGGCATGGGCCTGGTCCCCAGGATTAGCTCCTGGAGACAGACACACACCGGACGGGAAGTGGCAATCAAGGAGTTAAGGCCTTCATAATTCGCAAATATTCCTCGACAGTTCCAGTGGACTATTGTGGTTTTCGGGGGATCCATTAGTTGATGAAGGGGGAAGGGTAAAGGTGTAGGCGGTAGGAGGTTGGAGTGTGAAGGGAGATCTGGAGTTCGCGAAATTGAAGGCTGGGTCGGGAGCATGGATGGCTATCTACCGTTCACCAGGGAAGGAATCGGTCGGCCTGTCGAACCCCGCGGAGGTTGCGGGGTCGAGTCGGCCGAGCGAGACCGGAGGCGTGGATCACGGCAGGCAGAGGAACATCGTGGGCTGAGAGGGTCAGAAGTGCTGTGACGGGCTTCTATGGTCGGACCAAGAGGGGGCACGTTAGCCCCAAAAGTGGCGCCACCCCGCCTGTCCGGGGTCTCACGGCGGACTCGAGGTGGTGAAAAGGGGTACCAAAAGGACTGGGCGGGTGGGAGGGAGGGCGTACTCAGGGTAGCTGACAAGGAGGGGGCCGGGGATGTTGGGGGAGTTGGTACTATGGGGGTGGAAGGAGGTGAACTAGAGTAGTCTCGTGGAGGGGTGGAGAAAATGGCACCAGGAGGCAAGGGCAGATCCATGAGACTCGTGGGCACGGGCGCGGCCGAGCTTCCCTCGGTCACACCGTGCAGCCGCGCCAGGGCCGCATCCACTGGATCCTCGGGGGAGAGGATATTGTTCGGGCTAGGTCCCGTCGTACGGGGCGGGTCGTGGATTTCAGCCACTATTGTCAGAGTCTATCGGGGTAAAGTGGTGGGACTTCTGCGATGGGGAGAGATAGACATAGTAGACGTGGTGGGCGGAGTGAGGATCCGAGCCGTCTTCTTGGTCCGAGGGGAAGAGGGAGAGAGACGTTGGAATGCCGGAGGGTCTGGCGACACGCTCTGGCGTCTCCTCCTCGACGGCTTGCTCCGGGCGGCAGGTTCGGGCGTGTGCAGGGGGTACTGGGAAGGCAGAGTTTGAGGTGGATGGGACATGGGTGTCCTTGTCCCAGACACCTGGGGGATTCGTGGCAGGTGTGGTGTGGGAAGAGGAGGAATGGGGGGGACAGGAAACCGTCGGGTCCTGCGAGGGTTTTCTTTGGGGGGGACAGGGAGCAGTGGCTGGGGGATTTTCAGCGGCAGGCCAGGGCGGCGTGCCGAGATGATAGAGCCGAGAGCAGCGGCATAGGACACCCCCGGCCTCACCTCCCGACTCCGCACCCTGTCTCGTGCCTCACGGGGGCTAAGGAAGTCCGTCACCTGTAGGCCTCGGACCTCCTTCTCGAACTTGAAGAAAAGGCATTCTCGGGATGAAGAGGGGTGTGCGCCTTCACAGTTGGAGCATTTGGGTGTGTTGGGGCACCTGTCAGGGTGAGCGAGTCGTCCACAGTGGACACACAATTGATGCGGCTGTCGACAAGCGGAGCTAACGTGTCCAAACTTATTGCATTTAAAGCAACGGGTCGGGTCTGGGATGTATGGGCGGATAGAAAACTCGCATGACGCGCGGTCTCCCATACCCCATACAATGCGGCCGGGGAGGATTAGTGTATTGAAAGTAAGGAGCAGACGTGGGGTAGGGTAGGGGGTGCCTCCCTGTCGGGATGTGAAACAATAGATCTTAGTGACTCCTTGGGGTGCGAGGTCCTCCAGAAGCTCGTTCACTGCGACCGACAACAGGCGGGTGACGTAAATAGCGCCCTGACTCTGGTTCAGGCGAGGGTGTGGGGAAACGGACACCGAGCATCCAAGGACCTCAGTGACGGAGAGTAGGGCTTTCGTCTCTGCGGCTGAGCGTGATTTTACGAGGAGGGAGCCATCCCTCTGTGGGCGTACGTCATAGCGGCTGGAGTTGCTGTGGGTTCGGATCGCCTGGAACGTCCGTTCAGAGTCGGTCGGGAGGGACCCAGATGTAGGCCGAATCACCAGGAATTTGTGGATACTTGGAAGGGAGAGGGAGGCTGTAGAGTCGAAATGGACTGGGATATTCAACGGTCGATAGGACGGCCGTGAATGCCGGCTCCCCCGTCCGCCGCGAGGCTCTCTCCGTGGGGAGGTGGGCTGACGGCGGGGGAGGTGGGCTGACGGCGGGGGAGGTGGGCTGACGGTGGGGGAGGTGGGCTGACGGCGGGTGAGGGGGGCATATGGGGAGAGCAAGAAGCCGGGTTGTGGGGGCAATTCCTCGGCGGAACTTGACTTGCCCGAAGGTGGCTGAAGTGGGCTGGGGCGAGACCCCTGCTCCAGAGAGTGTAGGTCCGAGGGCATAGTCGAGGGACGGACTGGGGTCGGCAACGGAAAAGGAGTGCAAGCGTTCCGCTTCCACAGGGAGGTCAACCCCATTAGGTTGCGGTCTTCCAGTGGTAAAGGACTCGAGGGCCTGGTTGCCCACCACCCGAGTGTTGGGAGTAGTAGTAGTCGGGAATGAGAAGCAGTAGTCGTAAGCCGAGGGGGAGGTGTCCATAGCGAAACAAAAAAGAACTTCATCCCCCGCGCGCATCCAGCCACCATCGACTCCAACAAGGGAAAGGCGAAGCGTGGGCACACTTGGTCCCACCGCCGATAATGTCACGCAGGGGAGATACACCCGCACCCAGTCCCAGTGCCTGAAAGGCGGCCACTCTCATCCAACGCGCGGTGAAAAGTGGCAGGGACAGGATTTGGGTTTGGTTGGAAAGCGACAAGGGTGCAGGGCAACCACCTCCCACACCCAAGGGCCAGGGAAAGGGTCAAAATCAAGGTCCAAAGAACGACGCCAAAAAACAGAGAGAAGCCAAAAAGAATGGGTTAAAGGAGAAAGAAAAAGAAACAGGAGATCAGCCGGGTCCCCAAACGGGCCCAATGGTCCACGAGGGCAGAGAAAGCCCTTACACCGAAGAAAGGTGTATTCCCACATTCGCCACAGAGGGACGCGCCCTATCGCTCCGGACAAAGCAAAGGGATATATATATATATATATATATATATATATATATATATATATATATATAATATATATATACACACAGGGTGTCCCATAAGTCTGGCATCATAGGAAAAATAATAAAAGGCAAAACAAAAGCTTTTATTTTATTGTTCCGTAGCCCATTCACAAAATTCCATCCGCCGGTCGGGATCATCTTCGTTTAATTTCTGTAGGATTGAAGTTTATATGGATGCCATTTGTGAGCCTGAAGAATGCGATGGATGCTACTTTTCGACACTCCTGCCTCGGCGGACAATCGCCGAAGAGACTTATTGGGACTTCTGTTAAAATGAGCCAGGATAGCAGTCGCTCTATCATCGTCAGTGGACCTCCTTGAAGGTCCACTGCGTGGTTTATCTTCTATGGATCCTGTTTCCTTAAACTTTGCAACAAGTCGGCTAACACAACGCTGTTATTGGCTCGCGGTCTGGATGTAGTCTGTTAAATTCAGCAGCGGCCTCTCTCTGACTCCGATTTCCTATGAGTAGAATTATCTGGATTCGTTCTTCCTTGCTCACAGACATTATGGCTTGTAGAAAGAGAGAAATATGAATTATGGTTTGTAGAAATAGAAAAATATGAATTTCTCCTATGATGCCGGACTTATGGGACACCCTGTATATATTATATATATATATATATATATATATAAGCTTTCGACATATACATACATAACTTTCAAAGGCTGCCAACAAACTTTCTCCCACAACTGTACAAAGTGTTGGCAAAAGTAAATAGACACCACAATGATTGCCTTCAAGGACAAATGGCAAAGTTCATCAATGGAATGCCAGAATGTGTGCCAGAGCTAATTTACATAATGCAAAGGAAGAAACAGCAGGATTCTAAATATTCTAAAGATTCTAATTCAATAAATTTTGAATTATTTATTCACTTTTATTATCAAATCAAAAACTATGAAAAAAAAAATAAAATCGAAGGTGTCTATTTTTGTCAACGCTCTGTAAATGTTTTGAGTTTAAACGAAATTGCGTGAAAACTATAGTGCACGGCGATGTCTATTAACTCTTCTACCCAACATGCATTAAAGTGGTGCATGATACGGTGGTGGCTTTATCAAAAAAATGTGTCCCATTTTCAAAGGAAGAATTTTCAAATATTTTACCAGACTTGCGGCAAACACCATAAATTACTAATCATTAAAATCCCAGTTTCAGAAACTATTTCACATCGATTGCTAGAGGTTTGAAATGCCATTCTAGGTTTTGCGCGTGTCGCGTTCTAGAAAAATGGTTCCCGTCAGTCAACTTTCATCTTTCACTCAACGCTTACTACATTTTTGGGCACTTAAAATACGTGGAGAAAATATTTTTTTTTTAAATAACTGAATTTTATGTTAAGCGTTAGCGTTATATATATATATATATGTGTGTGTGTGTTTATATATACACAACCCCCACACACACATAATTTTTTTTATTGGGGGTTGTTTAACTTCCTTCTCAACATCTAAAGTCATATGACGGAGGGGACCTACAGCTTTACGTGGGATCCGAACCACGGGTCGCTACATAATCTAAGCGCGGAGAATGGTCTCCCATCCAATTACTACCCAAACCCAATGTCGCTTAACTTCGCTGGTCTCCGGGAAGCGGTGTCACGACATTGGCCACGACGTAGCCAGATATATTTACTGAATGTTTTTAAAAAACATTTAATTGTATAATTCGTAATAATTATATAATAATTATTATTATTAGTTTATAACAATAACTTTTAGGAACGAAAAGCAATTATTCCTCTAATTGCATCGTAAATTTGATGATGTACGATAACAAACTTAACTAAATCAAAAGTGGGGTCGGGGGGAGGGGGGTACCTATAAAAACAACTTTGGCGCTCGGAAAAACGCACTGATAACATAAATTGCTGACGTAGTTTTGAAAGCAGGCTAATTTTTTCCCCTTGTTTTGAGGGGAATATTTTTATTAGATTATTTTTGGAAAATTGAATTTTGTTTGTTTATAATTAGTGGGTATATTGAGACAATACTCACGGGAAATAGACAATTTAGTAAGTGTATCGAATACTCAAGCCAGCGCCCGACGATCAGTAACACCGTTTCTCTATTTAAGCCAAGTGAAGACACTGAGGTCATGGGTTCGACTCCCAATAGTGCTGTTTAATAATACTTTAGGAACTAGCGCAATGGGTCCCATCATTAATATGGCCTAAGCGCTGTGCCATTTTCTGGCTCTACTCACTAATGATTACCCAATACCTAAATACCTAGATAGCAAACACCGATATCTCAACATCCCAAATACCATCATTGGGGCATTTGCCATCTGGGTAGATATAGGAATGGTGCTCTATGTAAAAAGATGTTTACTTCATATTTTCACCTATAATATGAATGCATCGATGACTATACAGTATATATCGGGTCCGCAAAAAAAAAAGGAGCATGACGAAAATTGCTCTCACGCCCGCATTTTTTGCCGGACCCTTAAATGTTATATATCTAGCTAAAGATAAAAGAACCCAGAGTTGTATAAAATAAATTTCATCAAAATCGGTCATAAAATAAAAATTTTATGGCCACAAACGTGCAATGACTAAAAAAAGTGAATTTCCGCGTAAAAATTTAATGTTTTTCTCATTTTAAATTATTGTTTTCAGATGCCTAAATAATTTTAATCAATAAAAATGATAATATGCCCTTTTCTAAAGAAGATAAAATATTAATAAAACATTATAGACTTGATAAAAATTATGGCGCAATACAATTATTACAAGGGTCCGCAAAAAAAAAGAAGCATGACGAAAATGTTTACTGTACATTTATTTTTACACATAATGACAAATAACTTATTTTAGGCAAATAAGCAACAAATAAACTAAGTTAGTACCAAATTTCATGTCAATACGTCAAAAATTAAAGAAAATATAAAAGTTTTACTACATGTCATATAATTTTACAATTTCCAAAGAAAACGAAATTATAAGACTAAAAAAATTGTTCGATATGTAATAATTTGTAATAATATGTAATAATTACTCTTGTAATAATTTTATTGCGCCATAATTTTTATCAAGTCTATAATGTTTTATTAATATTTTATCTTCTTTAGAAAAGGGCATATTATCATTTTTATTGATTAAAATTATTTAGGCATCTGAAAAAAATAATTTAAAATGAGAAGAACATTAAATTTTTACGCGGAAATTCACTTTTTTTAGTCATTGCACGTTTGTGGCCATAAAATCTTTATTTTATGACCGATTTTGATGAAATTTGTTTTATACAACTTTGGGCTCTTTTATCTTTAGCTAGATATATAACATTTAAGGGTCCGGCAAAAAATGCGGGCGTGAGAGCAATTTTCGTCATGCTCCTTTTTTTTTTGCCGACCCTGTATATGTATATAGTCATCAATATATATAATCAATATTAATATTATATAACTGCTATAAAATATTTTTTATTCTGTAAATAATATTACAAAATTTAGTAAATGGAACAAAATAGAGAATTCTATTTTTTAAATGGCAAATAATGGTATTTTTTAACCAAAAAAAAGTCTATTTCTTTGTAATACAAAAGAATAAACAGTATTTCACTTGTAGGTGATACCTCTATGTTTATTCTTTAATTGAGACAATCTGTTTAATTCATTTTTCTTTTACCATTCGCCCCCCAGATTGGGGGTTTTGTGGCCACCTACGTCGTGATATTGCTTCAGTTTCGAATGGGAGAAGTTTCCTTTGACAAAGAAATTAACTGAGGTCTTTCTTTACCTGTATTCAGTAAGTTAATAGCTTAGGAAGTGTGTATATATATATCACGCGTGAACACGCAGGATTTTGTATAATGCAAACTTACCCCTACCAAGATTTGGAACCAGTATATCTTTAGTAGGTGAGGACGCTGACCACTACGCTACAAGGTAAAAGTTAGTACAACCTGGTGCATATTCCAACAGCCAAGGGAAACTATAACGCTTTTGCGTTCAGAGATGTTTTCCGTACCAACTCCCATGTACTCGAGCCAAGGACACTTAGGACAGCCTTTCATTCAAATCTTCTGGCGTTACAGTGGGGTCCCAAAGATAGAATAACACAAACAAACACGCACCATTTGGCAGGTTCAAATCCTGAAGGTGGAGGTGGGCGGGTAATTTCGCATTATGCAAAATCATACGCGTTGGTATTGAGAGAGGAAACCTTTACTATAGTAACCAGAGTTCTCTTTCAAATACTTTTGTTAAAAATGATGCCAAATTAGCCTCTTACTTCAAATCTGGTAATGGCGATATGTAAATACAATATTTTCCTGATTTTAAAATTTTATGTAATTGATATTTTCGTATTAAATGGTCATAATTTAAAAGTACAAAAAATAAAAAACCCTCTTCAGAAACCCCATTTTTAGCTAAAGTGAATGAATCCCTTCAGCCAACGTTTTTTTTTTTTTTTTCTTTTTTTAAAGAAAAAGCGTTTTTCGTCAAATTTTTTTACGTTGCAGACTTTTAACAGATGCTTTATATTGAAAATTTTCTCACCAAATCGCGTTTTCTTTATTTTATTTTTTTTTAATAATTTATTGGGTGACTTTATTGAATTTTATTTTTTACTTATCAGTGCTTATAAAGGTGGCAAAAATATTATAAAGGTTCAGAATTATTTAATTTTTATTATATGTCCTCAATCCAGATCGTTATTATTATTATTTTCAATGATGTTTACGCTAGAGTTTTTAAGTTCGTTCTTTTTCTCAGGAGTGTAACTTACTTCCAGATTAGCCATTGCGTGTTATTCTACCTGCAACAAAAAAAAGTCCCAAAACAAGACATCACTTTGAATATTTGTTTTAGTTCTAATGTAAATTTAATTTTAAATAAATTTTCCTATGAAGACCGTACTTATGGGACACCCTGTATTTCCTTAATGTAACACTATTCTAGCTCTCGTATAGGGTCATTATTTAAATATTTTTTTTATTAATTAGCCAGAAAGTTTTGTAGCTTAAATTTTGTTATTAAAAGCTACAAATTTGATAAGAAAAATAGTGTATTCTTTATTCCCATAGAGCAGTGGTTCTTTACCTTTATTGACTGCGACCCAAATTCTGGTCGCGGGGCTACCTCGGCGACCCATGCTTTCAAACTGTTTACTCGTAATAGATAATAAAATAATGATAAAATGATTGGGGATAACATAAATAAATGATAAATGACAATTTAATGACCCAGTCAAAATTGCTGGGCGACCCAGTTTTGGGCCGCGACCCAGGAGTTAAAAACCACTGCCATAGACTAATAATGCATCCGTCAAAATATTGTAATGGTACTTGTAACATGTAATATTAGGGTGTGTCGAATTCTTCAACTTTCAAATTCCAAATATGAGGGGTGCTAAAAAGTTGCAGCATGACTTAGGAATTCTAAAGATATTTTTGTTAATTTAATATAATTTAGTTTTGCTTGGTAAGAAGCTACATAAAAATAGTGACTTTTTTGACTTTTTTGTGGAATTATATAGTAATTATATATAATAATTATATATGCTGTATACATAGCACTGCTGTTTTGCTTATTTCACAGGTTGAAACATATTCATCGGTGTGCTGAAGATTACTTGTCCGTCAGTGCTACCATCCTAACCAGTGGGAATTGACCTACAATGGCTTCAAAAGGAGGACAAGACTGGGGACATTCACACATATGAGCAACCTAATTGGAACTGGTAGAGAGTTGTTGCCCTCTGAACTCCCAACTCTGCGAGACGTTCTGAAATATGGGCTACTGCTAAGAGAACAAAGTGCTGAGGATGTGAGAAACTACCCAGCAGCCAGTCTTGCAAAGGACATTTACCCTAAAGTGCTTGAAAAGTGGGAACGAGCAAACAGTTCTTTTGTAGCCCCCGTTGTAAATTCACGAGTCACAATCTTAAACAAGATCCAAGAGAGCTGGGAGCAGGCCAAAAACATATCTCTTGGGAGAGGAAAGCTACATGTCAGAAGCTTTCATTGCAAAACTTGACAAGCTTTTTGACATCCTCAGTTGCAAGTGTAAAATTGTTCTCTGCTCTGAATTTGGCTGCCTTGCAGATGCTGGTTGCAAAAACGAAACTCTCATTAACTGTACATGCCCTAGGGAGATGAAGATCCCTGTGAAGGAACTTGCTTTCATTAAAGGTCAGAGACACAAGTCTGGTTCTATTGGACCACATCAGATTGGCTTGCCAGATCAACGTGAGCACAACAGACAAGTCAAAAAGCAGAAGCGGCAAGAAGACGAAAGAAGGAGGCTTGCTGAATATAAGCAGACAAGTAAGCAGGATGTTTCAATGCCATCAAATGAAATAATTTTCTCTGATGATGAAAATGAAGAACAAATAGCTGATGCTCAAGATGGAAAGGATGGAAGTTATGAAGTGACATTAGAAATACCAAGCACGTCTTCAACTTCCAATAAAAAGCCAGAGTACAACACATTAGAAATACCTAATGTTGCTATGCATAGCATCAGATATGGTGTTGGCCTGCGTGCCACAGCTACCATCACCACTGCTGCCTTTATGGATGCTGGCTTGATCACTGAAGAAGACAAGAGACTTGTAGTTGATCACAATAAAGTCAAGAGGGCCCAAGAAAAAGTTATGAGATCCCTGGATCAGGAATTTGATGATCTTTGTAAGAAGGGTGAAATTGACTGCATCTTCTTTGACGGCCGTCAAGATACAACTAAAGTTATGCTGAAAGCAGACAATTCAGATCGTCAGTTCCCCAGCATCATCAAAGAAGAGCATTATTCTGTGTGCAGTGAGCCAGGTGGAAGATATTTCTACCACTTCACTCCTGAGAAAGACTCAACGAGAAAAAAACCTGCTGAAGTTATTGCTGATAATCTTGTAGATTTCATGAAGAAGAAGGGCATTGATAAAAGCCTGCAGGCCATTGGAGGTGATTCTACAAATGTTAACACTGGCTGGGAGGGTGGTTCCATGCATTGGGTAGAGGTCAAGCTTTGCCGTAAGCTGATCTGGTTGGTTTGTGCCTCCACACTAACGAGTTACCCCTGCGACACTTGATCACAGCACTGGATGGGAAGACCTTGTCTAACAACAAGTGGACAGGTAACATTGGCAAGATGCTAGACACTGCAACCGAACTTGAAATTGATCCTTCATTCACCAAACTCTCAATTGGAGAGCCTCTTACTTCACTGAGTGACAATGTCGTAAAGGATCTCTCTACTGATCAAGCGTACGGGTATAGGATCACACAGGCCATAAGGACAGGAGAACTTCCCACAGATCTGGCCCTTCTTGAATTGGTCCAGTGAGCCATTCAAGGTGGTTGACAACAGCAAACAGGCTTTGTCGCATATGGGTTTCAAAACATGGCCTTAAAGGCAAAACCTTCAACAACTTAAGACTGATAGTGGAATACATTGTTGGTGTGTACTACCCCTGTTGGTTCAACATCAAAGTAAAACACTCTTGGGTGGAAGGCCCACGCCACATCTTGTTTCAGCTGCGGCTAGTTAGGCTGCAAAAGAAGGCTGTAGTGGATGCTGTTTTGCCAACCATCAAGCGCTCAGCATGGTATGCATTCAGCGAAATGATAATCCAGACACTCTTGTGCTCAGATGACGGTGAGGAGAGGAGAGCTGGTGTCCAAAAGATTGTTGACATGAGGGGTGGAGATGATGACAGACTTGGAGATCTTTCTGTACGTCCCAGGAAGACACCTTCCATCAACCCCAGTGCTTCTTCCGTGTTGGAGCTGACAGACTGGTCTGACGGGGTATTTAAACCTCCTTTGACATGTAAACTGACTACAGCGGAAGTAAAGAAGTTCTTTGACAAGCCTATGCAAGTTCCACAGTGGCCCTGTCATGCTCAGTCAATAGAGAGGTGTGTGAAACAAGTCACAGAGGCAGCAGGAAGGGTGTATACACATGAGAAACGTGAGGGCTATATCAGAGGCCAAGAAGCAAGTCGGCGGCTGATGTCCAAGAACGAATCAAAGCAAGACTTGATGAAACTTGTTTAAATATTTTTTTTACTGATGTCATTACTTTCTAATGTTGTTTTATGATTACAAGGATATGTTTTATGATTACTAGGATATGTTTTATGCAGAGAAACTAAAATTTTTATAGCATTACCTGACATTTTGAGAAGCTAAAATTAATAAATGTTTTCCGAGAGCAATTTATGTGCTTTTTAATCAAACGTAGATTTACCAAGCTAAGTGTTGAGCAATCACAAAAATAATAGCAGATTTTAATTCTTCACATCCAAAAACACTTTTAAAACCCCTCAGTGAAGGAATTGGCAAAAATTAATTTTCACCTCCCAAACTGACACACCCTAATGTAATATAATTAATCAGGAAGGCCAGAAACTGGCACACTGCTCAGGCCAGCTAATGCTGCCCATTGTTTAATCATCAGACAGGGAAACCAGAAACCGGCACAGAGCTCAAGCCAACCAATGATGGCCATATCTCTAACTCCTGTTATTATTAATACCAGCATCATCGGGTCATCGGGATTCGCCAGCGTAAGGTTGCTTAGTGGTCAACACTCTGAGGTCGGAAGTTCGAATCCCGATAATGCTAGTAATAATAATAATCATAATAAAACGGAAGTTAGCGCAATGGGCCGCATTCATTTTGCTTCTGGCCCTTTTGAATGATTATGATCGGGATTAGAACCCCCGACCTAAATATCTTCACTTCGCTTAGTGAGAAACGGTGTTACTCACTGAATTACAGGCGTAGGCTCGTAACCTGTAACGGAGCGATATTACTACACCATTTTAGTTTCGGAAAAAAATTCGCCTAAAAACAAAAGCATAAAAAAAAAAAAATCGTTAATTATTAGGTATTACCAAAATGCTTCCCGTCGATCAGCGAAGTTAAGCGATGTGGAAAACTAAGCAGCCTAAAATGGGGTTATCTTTACGGCTACCCGCGTCCACCCTTACCTCAGGTTCGAAAAGGTATTGTTTAAATTAAACTTAGTGCTCACAAAACTCGGACGCTGTTAAATGTTTAAGCATATTCACTTAAAAGGAAATAATCCTTAAGGAAAGCTTAAACTCTTTAGGTGATAGATTTAACTTTTGTTTAATTTAGACTGAAGTTGGATACATTTAAATCAGTTTAGTTTAGACTGAAGTTGAGTAGATTTAGTTCAGTTTAGTTTAGACTGAAGTTGAGTAGATTTAGTTCAGTTTAGGTTAGACCGATAAATATGTTAGTCTTTACAAGCCTAACTATAAAGAATTGATTTAGGTTGCAACGTTATGCAATTGGTTGTTCCACAATATATACCGCTAGTCAGATTAGGCTCGTGAATAGCAATTAACTCGTTTCAAGCTGCTAACCCCAGTCAACCTGTCGAAGGTTCAACTTGACGAACGTTAATGAAATTCCAAGTAAATCTAAATAGCTACCCCTGGATGGTTCTCCTCGTGTAAGACAATCCACAATGGCGTTCTCAAACACTTGGGTCAACGATTAACACCCGGGTATAAAATATATATGTGTAACAACGAATGAATAGAGCTTAAAAGGAATTCTAGACCTTAACAGAATTCGCCTTATTAGAATCATTAGTGAATGATGGTAAATCTTGGCATTAGATTATAAACCGAAGTTAATTGAGATAACCGGCTAACATCACGGAGTCAAACCGAATACGTACTAATCGTATGAGATCTTGGAACAAACTAAGACTGACGCTCCTTTCGACGGCATCAAGATGCGTCAGAGCGCGCCAAAAGAGAAGCATCACATTATTGCCCAAAATTTCCAGAAGCTGGAAGGAATTGAGACTCAGTTCTCTGGCGGGCGTACGATTTTGGTTCTATTTTTAGCGATTGGTCGATATCTGTAAACGTTTTATATGCAGCCGATCAACGCTGTTTTTATGAAATAATACAATATATATTATATATATATAATATATATATATATATATATATACTTTTAATAGAATACATAATTACCATGATCGAACATGAATTAATTATTCATTCTCGTCGATTTTGGTTGATTTTGTGATTACGTTCCAATAGTTTTTAATTGATTTCTAATATACTTCGATCACTTATGTCGTCAGAAGTATATTTCAAGAATCCCTGAACCCACTGTCTAAATATTTTAGACAAGCGACAATGGGTCTGGGTAGTAGCTGGATAGGAGACCACCGTCTTCTACGTTCAAATTATGTAGCGACCAGTGGTTCGGATACCACGTAAATTTGTAGGTCCCCTGCGTTACGAAGGAGGTTAAACAACCCCCAAAATACTCTCGTTAAAGTGTGCATGCCTTCTAATTCACTGAAGAAAGTAAACACCAAAAGTTGCTTACGATACTACTACATGTACAGGGTAATCCAGAAGTCACGATCGAGTGAAATATTAAATGCAAAAAACTTCACTTTTTTCTACGTGAAGGTCAAAATATAATAAAAACCCACTCTAATAGACAGTTTATTTCCATAACAGTTTCGATGCCCACTGGCATCCTCTTCGGGTGGATACAGAAAAACGAATTAGAGTGGATTTTTATTATCGGGTGAAATATCTTTAGTAATTTTGCTATTTCTTAGGGATGTGCCGGATATCCAGTAAATATTTCGGTAACCGGCATTTTGTTTTGAATATCCGGTTGATTATAATAGGGTGACCAGATCCAAGAAATAAAAAAGCAGGACAACAAAATTTGGTAATTATTCGTTTTAGTGCTTTTTCTCCTTTCTGAACCAAAACACATTTTTCTGGTGTTTTTTGGTGTGATTTGTTCAAATCTGAACTTCGTTTCTTTGGGAAATGAGTCGTTTTTGAGAAATTTTAAAATTGAAAATTTCTCAAAAACGGCTCATTTCCCAAAGAAACGAAGTTCATATTTGAACAAATCACACCAACTAACACCAAAAAAATGTGTTTTGGTTCAGACTTAACCTAACCTAACCCGCGTTTTTTCGCAATTTCTTACGTTAAATAGCAGCGTTGTGATGTTTGTACAAATCAGCGGCGACCAACAGGAATAAATAGACGATTTCACCAGGCCCACCAATTTGAACTTGTTGGCCTAGCCAATGCTCACAGACTTCGAAGCAAAAACTCCTCCAATTAACCGTACTCTCGGAAACCAACGCTAAATAGAGCTGTGCATCTAGCTGTGTCGAACGGTTTGTCAAGAATATCCAACGTACAATAAGTTTTGCCACAGTTTATGGGGGGATTTTTCAACCCACGTGCCCTTTCGACGGGAAACAGAGAAGGAACACTTTTTTTTTCTGCCGCGTTCGTCCCTAGTCAATCTTCTGCAATAATATTGGTCAGCAACTTCTCTATAATTACACTCATGACCACACTGCAGACAACTAACACGAGTAGGTAAAACACCGTGACTGGTAAAGAAAACTTCAGCACCGTCTTCTTTTTTATAAGTAATCCAAATCACACCCAAGAAAAACCATAGCGAAAACCGAACTGAATAAGGATTTTGGAATGAGTATGCATTATTGGAGATTCAAAATGTACGTCTCTGATTGGTCGGACAAGGTAACATGAAACAAAAACCAGATTTAATTAGCTGATTTGACCTAGGTTTCCTAATTTTGCCACGAGATGTCTCCCCATAAAACTGGAGAGGACGAGAACCGGCAAAATTTTAACAGCGGAAAAAGATAAACACTCGGTCAATGGCCTATAATGGCTGCTTTTTACGTTTAAATTTTTTTTTTCCGTAAAAAATAATTATTACATTTCCTTGATTTTTATCAGTTTCCCCGAGGTTTCAAGGTGTCCTGAATACGAATTTATATGTTAAATTGTCATAGAATGTCTCCTTCTATCGAAAACGAACGAAGCATTAAAACGAATATTAACCCAAAATTTTTTTTAATTAAAAATTTATTGAACTAAAAATCTGAATTCATTTATTTATTTTACATAATCATAATAATATTGTAGGTACTTTTCCGTTGTCTACCCTGTACGACCTTGACGATTAGTTAAGTCGTGATATTTTCGTCAGTTTTAACCAAAAAATATCACTAACCAATCGTCAAGGGCGTACAGTTGACCTAACCGGGTTTAAATTTTGCATGGGGGCAGATAACGGAAAAGTACCTATTGTATTTTTTTCAGAATCATAAAATAAAAAAGTTAAAATTTTAAGTTACTCAATAAAAAAGACCTACCTCTAAATATCCCAAGTTATGTTTTTCCCACTTGTGGACAATGAACTCAACGCAGGTGTCAATTGCTCCAGAATTGTAAAATGAAAAATACGCACATAAAGCCAGTGATGAATTTAACCGCCAAAAGAATCAAGTTTTATATTATGAAAATAACGTGTTTGTCTCGAACATAATCTACGTGGCTTTCTCAAGAAAACTGCTTCACGCACTACACCATAAATACACACTCGTTATAGGATACACACGCACTTATTTACACAATAAACAGCAGTCACTGCACAACACACATACACTTACCACAAACACAAAAATCACTGGCAGCTTTCAGTAAAAGTGTACAATTTTTTCGGCAATGAAATGAACCCGAGCGAAAAGAGAGAAATTATTCAAGATTTCATAATTTTCTTCCAAAATAACGATACGCGCACACCTTCCAGATGCACGATAATAATGCTTTCTTCCAGATGCACGATAATAATGCTTTCTTCCAGATGCACGATAATAATGCTTTTGATATATATATATATATATATATATATATAATATATATATATATATAATATATATTATATATTATACTGTACAGTTCGAAACATGTCTGAAAAGGATATGTAATATATAATTTTGTATTTTTTTTTTAAATATGCAAATGTAATATCTCTGTCTGTAAGAGCTTGCAAAATTGCAGTACACTGCAGGACAAAGAGCAAAAAAGCAGGACATTGCAGCGCTCCATTTTTTCGCAGAGCAAGCTCACAAAAAAGTATGATTGCCCTGACAAATGCA
Source organism: Bathynomus jamesi (assembly GCA_023014485.1). NCBI lineage: Eukaryota > Metazoa > Arthropoda > Malacostraca > Isopoda > Cirolanidae > Bathynomus > Bathynomus jamesi. Next base: position 260,886 of record JAJOZX010004024.1, on the reverse strand, counting down.
GTACACCTGGCATCCTAATTATAATAAATATAGAGGGTGTTTCAAGTCGACCCTAGAAATATGGAAATTGGGAAATTGGCGGAATTTGTAGTCTGTATTTGGTATTTAGTATTTGAAGTTTGTCATAGTAATTCCGCCAATTTCCATATTTCTAGGGTCGACCTGTATATTTAATTTCATTAAGTAACTTTCCCCATGGCTTAAAATGAAAGTTAATTAGGTATATTGTACCTGTTAAGCTAACTTTTGGAAAAATATTAATAAACTCGAAAGAAAACTTCCTAGTTTTAAATTTAAAAAAAATTACTTTTTTTTTCTTTCGCTATGAATTACAATTAACTAGGATTGAAAATTTCAAAATTTTACATTTTTTATAAAAAAAAACTCAGCTTTTCCCCATTTTCAGGAGACCAACGATTTCAATTATCTGAAAAGATTCTTCCTGTTGCATAAAAAGTCTTTCTGAGTCGTGAGCTACTACTGTTGGTGGAACATTCAAGTATTTTAAATTTAACGAGCTACTTTTTTATACTAAATTCTAGGCGTGTCACGTAACATTTCACCTTTAAAATTCAGTTAATTTTAATTTAAAGATAACATATTAAAATTAATAACAAGCCAAATTAACCTTCACATACGTCATAGTAAACAAAAATAAAAATAAATAACGAATTACATGTCTTAATTCACCTAATAGTACTGTAGTTTAAGCCATTGTGATAGATTTGAATTTTTTGAAGCCGTTTCAGCCAGGCCTAGCCCTCATTTTCTTTTCTGAGTAAACAATATAGAAAATGGTGTTATTAGGGATAGCTATTAAAAAAATAGAGACCAAAACACACGTCACAGTCAGTGACACAATAGATACAAGAAAGTCTACTTAAATAATGGCAACCTTATTATGGTTCTGCGTTATATATATGATATGGGATTTACTTACTTAATATGTAAATATAGTATAGATGCTTCATGCTTACCATTTCAGTGTTGCAAACTGCTAACTTGTCAAACAAAATTTTCATGTGAAATAAATCATTTTCCTTTTAGTTCAGTTAACTATATAAAATAAGTAGTAATAAACAAAGATAAAACAGCTGGAAACAGGAGCATAAAATTGTTTACAAATTTTTTCATCACTGGAATTAATACCAGTGCTTCATAATTTCTGGCACCGGTATATTATGATAAAAAAAATTATACCAAATTAGTAAAACTAATAGCATTTAGACCTTATATAAATTGTTTGAGAAACAAATCCTTATGTTTTATCTATAAAAAAAATACTATTTGGCCAGATATCCGGCAATTGTGTCCCACCGTATATCCGCTATTTTAAGGATATTATTTTTAAGAATTGTATATCCACAATTTCTTCATGGATTCCTTGTGTCTAACACATTTAAATTTGCAGTTTGGCTACATCACAAACTAGGTTAGAACAAAACCGATTCGAGTGTGACTTTTGAACCACCCTGTAGGTACTACCTCTGTTTACACTTACAGAATAAACATTCTACACCCAAGAAAGGAAAATATACAGGATGATGCAAACGAAGTAGTGCGCGAATACGATAGGCATAGGCAGGGCCGGATTAACCATTAAGCAAAATAAGCCCGTGCTTAGGGCATCAAGGGAAGGGGGGCACCACAGAAATTTTCCATTGTCGGATTTACCATGGATTTATTATACTATTATAATCGCGGCTTATAGCCTATAAGCTGTTGAAAACTGAATTATATATATTCATATATAGTATTTATTTTTTTTCATTGTTTGAATTTGTAGTGAACAACAACCCTTTTGAGAGAATAAATATATTTCGTTGTAATCACACACTTTACGCTTTGCGTTATTATTTTGTTTATATCAAATCTTTGAGCGCCATATTAAAAATACATATAGATTAAATATTTTCGTGTGCTATAGGAAGTTATTCTGAACGTGTGATTTGTGCATATAATATTAAATATATATTTTACATAATCATTTGGTATTGTTTTACAGAAAGATTTAGGTTTATAGAATTGTAATATAAATTAATATTAAAATAAAAGAAACTATAAACTCTCTATATTGCTGTTGTATCAAGTGATGTTTATCACGGCCATTATAATAATAAGATATACTGACCTAAGTTAATTAGCGTTGAAGAAGTTTATCTGTTGCTCTCTCTTCTTCTCTAGGGTAAGTCTATGAAGTGTACTTTATTTGTATATATAACAATATTTTATCATACACGTATCTTTATTTTATAATTTATTTATCTATTGTCATAACAGTATAAAAGAATTTAGATTGTAATAACCAGAGTGAATAATTTGTAATGTATATATAACATCAAACGTAGTTAGGACAATTTAGGCCCTAAGCAAATGTTCATATTTCCTATAATTAAATATTGTGTTTTAAATAAATAAATAAATGTAAATATAAAATGTGGCTCGTTAATAGTGAAATGTTAATATTGATATTTTTATAGATTGCGTATTATTAATTCTAATGTTAAGTATTTTTATTTTATAGGTTTCGGTTCCTTCTTTCGGTTCCTTCTTTTGGTTCCTTCTTTCGATTTGATTTGTATTCAACATTTCGAGTTGATATTTCGGTTGAGTTATATTTAATTGCCACTTATATTTAAATTGCCACTTTGGTTGTGTACGGTTCCCATTTTGTCTTTCTGAGAATAAAAGAACAAAGCCAAGATTGTGATATGTGTAACTGTGTTGATTGCCACATAATATACAAATAAAATATTCTTTTTATTTCTGTATTTTACAGACCCCAAGAACCAAGATGAAACGTGTTCAGTTAAGTGGTGCACAAAAGCGAAAACTATCAAAAGAGAAACAAGAGAAGACTTTGGATTTAGAGTCCAAGACTGCAAAGCTGACTGATTTCTTCACACAAGTTCCACGACCACAACGTCAACATGATATACCGATTCTGAATCAAAACCAATCTCCGTCATCAGAAGTGGACACAAATACCACTTTGATCACTTCAAAATCAAAATATGATGACGTTGGAATCACCGAGGTGTCACAAGCAGGTTCATCTACCACATGTCTCACTACTGATCTCACTTTGCCTGTAAATTCTCTTGATACCTCTACTGCAAATGTTGATTCAAGTTGCTTTACAAGACATTCTGGGGTTGAAATAATTGCTGAAAATGAAAGTTTAGTGGACCATGGTGATGGTGGTGAAATGAATCAGTCTGCAGAAGATGAAGTAAATATAGCAAAAGATCCAGGGTTGTGGCTTGATTTCTCTGCTGATGATGTGGCTTATTGGATTGCTTGTGGACCCAGTGACTGTCAACACCACAATGGGCCATTTGACAAGTCTTACCGGCATTTCAGTAGTGGCAAACCAGCAAGATACTGTTCACAAAAACTTTTCGTTGGGACAAAAGCCAATGGTGAGAAATACAAGAGAGAGTGGTTATTGTATTCACCATCAACAGGATCAGTTTACTGTTATGTTTGTAAACTGTTTGCTCCTAAAAATGTCTCACATTTTGTTATAAGAGAAGGGTTCAGTGACTGGCGAAATACTATTGTAATTGATCATCATGAAAAAAGCACTACTCACCGAGACTCTATGCTAACATACTTAACTCGCAGACAAGGTGCGGGGTTGGGACAACAGTTGGAAAAACAAATTCAGGAAGAGTGTGATTACTGGGAACATGTCTTGAGGCGTGTCATAGCTGTTATTTGTACGTTAGCTGAACGTGGCTTGTCTTTTCGAGGAACAGAAGAAAGATTTGGATCATTGCAGAATGGGAATTTTTTAGGGCTGCTTGAGCTCATAAGCCGGTTTGATCCATTTTTAGCAGGTCACATTTTGAAATATGGAAATTCTGGCAAAGGAAATCCTTCTTACCTGTCCAAAACCACCTGTGAGGAACTCATTCAACTAATGGCTCAAAAGGTCCACGCACTCATTGTTGACGAAGTAAAATCTTCTGGTTATTTTAGTTTGTCAGTTGATTCAACACCAGATCTATCACATATCGATCAGTTAAGTGTTGTACTTAGGTACTTAAAAGATGGACAGCCTATTGAACGCTTTTTAACCTTTCTGAAAATGAAAAGCCATACTGGTGAGGAAATGGCAAATCAGGTGTTGCAGTACTTACGTGAAGTTTGTAAGCTAAACTTTTCAAAATGTAGGGGTCAATCTTACGACAACGCTGCCAACATGTCTGGGCGTTATAAGGGGATGCAGCAAAAAATTTTAGAAACAAACAAGTTTGCTATATATGTGCCCTGTGCAGCCCATTCACTAAATCTGGTAGGCCGAAGTGCTGTTGACTGCTGTCAAGAGGCGGTTAATTTCTTCTCTACAGTGCAGTTGCTCTATACCTTTTTTTTAGCCTCAACCAGCAGGTGGGAAATTCTTAAAGGTTGTATTGGAAATGAAAGTGTCTTAAAATCCCTCTCTGATACCAGATGGGAGGCACATGCTATGGCAACAGCAGCAATTTTGAAATCTTTCCTTAAAATTTTAGAAGCGTTAGAATGTATAGCTGAAGACCAGTCACAAAAGGGAGACACTAGAAGAGAAGCAAATAATATTGCAAATAAGATGCAAGAGCTAGAATTCGTTTTTATGTTGAATTTTTGGGATGAGATTTTGCAAAATTTTCATAGAGTAAGCAAAGTTCTACAGAATAAGGATGTGAACTTAAAAACATGTGCAGATCTGTATGGATCATTAGCTGACCAACTGTGCACTTCACGAGATGAATTTGAAAGATATGAAGCAGCTACAAAGGAAATGCTACCAGATGTTGATTACAAGGCAGCTCAAACTCGCAAACGTATCAGAAAGAAGGTACCCAATGACGGAGATGCACCAGAAGTATATCTGAATGCCAGAGATAAATTTCTTATCACCACCTTTTACACAATTGTTGACAAACTTGAAACTGAGATGAGAAGAAGAGGAGAGATATACAAAGAAATAGCAGAGAGATTTTCTTTTCTAAGTGATGTGCCACATAATGTCACCACTTCATCATCTACTGAAATTGAAAGGTATTCTCAGGGTTGTAAAAAGATGATTGATGCTTACCCAGAGGACTTGAACACTAATTTCTCTGCTGAGCTTCAGCAGTTTCACTCATATGTGTGCCATAAGTTCAGTGCAAAAAAAAATGTAAAAACAAGATTCAGTCATGCTGAACTTTATAAAATAATTGTAGAAGACAATATTGAGTGTGCCTTCCCAAATGTAGAAATTGCCTTTCGTATATTTTTAACATTAATGGTCACAAATTGCTCAGCTGAGCGTTCATTTTCTCAGTTGAAGTATATTAAAAATACCAACAGAACAACTATGCAACAAGGCAGGCTGGATGCCTTATCTCTACTAAGTATAGAAGCAGATGTGTTACGTAAGATTAGTTTTGAGGATCTGATCAAAGACTTTGCAATTAAAAAAAGTAGGAGAAAACTTTTCAAATATAAATGAAGTGGAAGTATACAAAAATAAACATTATTTTCCATCTTACTGTAAGTTTTGTTTCATTTTAAAAAATAAAATTTTATTTTATGGTTTATTTTTGTTTATATTTTGAATTACATATATATGGGGCACCAAAATCTTTTAAGTGCTTAGGGCCTCTAAAGGTCTTAATCCGGCCCTGGGCATAGGGCAGCTGACGTTATTTATTTAGATTTTAAAAAGGCGTTCGATACAGTTCCGCATAGGAGACTAATTGCGAAGGTTAAAGCGCACGGTATACGCGGTCAGGTAGCTAACTGGTTAGAAGAATGGCTTCGTGCTAGGAGACAGAGGGTCGTAGTTAATGGTAGTGAATCGGGGTAGTTAGAGGTAGGTAGCGGTGTCCCACAGGGTTCAGTGTTAGGCCCATTGTTATTCGTAATTTACATTAACGACATAGATGTAGAATTGACTAGTACGTTTCAAAATTCGCGGACGATACTAAAATAGGCGGTAAGGTTGTTAACGAGGACGATAGAAATAGGATTCAAGACGATGTAGATAGGATTATGGAGTGGACAGATAAGTGGCAGATGCAATTTAACGTAGACAAATGTAAAGTTTTGCATATAGGTTCTCGCAACAATAATTACGCGTACACGATGGATGATAGGGAGTTAGCGAGCGTTGACGAGGAAGTAGATTTAGGCGTACGCGTATCTAAGGATTTAAAGGTTAGGAACCAGTGCCTGGAGTCTTGCGCAAAAGCTAATAGGATGTTAGGCTTCATAGCGCGTAATTTCGAATTTAAATCGAAGGATATTATATTGCCCCTTTACAAGTCCCTAGTCAGGCCTCATTTAGAATATGCCGTTCAGTTTTGGTGCCCGTACTTGCGTGAGGATATTGATAGGTTAGAAAGGGTTCAGCGTCGTGCCACGAAACTTATTCCGTCATTGCGCAATAAGCCTTATGAAGATAGGATTAAAGAGTTAGACTTGTATTCACTCGCTACTAGAAGATTAAGGGGGGAGCTTATTGAAGTTTTCAAAATCGTTAATAACATCGATAACGTAAATTTTGACAAACTGTTCACTTTCGATAATAGTAATACTCGCAATAACGGATTCAAGTTGCGTGGCAGACGTTTCATTACTAATATCGCTAAAAACTTCTTTACGTTTAAAGTAATTGATAAATGGAATAATCTTCCCGCGTCAGTCGTTCATTCTACCAGCGTTAATATGTTTAAGAACCGTCTTGACAGACATTTTAAAAGTATTAACGTTGTTTAAAATTAAAAAAAGAAAGTTAACAACAGGAGCTCTGGTGGTGGTGCTCGAGGATGAGTCTGTTGACAATGAATGCCAGCTTGTGACATGCCAGCATGTGATGCCAGCAGTTAATTATTAAAAACTAAAAAAAAAAAATAATAATAAAAAAAAAAAAAAAATTAGACTAACACGAACGTAGATGTAGCTCGTAGCGTAAACTAACCCACTTTTTGTTTAACTGTACCTACTTTTTTTTTTTTTTTTCTTATCTCCTTACTTTGCATGTCTGTAACTCTCTCTACTTGCATGTTTGTAGTTTGCATGGTATGGCAGTGAGTTAAGACTGTGTTGCATGGTTTGTAAGCGTTCTTATTTTACTTCTTTTCATCTTTCACCCCTCTCCTATTATCTCCGACTATTTTCTGACTTGTCGGCAGTGGCCGGCGGATGATGATGGTAAATCTTTTTTCTCTTTTTCTGAATGAATGTTAACCCACGAGTGATAGGTGTTGCTTCTTACTTAACCCCTTATTCTCTTCTCTTCTCTTAACCCCCTACTCTTTCCTTTCTCTCGGGCTAACCTTAGAGTGGATCTTAGGGTCTTTGTTAGTCTTAGCTTCTGTAGATTCTTCTGTAGATAAATAGTTTTGGGCACACCATTATTTGGGGTCACCCTATATATATATATATATATATATATATATATATATATATATATATATATATATATACGGCGCATGACCATATATATATATTATATATTATTAATAATTTAATTTTTTTACCTCATAAAATGTGGATCTTTTCCAAATGGACGACCCACGGGATATAGCTGAAACTTTGTATACTAATAAATTCTTATATTCTAATAACGAAAATGACATTATTTTCCAGGAGAAATATGCGCAACATACAAAAAAATTGCATTTATATGCGCACTAGTTTGCATGGCGCATGACCGTTATTTAGTTTACACTGTTCATGACGCCCGGATACGAGGTTGCTACGTGGCCCCCGGTTAATTGAATGCCCGGTTAGGTCAATTGAATGGCCGGTTAGGTCAACTGTACGCCCTTGATGATTGGTTAGGTTAAGTAGTGATATTTTCGTTAAAACTAACGAAAATATCATGACTTAACCTAACAATCGTTAAGGGCGTACAGTTGACCTAACCGGGCATTCAATTGACCGGTGGCAATTCGCAATTAGATAACTCACAACACTGCATTATCATATGCTCACACTATAACAATAATATTCAGACTAAAGTAGGTCTAAGCAGGCAACAAATAAACATTAATAACAAGAACAAAAATTACTGTTTATGCGAGTTCGTATGTAGAAAAAGGTATACAAATGAAGATTTATTTATTAAAATATTATTAAATATTGCAAATTTTAATAAATAAAGAATATTATCTGCGTTTTATTTTGTAAAACCCACTACATAATTTAAATAACGGTCATGCGCCATGCAAACTAGTGCGCATATAAATCCAATTTTTTTCGTATGTTGCGCATACTTCTCCAGGAAAATAGTCATTTTCGTTATAAGAATATAAAAATTTATTAGTATACAAATTTTCAGCTAAATCCCGTGGGGTCGTCCATTTGGAAAAGATCCTAAAATGTAAATAAATACAAATATTATCTAACGCTAAAAAATAGCCACTTTTTTTTTCTTTTTTTTTTTAATACCGAATTTTAGCATAAAATTACAATTGATATATTGCTCAGAAGGAAGCGACACCAATTAAGTTCATTTTATCTTCCTCCTCCAATTTGGCATTATTATGCGTTAAGCAAACGAAGGACGCGCCATACACGAAAATGTTTTGAACATAAAATTAAGTTTTTGAACATAAAATTAAGTTTTATTTCTGGAATTAATTAAATAAAAATGTAAAATATTTATAAATACGTTTTCATTAGTGATACGTGTGACTCGTGCATAAAAACAACGTTCGCAGTTCATTGGGTAACGTCGTTTTACCTTATGGGCGAAGGAGTGAAGATGCTCAGGTCAGGGGGTTCGAATACTGATGATACTGGTGGTAATAATCATAATAATAATAATACAAGCGTTGCAGCAATGGACCATATTAATTACGTTCAATTTCGTAACTGCTGCATGACTTAGGCCGCCGCGCACAGGTTCGTCTTGCGACTCACGACTGACGACTTGGGTCGTGACGACTCAAGTCGCGTGTGATTTCACATTGACAGAATGGGAGCCCCGCATACTGCAGCGACCGCGACGCGTCAATGTAAAATCACACGCGACTTGAATCGTCAAAACCCAAGTCGTCAGTAGTGAGTCGCAAGACGATCCTGTGTGCGACCGGCCTTGGTTAACTTTGGTTTTGCTTCCGCCCGAATTGTTCATTCTCACGAAGGTCAAGCTTGTCACTCCACCTTAGACCTACAGTTTAACGTGGAATCCGAGCCACGCCCCACTAGCAGCCCAGCGTCATAACCACTAGGCTACCCGGTACCCATTTATCTACCAACCATTTTTTCTTATCATATAAAAGGATGAACACCTGGATTTTGTTACGCGCCGCATGCCGTCACCGGATCTCGATCCTGGGGCCAATGGACTCGTAGTCAGCGACGCTAACCACTACACCACCGAGACCTTATTTGTAAAATTATTAAGACTACATTTTGTCTTAAAAAATGGAGTTACATTTTGAAATGTTTTTTGAACATGTTTGAAACATTTTCTGAACATTTTCTAAACATTTTCTGAGCATTTTCTGAACATTTGTTTTATTAAAATTTAATAAATACTATAAATAAAATTCTCTTTAAAATATATTAACGGATTCAAAGGCAAAATATTCATTAATTACTTCCTGTCTATAATATCCTTCTTCCTGTAACGATTTCCGGTTTGCTGCGCACCAATTCTGAGTCATAAAAATAGACTAACTTCCTGAATTCGTTCCGACTTGAATAAGCTAAATTCCGTGTTGCCCATTGCAGGGTGGCTACGTCGTAGCCACGTCACAACACCACTTCCAGTTCGATCAGCGAGTTTAAGGAACGCTCGATTTTTTTTTTTTCAATATTTGGACGGGTGACCGTTCTTCCGAGTTCAGATGATGTAGCGACCCGTAGGTTGTTGTTTGAACCCCACGTAAAGTACAAGATTTCCTCAGTTATTTGCCGTTACGAAGGAAATTAAACAACCAACCAAAAAATTTGGGTTCATATAATTTCACACACACTAACGTATGTTATACTGTACAGTGTACATACTGTACATAGCGAATAAATAAACAGTCATAGTTACAGTTAAGTACTGTAATTAGAACTGTACAGTTACCGTTATTACTATAATAATTACTGTTACGTAATTACAGTAATAATTGTGATTATTTAATTACAGTTAGTGTTACAGTTAAAATCAGCGTTACATTTATAGTTATAAGTCTAACTGTACAGTCACCCTTATTATTATAATTATTCTTATGTAATTACAGTTATTATACCCATAATTATACCTATATAATTACAGTTACTGTAACAGTAATAATAATTAACGTAATGAAGTTATAGATGTAATTTTATAAGCACACCGGACAAAAAATTAGTCACCCCTAATAGCACCGATAGTAGGAAGTTCAAGGTCACACAGAGGGCGCTGATGTAGCATTGGTAAGTGACAAGTAGCGGTGACGTAGCACACAGGATCAGATCTGTTTCGTGAGTGGTGAAGAACAAAGTGTGTGTTGGATATAGTCTGCAAAATGGGTCGTGAGGCAGACGTTACTCAGTGGCAAAAAGGAGCCATCGTGTTTGGCAGAGCCCACGGACACAAAATGTCTGAAGTAGCCCAATTTGTTGGTGTGTCAACGCGTACTGTCCAGCGAGTTTACAAAGAGTGGTGTAGTTCGCAATCAACTGACAATCGACGGCGTAACTGTGGCCGGAAAACAATTCTCAACAATAGGGGCCGCCGCCATGTTTCTCGTCTAGTAACTGCAAATCGTTTTCAAACCAGAGAACAATTGCTCCAAGAAACCAATGAGGTTCTCCAGCGACCAATTTCCGAACGGACATTGCGACGAGAACTGCATGCGATGGATATCTGGAGCAGGGTACCACGGAAGAGGCCGTTGTTAACAGCAAGTCACAAATTGGCACGTTATAAATGGGCTCAGAGGCACAAAAACTGGACTGCGGCAGATTGGAAACGTGTAATTTGGTCCGATGAGTCCCGTTTTTGTTTGTTCTCCAATGATGGGAGGCGACAAGTACATCGCAGGTCCAATGAAGCCTTTAATCCTGAATACGTCGAAGGTGTTGTTCAGGCTGGAGGTGGTTCCGTGATGTTCTGGGGATGTTTTTCGTACCACGAAATGGGCCCTCTCGTTCCAGTGACGATGAATTTGAACCAGCAGGCGTACCTCCGCATACTAAACTCGCCGGATTCGTGCGGTTATCAAGGCCAGAGGCGCCGTCACACGTTATTAGGTACATTCTGAGAGGGGTGACAATTTTTTGTCCGGTGTGCTCATATGCTGTAATTATGTAATTATCAGTAGAGGAGTTTGTGTATGGAGAAATTACTGTAATAAACGAAGGTGAGTTAATCTCCGAAGTAAGTCTTTGGGTACGAGTTTTTTTTCCCTCCATTTTCCGATCTTAGCAAACGCTTTTAAGCCTTTTTAATCCTTTTTAAGCCTTTTTTAGCCTTTTTTTTAATCCTGAAAGAACATCAGTTCAACGAACGTACTTTTTTACAAGACATTAAACGATGTATAATCGGGTCAACACCTTCCATTCACTACGTCAAACTTTTTCATATAATTTCTAAGCATATATATATATATATATATATATATGTGTGTGTGTGTGTGTGTGTGTGTGTGTGTGTGCACGATTTAAAAAGGGTCATTTTCGCTAACTTTTCAAGATGAGTTCTGTAGTAACTTTTGTATTTAGAATATTAATAATAATAATAATAATAATAATAATATTACACTCAAAAGGAATGATGTTTCAAATTGAAGTAGAATATTTGGTAATCTTGTTAGTTTAACGTCGTAAATTAGGTTAGGTTTACTTTTAATTTGTGTTTAAACGTCGTAAAATAATTGTTTTATTTTTATTGTAGATGTCGTTTTAAACATGTTAGGTTAAGTTGGGTTAGGTTAGGTTAGGTTTACTTTTAATTTACGTTTAAACATCGCCAATTAATAATACTCTTATTTTTATTGTAGAGGTTGTTTTAAACGTAATAAATGTAATAAATATTACATTTATTATTATCGTGTTACATTTATTATTACATTATTATTACAGTTATTATTATCGTGTTATATTTATTATTACATTATTATTACATTTATTATTATCGTGTTATATTTATTATTACATTATTATTACATTTATTATTATCGTGTTAAATTCTGCAATATTCATTTTCTTTATACATTCTCTCTTAGTTGTAAAAGATGAAGTCATGTCTTGCTTAACGTTTAATTTTAAATTTTAAGCATTTAATTTTTGCTCATATGCATGTTTAATTTTAATCCATAATAAAATGCGTATTTCAATTTCCATTTTTAGTTAACTTGGCAAATCATGATAACATCAGATTTGTCAGTATGCTGTTTAAAAGAAAATATGGCTTCATCTTCAGTCTTCAAATATCTTGCTTATCTGTCTACAATAGACGCTGTTACAGCCAAAACATTTACCTTATCTTCAAATATTTTGCCAAAAAAAATTCACAAGCAAGGCAAAAAATTACGACAAGAGAGGTACACAAGAAAGGTACAAAAGAAAGGTAAAAAATTACGACAAGAGAGGTACACAAGAAAGGTACACAAGAAAAGTAAAAAATTACGACACTGTCCGCCGAAATTTGTAACCTTGAGAAAGCAATTGTATTTATTGCAAAAAGAAGATTACAGTAACCCCTCGATTTACGTGGCAATGTGTTTTGGCAGGTTATTATTATTATTATTATTGTATTTAATTTTATTTTATTTCATTTAATTTTTGGGGTGTCTTGGGGTTAGGGGGGGTCCGTACTTAGGACATTGAATTATATGTTATAATTCCCCCAATTTACGCAAAATTCATTGTACGCGGAAAGTTCAGGAACGCATCTACCGCGTTACTCGACAATATATGGTCTAAATAAAATTAGTTTTATTGGTCTTTTTATTTCAATAATTTGCAACGTTAAATTTCGTGGATGAATTTGCGACGTTAAATTTCCTGGATGAATTTGCGACGTTAAATTTCCTGGATGAATTTGCGACGTTAAATTTCCTGGATGAATTTGCGACGTTAAATTTCCTGGATGAATTTGCGACGTTAAATTTCCTGGATGAATTTGCGACGTTAAATTTCCTGGATGAATTTGCGACGTTAAATTTCCTGGATGAATTTGCGACGTTAAATTTCCTGGATGAATTTGCGACGTAAAACTACAGATTACCGAATATCTTATTAAATATTTAATCTATAAATCAACTGCAAAAACACTTGTTGTCCGTGATATCATATCATGTCCGCGATATCATATCATGTCCGTGATATCATATCATGTCCGCGAGTGACCAAACCTCCATTTATTGCTGCGCACATTATTGCACCCAATCACCTTGTGATTTTCTTAGTGGGGAAAGGCGGAGGCCTTTTCCTCACGAGTGTAACCCACTTCCATATTATCCATTGCGTGTTATTCTACCTGCAACAAAAAAAAAAAGGTCCCAAAACGAGACATCAATTTGAACATATGTTTTAGTTGTAATATATTACTTTTGTAAATTTAATTTAAAATAAATTTTCCAATGAGACCGGATTATGGGACACCCTGTATAATAAAATTTCCATTTACCACTATTGTACTTCCTCTCCAATCACCGCCTTCTGTCGAATATCTCTTTTACGATTCTCTACTTGAAATTCATAAGGCTTCAGCACTTCCTTGATCCGTATTCAGCATTCAACGAACATAGTTCGGATTGAGAAATTTCCTCTACATTTCGTAAGTGCTTCATTAGATTTAACAGAACTTGTTGTGAGCTGTTGTTCCCTCGTTGTTCCCTCGCAGGTCAAACCATCCGAAAGCTCCTCATGAATGTTTTGGAGAATCGAAGCATGAACTCGAAGGAATAAATGAAGTACGAATCGTCAGAGAATTTATAATTTCTTCTTTCGCATTCATTTCTGTCGTCAGGAGGGCCAGAAATTGGTACAACCTCCAGTTGGTGAGCACACACCAATTTAAGAATTCCCACAAAAGTATACATGAAGAAAATTATTCCCCCCCCTTTTTCTTGGAAAAGGGGGGACTATAACGTAATTTATATTGCGTCCTTCGCATAGGAATTGCCTAGACAAGGGAGTAAAATTACCGAGACAAGAGCGGAACTACCGAGACACACACACACACACACAAATACATATAAAAATTTAATCATAATCCAGACCGACTATTTATCACAAAACATTATGTGAACCAACATCTGCTTTAGCAATTTTTACAACTGTAGGTAGGTAAATATTTTCGTCTTTAATTTTTCATAACATTTCATGCGATCTTATCCCGCAGGCGCGAGCCTAAAATGTAAATAAGAAAAAATTTAATATACAGGGTGTCCGAGAATTATCTGTACAAGTTTTGGCTGTTATTAAAAGTCAACCATGAAGTGTAGAAATTCCAGTGTTGTCCCATTTTACAGAGAATCTCATTAAGTTTTTTCTGATACCAAGTTTTGACAAGTTTTTTAGAAATTCCAGTGTGTCCGAAAATTATCTGTACAATTTCATCTTTTAATAAAATAACACACGTAAAATTCTTAAACAAGATTATTTAGAATCTGTATTTTCAGAAGTTTCTTTTATTAAAGTAACGCTGTTACAAACATTCGATATGTGCACCATCAGTGATTCGTAAAACATCCAATCGATAATTATCCAAATGTTGCCATGTACGCTGCAGCATATCCACATCAATTCGCTCAATAGCAGCTGTGATTCTTGCTTTTAAATCATCAATGCCTGTCACCCGCGTACAAAAAAGAAAAAACTTGTCAAAACGTGTTATCAAAAAAACGTAATGAGTTTCTCTGTAAAATGGGACAAGACTGGAATTTCTACACTTCATGGTTCACTTTTAATAACAGCCAAACATTGTACAGATAATTCCGGACACCCGGTATATACAACGGTAGACTGTGTCGTATTCCCAAATTGAAGGCGTAGTCAAGTGGCTTAGTGCTGTAAAATGATGATATCGTTGCAAGAGTGACAAAAGCACCAAATTTTTACAGTGAGTTTGTATGGGTATATGGATGAAAAAAATCCTATGCTCCAAAAAATCTGTCCATAGTAAGGGTGTAAAATCCAAGATGGCCACCGTGGACCCGTCAAAATCTGTAAATCGTCTTATTTTAACCACTAGACCAGATAAAAGCGTGGATGAAAGGTCTTTTTATAGTTTTTCTGGTACGAGGAATCCAATAAAATCATTATTTTTTAAATAAATCTCGAAGAAAAGAGGATTGAGGCTGTAACTGATTTAATACAGATTAATATATTGTATTTTCGATACATTTCTTATATAATAGTCTAGGCATATAAGCCTTGTCATGACATATAATATCTTGTGATAAGTACATGTAAATGTGATTTATATGTTCAAGAGTGACGATTTCCATGATAACATCAGGTCTGTCAGTATGCTGTTTAAAAGAAAAATATGGTTCATCTTCAAATATCTTCCTTATCTGTCTAGACGTGTTACAGCCAAAAAATTTACCTTATCTTCAAATATTTTGCAAAAAAATTCAGCCTACTGAGAATAAAAAACAAAACAGGTCAACATTGAATAATAATGATGTCACCAAAATTTGTGTATCTAAACTCATATAATTTTTCAAATTGTCATTCTGATTATTCTGATTGTTCAGATTATTCTAATCTGACCTAGAGGCTGAGCATTACCTGTAACATTTTAGAAGCAGTAAACTACAGTAAGAGAATATCTTTGTCTTTCCTTCGAGCCTTGTTTCTTCAGAGAACTTAGTCTTAAAAGAGGAAAAAAAAAATTCCCAATACACTACAAGAAGAATTGGGGGGGGAACCATTAGAGAATTTAATAAGTTTTACGGAATCCTCCGATCCACTACAAGAAGAAATCGGAGAGTAGTATAAGAGAAACTACTGCGATTCCCTACAGCTACCCCAGAGTGAGAAATCCGTTGCTGCCACTTAACCAGAACCCCCGTCAACCTCGAACCGCCCAAGGCCATCGACGTTGTTAACATATATATACACACAGTATACATATATATACAGGGTGTTTATAAAGTCCCTATCTATTTCAGTGAAAACGTAGCAAAAAGGGTAAAATTCAATAACAATATAATAGAAGGCATACATTTAATGAATACTTAAGCATATGATTCTACATGAGCACCATCAGTATCTCTACAGAGTTCGAATCTGTCAGCAGCATTGCGGAACACATTTTGGAGCATGACAGGGTTTATTTTTGTAACTGCTGTTACGATACCAACACGTAGATGTCCCAACTTCATTCAGATGGCATTTTAAACACCGTCGTCTTTCAACAAGATGGGGCACCTTGTCATTACGCAAACATTGTTCGGGAGTACCTAAATGAACGATTTTCAAATCGGTGGATCGGACGTGGAGACAACAGGCCCTGGGTGGCTCGATCTCCTGACCTAACGCCCTTGGATTTCTTTGCATGGGGCTTTATCAAATGAAACGTCTATCAAACGAGGGTTACATATGCAAGATTTACGTGCTCGTATCGTAACAGCAGTTACAAAAATAACCTCTGTCATGCTCCAAAATGTGTTCAATGCTGCTGACAGATTCGAACTCTGTAGAGATACTGATGGTGCTCATATAGAATGATATGCTTAAGTATTATTTAAATGTATGCCTTCTATTATATTGTTATTGAATTTTACCCTGTTTTGCTACGTTTTCACTGAAATAGATAGGGACTTTATAAACACCGTGTGTGTATGTATATATATATATATATATATATATATATATATATATATATATATATATATTTTTTTTCCCCTCTATACCTATTTATCTAACTGTCCATCTAGCCATCAATGTCTATTTATCCGTTTAATATTTAATGTAACTCACGTGAATGTCCGTCCTTTAAGCTAAAACGTGCAGCCGTTCTAAATGTCTTTTTAATCAAGGTTAAGCCTCTTAATGTTCCAGATGGAAGCTATTATGAACCAATGAGAATAAGTCGTAAAATTTCCAGAAGCGACTTTAAAGTATTGAAAAAATACGAGAAACACATTCGTATTGAAAAATTTAACATCTTTTACAGAAGAGTTGGGTCCTTCCTTCCCTGTCTTCGAGAGAAAAAAATTGTTGAAATCCTAAAACCATCAAATTTTCAAAAACCGAATTTAACCTAACTTACTAATCTAATTTAACATA
The DNA here is from genome assembly GCA_023014485.1 of Bathynomus jamesi. Lineage (NCBI taxonomy): Eukaryota > Metazoa > Arthropoda > Malacostraca > Isopoda > Cirolanidae > Bathynomus > Bathynomus jamesi. Next base: position 243,681 of record JAJOZX010004024.1, on the reverse strand, counting down.
ACCCAGACCTATACTGAAATTGACCTAATCTAACCTCTTAAATTAGATTGGATTGAATTTGAATACTTTAAATTTTACATTTATTTTAATGAAGAAAGTAACATTTTTATTTCGATTACCTTTGGGTTAACTGAACGAAAGTCGTGCAGAGGTCCCCATCCCGCCAAACAAGCCAAAAGAAATATTTGTTACAGTTTTTAAGTAAACTACGCGTGCCCACTTACTGTCAACGGCCGTAGCTTAGTGGGTAATACGGTTTCCCGATAAACGAAGTGAAGAAGCTGAGATCGGGAATTCGAATCCCGATAGTGCTGGTAATAATAAATATAATACATGAGTTAACGTAATGGGTCACATTAGTTGGCCCTCAGCGCTGTGCCAATTTCTGACCCTAATGACTGATTGTTATCAACATTTGTAATTTCCGTCCAAAATTGCTATAGTTGAATGCCAGTTATTTAAAACAGTCTTTACAGGTGTGTTTTAGAAATACTTGGTTGAAAACAACCACAACCAAGATACCTGTTATATTTCTGACAACCAATACAAAATGGTTAATACAACCATCTAATGACTATACTAACCACAGAAGCACAACCATATATGATAAGCTGGACGCCACCTTGTTTAAACAGCTGTTCGGAGAGCTGTTTTTCGCTGCAGAGTCCAGACTTTAACAAGTCCACAAACCTTTCTGACACGTTAGTTGCTACCAACTGTCCGAGGAAAGTAAATATATCGATACAGTGACGTCATTCTCGACATACTGAGAACTTTTAAAAGAAGAGACAAGAATATAACGGCTCCTTTGCTGAAAACATTGATCATACCGAATCTGGAATATTGTTCAGTCTTAACGCCTTAATTTTATTTACTTTGGATAAGTTTGAACAACTGTTCAGAATTTGAAATGACGTCACTGTATCGACACACGCTGGACAGTTGATCGAAGCTAGCGTGTTGGAAAGATTTGTAAGTTTGTTACAATCTGGAAGCGAGGTTCTGAACGTCCGCAGTTTAGGTTTCAATAGCAGGTCTGCCCCATATATTGTATGTCTGTAGTACTAACCATGTTTATTTTCTGGTAACAAGCATAAACCATTAATGCCCTCTACCAATCCCAAATGACTGAATTACCATTTTTGACTGGAATTATCAGAGCTAATCATGTGTATATCTCGGTTGTATATTAACTAAGAAATTATTTCCCGCATACAAGGTTGACTCCTGACCAACTCCTTGTAATTTTATTCCTATCAATACGTCATATTTTCATAATTTGAACAAAAACATTTGTTTAATATGTTTGCAATATTTATTCCTATTTATTCCTGTCAGTGTTTTTTATTATTAATTAATTAATTAATTAATAATTTGTAAATAATTTATAACAATAACAATTATCTCGTTTAGAGTAAAAAAAAATTACGCAGCAAGAAATGGGCGTTTAATAAACGTCAATAAAACGTTTAGAAAATGCAAATAAAACGCTTAGTAAGCGTCAATAAAACGTTCAGAAAATACAAATAAAACGTTATTGAAACGTTAAAAAACGTTTAATAAACGTTAATAAAACGTTATTAAAACGTTCAGAAAATTTCAATAAAACGTTATTGAAAAGTTTAAAAAACGTTTAATAAACGTCAATAAAACGTTATTAAAACGTTCAGAAAATGTCAATAAAACGTCATTGAAACGTTAAAAAAACGTTTAATAAACGTCAATAAAACGTTATTAATAAAACGTTCAGAAAATTTCAATAAAACGTTATTGAAACGTTAAAAAAAACGTTTAGTAAACGTTAATAAAACATTTATGACGTTCACTAATGTTTCATTTCTTGCTGAGTAATTATTTACAATTTACAGTTTATTTTCACGTTTTTTCCAATCAATATTTCACCCGCTCTCCTTTCCAAAATGCATTATGGCGAAACTTCATGTTTTACGACAGGACTCTTTGAATCGATTGTATAGTTGCGAAGAAAAGTTTGCCGGAAAAAATAGTTACGTCGAAGCCTCGTCGAAACACTGTTTTCCGTTAGATTAGCGAGGTTAAACGACACTGAACCTGTTCAGCAGTTATATGTGTGACCGTCCTGAGTTCAGATGCGTGATTTATTGGAACCCACGTAAAGCTATTGGTCTCTTACGTCATATGACCTTTGTTATTGTTTAGGGGGATAGTAGGATATTTGAAATGCAATTTTTCGGCGAATTTTTTTCCTCAGCTGTAGAGCAAAGAATCACATCAAATAAACATCGGGCAATTTATTTTTTAAAAAAATAAAGTACGGGGTGTACCAAAAATAAATAAATATATATAAAAAAATAGTTTTTGGCTACACGCTCTGGATACACGCTCTGTAGTTACCTTGTAGCGCGATAACATGATGACGTCATCATAACGTATATTAGTGAATAGGATCTACGGTTACATTCCTTTCATACTTTTTATTCATTAAAATATATAAAATTTCGGTTTAAATTAGTGCGGGGGGGGCACAAACTTGCAAAGCGCTCAGGCTAACTAATCCGGGCCATTGCATTAACTAATGAACTAATAACTAATGTATTATTATTATTATTATTATTACCAGCTCCTCGGGGTTCGAACCCCCGATCTGAGTATCGTCTTCCTTTATAGAAAAACGGTGTTACCTACTGAGCTACAGGGTGCTTGTTCCGCCTCAAGTTCCACGATCTTCGACTGAAATTCTTTTACGTTAAATTCCACACTTTAATTTTCGACTCTAAACTTTAAAATATATTTTTTTTAATATTTAGATTTTAAAGAATTTAAAGACATTTTTAAAATTTTAACTCCAGAATTTGGATTGTCCGCAAGATAAAAGATCAAAGATAAAAGATAAGAGACGATAAAAGATAAAAGATCAAAGATAAAAGATAAGAGACGCTAAAAGATATAAGAAGATAAAAGATAAAAGATAAAAAATAAAAGAAGATAAAAGATAAATAAAGATAAAAGATAAAAGAAGATAATGATAAAAAAGAATTCCCAAAATTTTAAAATTTCTGATATCTGTCTATCTATCTATCTATCGCTGACTACGAACCATTGGCTCGAGTTCGACTCCCTGCGGGGTGAGGTAGTGTGCAGCTCACCCAGCTGTTCATCCTGCCTTTGGTTGGTAGATAAATGGGTACTATAAAAATCCTTCAGTTGAATGGGATACTGCAGAGAGGTCCGACACAAGTCGACATATATATATGTGTGTGGTGTGTGTGTGTGTGTGTGTGTGTGTATGAACAACTTTTCAGCACATAGTGGAAGGTCAGTTTATATATATATATATATATATATATAGATGTGCCTCAGCGGTGTAGTGGTTAGCGTCGCTGACTACGAATCCATCGGCTCCGGGATAGTGACCGGGTGACGGCAGGCGGCGCGCAACAAACCACAGCTGTTCAGTGTTCATCCTTCCACACAATAAAGAAAGTGGTTGGTAGATAAACGGATACTCTGGGTAGCCTATTGGTTAAGACGTTGGGCTACTGGTGGGGCGTGGTTCGGATTCCACATTAAACTGTAGGTCTAAGGTGGGTGACAAGCTTGACTTTCGTCAGAATGAACAATTCGGCCGGAAGCAAAAAAACCAAGGTTAACCAAGGTTATATATATATGTATGTATATATGTATATATACAAAAAAATTAATAAATTTTCCAAACGAAATAACATATATAAATTTTCTTAGTAAATAACTTCATAAAGAATTCCAAATTTCCATGGGTAAACCCTCGATAGGCTCCGCATACCTCTGCAAACCTAATATCTTTAATACACGCTGGAATCATGCTGGAGTCTAGCAAAGCGCGTGAATAAAAAATTTATACATACTCAGGGAATCAAATTATAGGAAGACGCGTATATAACATACGATATTGATCAGTGCTTTATAGATTCCTTATTTTGGCCCAGAAACGACGAGGGTGGCATTACAGAGTGCCTGAATATTCAATGCTTCGTATCGTATATTATTCCATATTGGCACTCGCAAATGAAAATTTGATAATCAAATCTTTATGTCGAAATAAATTCATCATTCAGGTTCGTGTGGTTTTCATATATATATATATATATATATATATATATATATATATATATATTACCCAATGTATGATTTATTAAAGTTTAGTGTAAAGTTGCAGAATAACTTTTATTTGTAACCAGGACGTTTCGATATGTGTTATAACAACCCTTCGCAGACAGATGGAGATCCATGGTTGTCTATTATATCTAAAACCTTTTATGTTACGCTTTCGTTTTCAGATAAGCTGAGGGGCGATATCTGATAGTGACATCGCTTTATATTTTTTTTAAAATCAGGTTGGATTTGAGATCGCCCTTACAATGTAGAGAGAGAGAGAGAGATCAACTAATTTTATGTATAATTAAAAATGAAACATTTTTGTTACTCAAAAATTACACATGGAGTTCCACAAGGAAGCATTTTGGGACCCCTACTATTTTTAATTTATATATAGGACTTTCACAACTTTCATAATGGAAAAGGCTTCCAATATGCGGGTAACACAGCGATCCTGCATCTCTAAATGAAAGAGTAAATAAAGACACCGCGACAGTGTGTGATTGGCTGAAAGCCACTAAATTATCCTTAAATAAAATAAACTTACTGTGAATCACAAAAAAAAAAAAAAGAGAAATTAACACCAGACTTCAATATTATTACTGACTTGCACATGATATCGCGTGTCGATGAAGTGAAATTATTAGCATATTGCATTTCCTTCACACAAAAACACTTAAAATGCTATACTTTAGTCTGTCCACATCTCACATACAACATTGCTGCATATGGAAGTGTATGTGATTACATCATTAATCCTTTAAAAGTAAACCAAAAGAGAATTAGTAGAAAATATGATAAATAAGCGTGATTATTATGCTCGTACATCAGAAATCTCTAATATATATAACTTTGGTTAACCTTGGTGTTGCTTCTCCCGAATTATTCATTCTGACGAAGGTCAAGCTTGTCATTCCACCTTAGACCCTACAGTTTAACATGGAATCTGAACCACGCTCCACCAGCAGCCCAAAGACATTTGAAGACATATTTGAACTACAGATGTGCTCCCTAATGTTCAGAGTTACAGAACAATCCGGTCCGACCATATACTCGTAAATCGAGAATATAATGAACAATCAAATACGTCAGGAACATCAAACAGGGTACAGGGAGAGTGAATATATCTCAATGGCAAACTATACTCTTCAGTGTATCAGAAATTCTTACACTTCTTTAGCGGTGAAATTATGGAACATTCTACCGAATGATTTAAAATCAATCAATGCTCTCTCTCATGCTTTACAAAGCATTTAAAACTTAACAAAATCCATCTTTTATAAAGAGATTAAAACTTAAACTCAAAAGTTACTAAAAACACTCCTCTCTTTATGACTGTTATTATTTCTTATTATTTAATTATTGTTGTAAATATTAAGATTCTTATTATCCTTCTAATAATTGCTAATAAGTTCTCAAATTACTTTTCATTTCATATTCCAACTGGTTTCACTTTGTATTAAGCTTCAAATATAAACATACTGTAAGTCTTCGTCTGTAAAAACATACTGTAAGTCTTCGTCTGTAAATTCCTTTCAGTTTTAAGTTTCTTACAAAAAACTATAAAAATCTTATAATTACATCTATTAATTATACAGTTATATGTAATTATAGTTACATCTATTATATAATTATTATAATTATACAGTTATATGTAACTAGTAGATTTCGGCCTGTAAAGCGTGTACGCTTGCTAAAGGCAGTTTATAACTGTATAGAGCCCCTCCATTTAAAAATGAAATTATATTCATCTATACTCATCTCTCATTATACTCATCTATGTAAACTTTCTATATATTTATAAATTATAAATTATAAATAAATAAACTTTCTATATATATTTATAAATTATAAATATATAAACTTTCCATATATTTATAAATTATAAATTATAAATAAATAAGCTTTCTATATATTTATGAATTATAAATAAATAACCTTTCTATATATTTATAAATTATAAATTATAAATAAATAAGCTTTCTATATATTCATGAATTATAAATAAATAACCTTTCTATATATTTATAAATTATAAATTATAAATAAATAAGCTTTCTATATATTTATAAATTATAAATAAATAACCTTTCTATATATTTATAAATTATAAATAAATAAGCTTTCTATGTATTTATAAATTATAAATAAGTGAATAAATAAAAATATAAAAAAAATCAGCCCATTAAAATCCTAAATTCTTCTGCCTATGAGAGAAACTTTCACCACACCACAGTGCACACTTTGTTTAGAAACATACCTACAATGCACACTTGCTCATCGTGCTACATTGGCACACTCTAGACTGTGCGAACATACCTGTGGGAAATTCAGGATCACCCGAAGATCAGGGCCCCCAGCCTTCTTTAGTTAGCTTCATAAGGCTAACTAACGAAAATATCACGACCTAACCTAACCAATCGTCAAGGGCGTACGGTTGACCTAACGATTAGTTAGGTTAGGTAGTGATATTTTCGTTAGTTAGCCCATTTACGAACATTAATTTAAAACAAGGTCATCCTTTTAACCCCAATTAACAACTTCAAACACACAAAGTAAAATGTTTTGTTGACTTAAACAAACCTAAATAAGGTCCAACAAAATTTTTGTTTTATTTTTTAGTCACCCAAATTTTGGTTTCCAATCATAAAATAGCGAATTTTGTTGCTAATTTCGTTCGTTCGATCGAGCAAAATCTTTGTATTTTTGTTTTAAACAATATTTGGTTAAATTAAACATAAATTATGTTCATTTTTGAATTACTAAAACATGTAATTTATGTTTAAAGTACGAATCCCTGAGTCAGCTGGAGCCTCACTTCAAATATATATATATATATATATATATATATATATATATATATATGCATTTAACTGCAATGACACGCAGTATATAAATGAATAGAAACGACATAATATTAAGGAACGTTTCTGCACACGCGGAAGAGAAATAACGAATAAATGAAAAATGAGGCGAACCGCCCGGGAATCGAACCCAGGGCGGTTCGCCTCATTTTTTCATTTATTCGTTATTTCTCTTCCGCGTGTGCAGAAACGTTCCTTAATATTATGTCGTTTCTATTCATTTATATACTGCGTGGTCATTGCAGTTAAATGCACATATTCACGATTTGCGAGGGTGCCCTCTCAGGGCATTGGTTTCTGCCCTATGTAGGAGAATTTCGATTTGTGAATGATTGAGGTCCGTGGTGTAATGGTAGCGCATCCAACCGGCAATTGGAAGGCCCTGGGTTCGATTCCCGGGCGGTTCGCCTCATTTTTTCAGTTATTCGTTATTTCTCTTCCGCGTGTGCAGAAACGTTCCTTAATATTATGTCGTTTCTATTATATATATATATATATATATTATATCAACGTAAAGAACGACGCTGTATAGGAGAACATTCCGCGCAAGATGAGGAGGGAGAACGAACAATGAACAAATGAGCGTCGTTCTTTACGTTGATTATACTGCGTGTTTGCAGTTGAAATGTGTATATATATATATATATCTATATATATATATATATACTTTAGATTTACTCCAACACTTCATGAACACCAAAACATCGCCATGAGATAGCACCATTTCCCTCTAAACGAAATGAAGTCACTGAAGGGGAGGGTTAGATTCCTGGTGATAATAATATAATAATAATAATAATAATAATAATACAAAAGTTAACGTAATGAGAGTGCATTAATCTGGCCTGATCGCTGTGCTGTACCACTTTCTGGCCCTTCTAACTAATTATCATGAGCAACAAATTTCTATTAAACGTAATATACAGTCGGTTAAATAAATCCAATTAAAAGCCATTTACTTCTTAAAGCGTAAATTTCCACCGAAATGTCCCATACATTTATCTCTTAATTTTAGACAAACAATACATTCATTTTCATTGGAAAATAAAAGCATCCTTGACCCATTTTCAGAAAACTTCATTTCCCAACAACCCACTAAAAACTTTCATTGAACACTGAAAGGCAATAATTTTAAATTGTAGTTCATAAATTCTCTCTATATATAATATATATACAGGGTGTCACGTAAGTCTGGAACCATAGGGTAAAATGATAAAAACGGCAATAGAAACGCCGAAGAAACTTTTGGGGACTGTTTGTGAAATGAGCGAGGATGGTAGCGGCTGTGTCATCGTCGGTGGATGTCCTCGGAGGTCCACTGCGTGGTTTATCTCCTATGGATCCCGTTTCCCTGAACTTTGCTACAAGTTTGCCGACACAGCTGTGTGTTATCGGCGCGCGGTCCGGATGCAATCTGTTAAAATCCTCAGCGATCCCCCTCTGACTCCGATGTCCTACAATACGAACAGAATTACCTGGATGCGTTCTTCCTTACTCAAAGACATCATGGGCACTTGCATAAATGGAAAAACATGAATTACTTATTTTACCCTATGGTTCCAGACTTATGGGACACCCTGTATATATAATAATGCTATTTTAACCTTAATATATAATATTTAACCTTAATATATAATATTTATTAGTCATTTAATTATATTTCCCTTTAATTATTATTTTAACCTTAATTATGACGTTGCATTTAATGTATTCAAAAAAAAAATTATGATTTGGATTTAGTTTTTGAAGATAAGAGTACAGTAGTTTCGAAACGTTATTAAAAAAAATTGTCTGCCATGGATCATCCTATTCGTTATAAAATTGAGATTACCTCGGAACAACAGCGTCACTATATATGGTGTGTTGTGGAGAGAGAGAGAGAGAGGAGAGAGAGAGAGAGAGAGAGAGAGAGAGAGGGGGGGCAGGTAGGAAATTAAATCTCAACACGTAGAAAAGATTCGACAATACGAATTAATCTAAATATTCATAAAAGAAACCTCAAAGAACCAAAACAAACCCCAAAAAATAACGATAAAACAAAGAAAAAACCGTCAAACAGACTTCCTTATTTTTTCCTGTTGCGTTTTCTTTCCTGGAAAGGAGTGAAAAAAAAAATTCCTGCGACACGAAATACAGGGTGTTTATAAAGTCCCTATCTATTTCAGTGAAAACGTAGTAAAAATGGTAAAATTCAATACAATATAATAGAAGGCATACAATTAATGAATACTTAAGCATATGATTCTACATGAGCACCATCAGTATCTCTACAGAGTTCGAATCTGTTAGCAGCATTGCGGAACACATTTTGGAGCATGACGGGTTATTTTCGTAACTGCTGTTACGATACGAGCACGTAAATCTTGCAGATCTGTAACCTTCGTCTGATAGACGTTTGATTTGATAAAACCCCATGCAAAGAAATCCAAGGGCGTTAGGTCAGGAGATCGAGCCGCCCAGGGCCTGTTGCCTCCACGTCCGACCCACCGATTTGGAAATCGTTTATTTAGGTACTCCCGAACAATGTTTGCGTAATGACAAGTTGCCCCATCTTGTTGAAAGACGACGGTGTTTAAAATGCCATCTGAATGAAGCTGGGACATTTACGTGCTGGTATCGTAGCAACAGTTACAAAAATAACCCCTGTCATGCTCCAAAATGTGTTCCGCAATGCTGCTGACAGATTCGAATTCTGTAGACATACTGGTGGTGCCCATGTAGAATCATATGCTTAAGTATTCATTAAATGTATGCCTTCTATTATACTGTTATTGAATTTTACCCTTTTTGCTACATTTTCACTGAAATAGATAGGGACTTTATAAACACCCTGTAGAATACCATAACACGACCTTTCTTTCACCTTGAATAACACGGAGGAAAAATATCCCCTTTCTTAACGCCCTTCAAACACAATGACTAACTAAATATTATAAAATTCAATTAAAACTCTCTCTCTCTCTCTCTCTCTCTCTCTCTCTCTCTCTTCAACGATGTCGAGTTTAGAAGCATGTTTATTTTAAATGATAACTTAACTCGCAACAATGGTTGGAAGTTGGATTTGAAACGGTTTAGCAATAGTGTGTTTGGGAATTACTTTACCTATAAGATCTGTGACACGTGGAACAGGCTACCTTTAGAAGTTGTGAACAGTTCCTCTATGGATCAGTTCAAGAAAAGGTTAGACCGAATCTTGCACACTATTTGAGGGTGTAGGAAATTTTCCCTGGCACCCGTTGCCATTGGTACTTCCTCGGTATGGGCCGCAAGGCCTTTTGAGGTACTTCTTTTCCTTGTAACTCCTTGTAATTCTCTCTCTCTCTCTCAGGCATATCGGCTACAATCGACGGTTACGCGCCCTGAACTTGTTTTCGCTTGAAACTCGGAGGCTGCGCGGTCAACTGATCGAGGTTTTCAAGCTCTTACGCGGGTTGAACGATGTCGATTTTAGAAGTATGTTTAGTTTAAATGATAACCCAACTCGCAACAATGGTTGGAAGTTGGATTTGAAACGGTTTAGGACTAGTGTGTGTGGGAATTACTTTACGTATAAGATCTGTGACACGTGGAACAGGTTACCTTCAGAAGTTGTGAACAGTTCCTCTGTGGATCAGTTCAAGAAAAGGTTAAACCGAATCTTGCACACTATTTGAGGGTGTAGGAAATTTTCCCTGGCACCCGTTGCCATTGGTACTTCCTCGGTATGGGCCGCATCCCGCAAGGCCTTTTGAGGTGCTTCTTTTCCTTGTAACTCCTTGTAATTCTCTCTCTCTCTCTCTCTCTCTCTCTCTCTCTCTCTCAGGGTCCCGTTTTGGGGCCACTGTTGTTTATCATTTATATAAATGATATCGATGCTGGCATCGTCAGTAGAATCGCCAAATTCGCTGATGACACCAAGCTTGGGGCCAATGTTGGGACGCCCGAAGCGATCGACCAACTGCGTGCGGACCTGCGTAGGATAGGAGAGTGGTCCGAAAAATGGCAAATGGCGTTTAACTTCGGTAAATGCAAGGTCATACACATCGGCTACGCCAACCCCAAGTCGGATTGCTCCATGTTGGGGAGTAATATCGAGGACAGTGATTTGGAAAAGGATTTGGGTGTGCTAATTAGCAGCGACTTTAAGTCTACCAAACAGTGCGAAGAGGTGGAAAAGAAAACCCAGAAGCTATTGGGTTATATCAGGAGGAAATTTCGATTTCAGAACAAGGAGATTATGCTCTCTCTGTACAATTCCCTGGTTCGGACGCACCTGGCGTACGCTGTGCAGTTCTGGTCGCCCACCCTCAGGAAAGATATTGATAGGCTGGAGGGAGTCCAGGCGAGGGCCATAAAGTTAATCCCCTCTGTTAGGCATATAGGCTACAATCGACGCTTTCACACGTTGAATTTATTTTCGCTGGAAACTCGGAGGCTGCGCGGTCAACTCATCGAGGTTTTCAAGCTCTTACACGGGTTCGACGATGTCGATTTTAGAAGCATGTTTAGTTTAAATGATAACTCAACTCGCAACAATGATTGGAAGTTGGATTTGAAACAGTTCCTCTGTGGATCAGTTCAAGAAATGGTTAAACTGAATCTTGCACACTATTTGAGGATGTGTGTTACTGTAGCCCTGTTCAAAAATCAACTTTTTCTTATTTTCATAGGTTTCTGTACTTTTTCCCATGCTTTTTGACCTGAAAAGGCCGAAAATCACAACCATTTTGACCTAGGTTGTTGGGAAGCATTGCTGCATGGAGCTTTAAGTTTGCTGCCTTGAAATCGGCCAAAAGCACCAGTTCCGGGGTCCCTTGAATCATGTTTTGCACTATAACTTTTTATCTAAACAAGATAGAGCAACAAAATAGGCACCAAATTAAAGTGTTTTTAATCCTCTTTCTAACTTATACAATTATGATAGTCTTGGAACAAGAAATGGCACATTGGTACATACAAAGATTTCAGAAATATCACAAAATTCGTTTTCTCACACTCAAGGCAGACAAGGCGCCTTATTCATGGCACAAATTTGAGATTAACATTTTGTCACAAGTCTAATCGATCAAGAAGTGAAAGCATTACATGATGATTAATTTCATAATGACATTTACACAGTCAGTTGTTGAGAGTTTGTTTCTTGAAGCTGTCAAAGCGGCGTCTGTTGAACTCCACAGCTTGAAGGAGATAGTCCCTTTGCTTGGCATCTGTTGTTATGACATTTGCAAAGTCGCTCATCATCTTGACACCACGTTCATCAATGTCATTCACCGCTTTCAGATTCTTAACATAGTCCAACGCTTTTCTGTAGTCCTCATTCTGTGGCCAAGACGTGACAGGTTCCAGAAGCCACTCGGATCCAATGTTCAGTGTGTCCAGCAGGAAATGTGATTCTGGGCCAATGAGATCAACCAGGGTGGTCTTAGCTGACTCTCTGGAATAGAGGCTTTCCTGTTCTGAAGCTGTCTGGCTTCTCAGTGGCGTGTAACTGGGCAGCAATGTCGTGCTTCAATGTGTCACTCAATCTACTGCTGAACAGGGCAAATGGCACGACTTCCTGCGTCAGGTACCATTTGTGGTTTTCCATCTTATTAAGTACTACATCAGCAAGCTCTGGGTCAGTTTTCTTGTACTTCAACATGTCCTGGATTAGACTTAGATCATTCACGGGAGCATCTGCAGCAGACATTGACATCATCCATACAGGAGTGTAGAACAGCGCAAGGAAGGTTTGAGTCTTTCCAGCTTTGATACAGTGTCTTCGTCGTACTCAAGTTGATCTGCAAACATCAGCATTTTCATGGAGTACAGGTTTCTGGCCATCCATCTGGCCTGATGAATGGCGCCTGGTCGACTCCAGTGAATACCTCGAGGAGGCGTTCCTCCAAGAACAATGACTGTCAGTTCAGCCATTTCCCTGTAGTCGGCTCTTGGAAGCCTTTCTGCTGTTAGAATGTCTTGGAGTATTTCTTCACTGTTCTTCTTCTTTCCTTCAGCCATTTGCTGTTGATAGCCAGCATCTTTGGGTTTTCCTTGGACAAGTCCGTCCAAACATCCTTCAGATGCTCAAACCAGGGATTATCTGGCCCCTTCCCTTCCCAAACAGCTTCTCCCAAACTGCTCCTACTAGGATTTCCAGGATGTGATGTCGACAGGCTAGATAAAACACCTTTTTGTTCAGCATTTTCTATAGCAGTTTGGCAGCTCCTCTGTGAACTCCACTGTTACTGGATGTAGTGTCAAAAACAAGGGCAGTAACATTATCCGTAAGTTCCCATGTCTCCAGTAAATCCATTGGAGCCTCAGCCTGAGCTGTGCCAGAAGAATTGTCGATGACAGGTACTCCCAATAACTTTCCTTCAGTGTATGAAGGTGGACCACTAGAGCACAGCTAAAGTCTCTGAGGTACTTCCAGGTTCACTGCCCAAGACATCTTTGAGCAACTTTCCATCCCAGTGTAAGGCAGCGTACTGTGGGGGGTTTTCACAAAACTTGGACATGTGACTCTGGCTGATATTATACCTGGATAGCATTCTGTTACGACGTGTTGTTGAGGTTGAGATGACGTAGTTATCCAGATCAGCCCCTCCAACTTTCAAGGTGGCAGAAACCATGGCAGTAACTTGATTGTCTGATAAACCAAGACGATCAGCTGTATTGCAGATGACATCACATTCCATGACCTTCCTTGGAAACGTCAAAGTCACACTAGTCACAGTGTCTTGATGGTGAGAACATCCAGGACGAGGCTGATGGTAATCCATGTCCTCTGTGTTAGCGTCGTTGTCAGTTGAGTCACCCCAGGTAATGTCATCCACATGAACAACTGCCTCTTGTTCTGCTGCAGCTGTAAAATAGTACAACATGTTAAGACAGTAATTGTTAAGTACATGCTAAATATCGCAATGGAGTAAAACTTAAAACTTTTTGTGACGTTCAAAGTAATTAGTTTTACCTTGTTCTTTTCTATGCTGCAGTCTTTCATTCCTCGCTGCTTGTTGCAGGGATCTTGTCTCAAAAATCTTGTCATGACCAGACATATGACCTTTCCTCTCAGTCTTTTGGTCTTCGTAGAACCTGATATCCTCATCTTTCTTCTCTCTGGATAACAGTCTGTTGTTCTGTATTTCCTGGATTGCATCTGGAGCTCCTATATCGAACAGGCTGTCTAATTCCAGCACAAATGCTCCTCTTTTTCCTCCAGGGTTACTTGCTCTTCCTTTGCTTTTCACCAGAGCACGATGTTTCTCATGTAGTTTCATGAAGAGCTTCATTGCGTTGTACTTGGTCATTGTCTTGATCCTAGCCATCTGCCAGAATGGGATGATAGATTCAACTGTTTCATATGCAAGGTCTTGAACCATGGGCCTCCCTGCATTTTCCGGTAAATTCTGAAGATTAAGGAAATACTGGAACGCCTGTCTGTTGGTGGGAAGCTGGGAACCACTGATAAAAGCTGAAGGGTATCCAACCAGGAAAGTTTCAGTGAGAGATCTGGTAGATGGCCCAGTTGACACCTGCCTGTGGACAGTACGTGGAGGTTCTGAGATATCAATTGTGCGCCCACGGAGCTCCCTCAGCTCCCTCTATCTTGTTTAGATCAAAAGTTAAAGTGCAAAACATAATTCAAGGGACCCCGGAATTGGCGCTTTGGCCGATTTCAAGGCAGAAAATTTAAAGCTCCATGCGGCAATGCTTCCCAACATCCTAGGTCAAAATAGTTGTGATTTTCGGCTTTTTCAGGTCAAAAAGCATGGGAAAATGTACAGAAACCTATGAAAATAAGAAAAAGTTGACTTTTGAACATGCCTAGTGTTACTGTCGTCTGGGTTGGCTATTCGAGAAGCTAGCTGTGACAATGTGTAGGAATTTTTCCCTGGCACCCGTTGCCATTGGTATTTCCTCAGTATGGGCCTCAAGCGCAAGGCCTTTTGAGGTACTTCTTGTTCTTGTAACTCCTTGTAACTCTCTCTGTATTGTAAGAACAAGTGAGTACTCCCTCTTTTGAACTGACTAATTTGATTCAATCCGAAGTGCCTTTGATGACACATTCCACAACTTTAATAATAATAATATAATAATAATAATAATAATAATAACAACAGGGTGACGCTTCCTTCAACTGATACAAAATTCTAAGTAAAACAATTCGATTAAAACAATTTGTTTCCAGACTTAGGAAAATTTACAGCTTCCTTTTCGCAAACCCCCTAAAAAAGAGGTAACCGGAAAGACCCAAACTTTCCAATTTCCGGTGATTGTTTCTTGGCAGCGTTTATCGGATTTCCGGATAACGAATGAGTTCCGGATAATGAATTTAGTTCACTTTTTTTTTTTTTTAATAAATTTTGAAAATATTAATTTTTTGTTTACTTTATCAAAAGGTTTTATTAAATAAGGATTAAAATATTATTTATAGACTGAGTAAAAAAATATCTTTTATTACTTTCTTTAGTGATTTTTACTTGATTTATTTTAGTGTGCCGTTATTTATCGGTTTTGTTGGTGAATTTATTTCCACCTGTATATATATATAGGTTTTACTTCGCCTAACTTATATTAGCTGAAAACAACCCCTTAAAAATTTATATATATATATATGTATACACACCTTGGTTTAACCTTGGTTTTGCTTCGCCCGAATTGTTCATTCTGACGAAGGTCAAGCTTGTCACTCCACCTTAGACCTACAGTTTAACGTGGAATCCGAATCACGCCCCACCACCAGCCCAGCGTCTTAACCACTAGGCTAGCCAGGGTACCCATTTATCTACCAACTATTTTTTTTATCGTATGGAAGGATGAACAGCTGGGTTTTGCTGCTTGCCGCCTGCCGTCACCGGGTCTCGATCCCGGGGCCGATGGATTCGCAGTCAGCGACGCTAACCACAACACCACCGAGGCGCATATATATATATATATATGCGCCTCGGTGGTGTAGTGGTTAGCGTCGCTGACTACGAATCCATCAGCCCCGGGATCGAGACCCGGTGACAGCAGTCGGCGCGCAGAAAAACCCAGCTGTTCATCCTTCCACACAATAAAGAAAGTGGTTGGTCGATAAATGGGTACCCTGGGTAGCCTAGTGGTTAAGACGCTGGGCTGCTGGTGGGGCGTGGTTCGGATTCCACGTTAAACTGTAGGTCTAAGGTGGAGTTAAAAGCTTGACCTTCGTCAGAATGAACAATTCGGACGGAAAGTAACCAAAGGTGTGTGTGTGTATATATATATATATATATATATATATATATATATACCTTTCAACCTTTCAAATGTTCCATGCGATGATTCCTCATTTCAATATATATATATATATATATATATATAGTTCTCCTAGAAACACCTTATTTCTAAACAGCATAAAAAATTACTAATTGGTATATTATTTTTTTTTTTTCCATATTTTATGTTTGGTGACACTTTTTTTTAGAAAGTCTGTCATTTGGTAATTACCAGAATGGTTTCCTTCTCCATACCTCGTCGCGACAGTGCGTTATTTTACATCATATTGATTCCATAAATTTGATATTATTTATTGACTTTTATCATCAAATTAAGAATTATGGAAATATTGGAGGTGTCTATTTGTCTATTACTTTCGTTAACCTTCTGTATGCTCTCCCAAGTCACGAGTGACTCTTATATAGCAACGAGCAGGCCTTACACTCCCGTAAGGCCCATCTGTCCCTGCATTCAAACACCGCCAATGGAATATAATTTACAATAAAAGCAAAAAAATATTTAATTTTCTGAAAATAATTGAAATAATAAAATATTTTATATTAAATATAATCCAGAATTTCCTCAAAATACTGGTGTTCACATTTTCCAAGTAATTTCTTATTAAAAATGCTTCGTAACTCATATTAATGAAAATGACTCATTTCCTTTCGTAACTTGAAATAAGATTTTAGCATTAAAACTTTGTAAAATAAAATTAAATATATATTTACAAAAGTCGATAAAAGCTCCTTTTTCGAGGAAGAAACGAGATAAATTTGCCACTAAGAGAAAATCCAGCAAAAGATCAAAGCTACAAGATTGTCATTCATATTTATTGCAAAATGAAATGCAAATATCTCGCTGAAGTAGGAGTGTATTATAGCTCTTCTGGACTAACAACTTCAATGCATATTTATTAGTTAATTTATCAAAGTTAATATAATGACGTAAATTGTAACCAAAGAAACAGTGACGAAGGTCAAATTTCATAAAATCAAATTCCGTGGAAAGAATAATAATGGAACATTTTTTGTTAATAATCTGTTTTTAATATAAATTAATAATACATAACAGTCCTCCTTAGCTGATCTTGTTCAGTGTCTCTACCCTGAGAGCAGTCCAGTATGCATTCAAACGCACACTTCTCTCACTATTCCTCAAGATCCGCGAAGTCCCCTGGGAGGGGGACCATGAATGTCCTCACTTCTAGCTCCCCCGCTGGCGATACCGGGAACGCAGATCCGGGCAGTGGGGTTGGTTCTGCTACTGCCCATTCGAGATGTTCTGGCTTTTCGTCCCATCAGTTCCCTGCCTCTTATTTACTGTCTTCAATCTCTCTCTCTCTCTCTCTCTTCATCTTAATGTTGCCTCACTCTCTCTTTACAATCGCTGTTATAACGGACACCGCTCTTCTGAACTCTCTAACTGCATGCCTCCTCCTTTAAGGAGAGCACGTAGTACCAGACTTTCGATACATTTTCAGTCCAACAGCTATACGTGGGATCCGAGCAACGGGTTGTTACATAATCTGGAAGCAGAGGACGGTCCCCATCCAACTACAAAATCCAGACTCATTGTCGCTTAACTTCAGTGATCGAGTGAAAACGGTGTTACAAAAATTGACATGACGTATTCGGATCAAGTAAAGATAAGCACCCACAACCTTTTTTAGTTAGCTTTATAAGGCTAAATAACGAAAATATCACGACTTAACCTAACTAATCGTTAGGTCAATTGTACGCCCTTGACGATTGGTTAGGTTAGGTCGTGATATTTTCGTTAGTTAGCCTTATAAAGCTAACTAAAAAAGGTTCGGGGTGCTTATCTTTACATGATCCATGTATTCTTTGTTATCTGAGCCTTCGTGAATTTATTGAACAATTGTCATTAGATGATTCCCAAAGTAAAGACGTTGATATCTAGTGAAACTCACGGCGAAACTGTTACAAGTTTGCAAGTTTACTATTTGCAAGTCGTTTTACGGATAAAGTACTCCAATTTCTGAAATTAATGTAGCAAGTTTACTTTTACACCCGATACTGGTATTTATTAAACGAAGAGCCTCTTTAGCAGTTTATGCATCAATCAATGTCAATG
Source organism: Bathynomus jamesi (assembly GCA_023014485.1). Classification (NCBI taxonomy): domain Eukaryota; kingdom Metazoa; phylum Arthropoda; class Malacostraca; order Isopoda; family Cirolanidae; genus Bathynomus; species Bathynomus jamesi. The sequence goes on along the minus strand of JAJOZX010004024.1, from coordinate 225,406 downwards.
ATTGTTTGTAGAAGGTTATACAATTATGAGATCGTTTACCAAACACTCAAGAGAAGCCCAAAACGTTGAGCTTGAATTACATCAACGTTAAACTTCACTAATTTTGCGTAGTTTAAGCCAAAAATTACATCACAATGATATCAGTTCCACATTGCGAAACAACAGGAAATCTGGTGTATATGAAAATGAGGACCCAATTACAAACATTAAACCTCTTAATTCTTTAGTTTCAAACGTCCCAGACTGTGTGTGTGTGTGTGTGTGTGTGAGTGTGTGTGTGTGTGTGTAACTTCCAAGCTCATTACTTTTAACAAAGAGAAATAAAACACACTTCTATCAAAATGTGTATTATCATTTGAAGTGAAGTCGCAACGAAGAAATGTCCACAAACATAATGATACTTTGGTATGTTGGACCAAAGTGGTTATATGGATTTTTATATTTCAGTCTTTTTTAAACTCTGAACCGAAAGGTCACATATATATTATATATATATATATATATATATATATATACACAGTATCTATATATACACCTCGTGAACCTCGTTTGGGTTCCGTGTGTCGGTCTCTCTTCACACGAAGGTGAAGCTGGTGGCCCCGCCTCTAGGCCTGGCTTGGTGGAGGAGCGAGTTGCTTTATTGCGCTCTCCACCACACATAGCCAGGTACACTCGGCTCATCTGGTACCGTCCTCAGCCAAGAATCTAGTCTTCTCTTGAAGACTTCAACTTTGACCCCTGTAATGTTTCTGAGGTCCTTTGGAAGCTAGTTAAAAAGTCTTGGTCCCCTGACAACCAAGCTGTTTTCCTTCAGAGTTGAGGAGGTCCCTTGTCGTGCCTTTAGTTTGGGAACACTGCACATTCTGCCTTTCCTATTTTCCAGCGTTGTTTGGATGGTAATTGGGTTTAGTTTGAGGTTTGGTACCAGTTTTTCGATCATTTTCCATATGTAGATTATGATGTACCTCTCCCTTCTTCTTTCCAGGGAGTACAGATTTACTGTAGTTTACGTAGTCTTTCCCAGTAGTTGAGTTCTTTGCAGCCATCAATCTTGGCTGTGAAATGTCTCTGCGTTTCTTTTCGTTTATTAATTTCTTCTTTTTTATATCAGGACGTCAAAACTGAGCAGTATTTAAGTTTTGGTATAGTCAGTGTATTTAGCAGGGGAATCATTATTGCCCTGTCCCTTCTTTTGAACGTTCTTAGTACCTATCTTGCGACTCCTTTTGCTTTATCACTGTCTGATTTTGTGTCTCGAATTTGGCATCTTCGGTCATTATTACCCCCAAGTCGACAGCTTTCGTGCTTCTCTGAATTTCCTGTCTATCTGGAGCATAATATGCAGTCTGTTTAAGTTCCTCTTTTCTAACATATCTCAAGAGCTGAAATTTCTCGGTGTTAAATGTCATATTGTTGTCGTCTGACCATGTGTATATTTTGTTCATGTCCCTCTGCAAGGCCTCCACTTCATTTGCATCGCTGACTCTTCTGCTGATGTTTGTATCGTCCGAAAAGAATGTTACTATACTGTTGCTGTTTACTCCACTGTCTATGTCTGTTAGCATGATAATCAACAGGAGTGGGGCCAGCACTCTACCGTCTGTACCTTGTGGTACTGAGCTGCGTACTTCTGATTCTGATGATGATACACCTTGAATTTTGACCACCTGTAGTCGTCCTCTGACGAAGTTGTACAGTAGATCCATTTTTCCACTTTGCCTGTTATTCCCATATGTTTCATTTTATGTGCTATTATACCATGATCGCATTTTTCGAAAGCTTTAGCAAAATCCATGTATATGACATCATAGTTTTCATTGCCTTCAAGTGCATCTAGGATATTGTTATAATGCTCTATAAGTTGTGATAGGCATGATCTTGGCATGATCTTCCTGATCGGAATCCGTGCTGATTTTCGTTAAATCTTTCCAGTGTCTCCGAGAAGTTATAGATTTTCTCTCTGACTATTCTTTCAAATATTTTGGTGAGGTGGGACGTCAATGACACTGGTCTATAGTTTTTTGCTTGAGATCTATCCCCCCCTCCTTTATATATAAGGACAATGTTTGCTCTTTTGAAGATGCTCGGTATTTACCCAATGTCTAGGGATCTTCTCCATATCCAGTATAAAGGTGTAGCTATTTCATTTTTACAGTTTTTAATTAATAGTGCGTTCCATTTGTCCGGACCTGCAGATGAATGTGATTTCATTTGTCCTTTAGCTCTCGCTAGAGTCGCTACATCTTCTGGTGTAAAATCAATGCAAACTGAACCAAAAGTAAGGCCCCCACAAAGTGGAATATTTGTTATTTCAGTAAATGCTGAAACTTCAGTCCGTGAAGCCGTTTACATATAACAATAATCTTACATAAACTACTGCGGATATTGCATAATATTCTAGTAGAGACGTTGGCACACTCCTTTTGTATATTCACTTTTAATTCCTGAATGGTACGTGGTCGTGAATTGTAAACTACAGACATCATTCACTTATAATTCCTGAATTGTAAACTACAGACATCATGTGACCCCACAAAAAGGTGAACATACTAAAGAAGTATGCCAACGTCTTTACCAGGATGTTTTGCAATGTCCGCAGTAGTTTACTGTATGAAAGAGTATCGTCATATGTAAATGACTTTAGGTCATAAATAATAATAGATATTCTACATAACACCGAAGATTTGGTTATATATATATATATATATATATATGTGTGTGTGTGTGTGTGTGTGTGTGTGTGTATAAAATTGTTTGGGCGCTTTATTTTAATAGATGCGTTTAAAAACTTTGGCAATTACCAAACATTTTCAAAATATAATTACTGTTTTTTTTTTATTTAATAAAAGCTCTCGACCAAAATTTCAGTCATCTTCGGCAGTTAAACCGAATTTAATTGGGACTCAAAAGCAATTATATTCAGAGTTTGTTGTTGAATTTCCTCAGATTTGTAAACCGAACAAAATCCGCTTATTTTTACGAGGAAATTAAACTCTTGGTAAAATATGATCATTTTTCACTCCCAAATCGGTTCGATCAAGAACTCATTTCCGGTTCGTTTATTATTTCGGAGCCGATATATATATATATATGATGCAAACTTACAAGGAAAAAGAATAAATTATTCCTCAGTACACCTCTTTGATGAGGTTTGCTGTTGAATACACGAAAGATATTGGAATAATTTTTTTCTTTTTCCTTGTGGGTTTGCATCATTCATTCACTTCACGTGTTTAAGTGTGAAATTCACCCCTTTATATATATATATATAATATATACACACACACTGTGTATAATATATGTGTATATACAGTATAGTATAATGCCACTCAAGCTGTAATCTTATAAAACTGAGGAATATAATTACAAATTATTGTACAAATCCTAACAATTACTGTACGATATTCTATTAATTTAATACATTAAATTATAATTTTCTTACATCTGTACGTTACATTTTTTATAATTCTTAAGTAACTACTTTAATATGTTGTATTTATTTTTATACAATTAAACAATATTTAGCTTTAGCAGAATTAATTTACATATTTTTAATTAAAAATTACTATGCTTAAATTAAATATACACTTTTTCACAATTTCAATAATTAATAATTTCCAAAGCAATTTAGACACTGTATATCCTCGATTTTAATATATGATATTTTCTTTTAATAAATGATTGGCCCAGAAACTCAATTCATCCCCGTCCACCATCCATCGACATTTGCAACAACTCGGGAAAGTGCCTAAGTTAGGAAAATGGGTGCCACATGAATTGTCGGTCGACAATCTGAGGGTGCGGGTAAACATTAGCACAGCTCTTCATTCCCGTGAACTCCAAGATCCGTTTTTGCACCGTTTAGTGACTGGTGATGAAAAGTGGATACTGTACCAGAATGTTAAGCGCCATCGACAGTGGGTTTGTGCTGGAGAACCAGCGACACCACAGCCAAAGCCAAATCTTCACCCTCGGAAGGTGTTGCTTAGTGTTTGGTGGGATAAAGGTGGTGTAATACACTTTGAAACCTTACCACACAACCAAACAATCACCGCTCAAGTCTACTGTCAACAACTGGATCGATTGACAACGCACGTCCTCATACCGCTCGGATCACTTTTGCAAAAATTGAGGAGCTTGGGTGGGAAAAACTTCCACATCCTCCATATTCTCCAGACCTTGCGCTTTCAGATTATCATCTCTTCAGGAGTCTGCAAAACTATCTTGACGAGAAACAGTATACTTCTTTAGATGACCTGCACACTAGTCTTTGTACGTTTTTTGCCTCAAAACCGCCTGAATTTTAAAAACATGGCATTGAAAAGTTTGTAGGACGTTGGCAGAGTGTCATTGATTCCGATGGAAAATATATACTAGATTAAAAAGTTTCAGTTGAGTTTTTTTTTGTCCTTCAAATTCCGATCAAAAACACGACATTACTTATGGCATGACCTGATATATTGTATTATTTCATAAAAACAGCGTTGATCGGCTGCATATAAAACGTTTACAGATATCGACCAATCGCTAAAAATAGAACCAAAATCGTACGCCCGCCAGAGTACTGAGACACAATTGTTTCCAGCATCTGGAAATTCTGGGCGACAATGTTATACTTCTCGTTTGGCGCGCTTTGTTGCCGGCGAAAGGAGCTTGAGTGAAGTTGAGTCGCCATCTTAGTTTATTGGAAGCTCTCATACGGGTAATACGTGTTGGTTTTGACTCCGTAATTTTAGCTGGTTATCATTTCAATTAACTTCGCTTTATAATAAAATGCCAAGATTGGACATCATTCACCAATGATTCTAATAAATCGAATTCTTTTAAGATTTGGAATTCCTTTTAAGCTCTTTATTCTCAGTCAGCTGAACCTTTATCATATCTCGCTGATTCACTTGTACTCGTATATGGAGGCTAAGCTTCACGCCTCACTCTAATTTCTACTCGTTGTAGCACACATGTATATGTTTATACCCGGGTGTTAATCGTTGACCCAAGTGTTTGAGAACGCCATTGTGGATTGTCTTGCACGCGGAGAACCATCCAGGGGTAGCTATTTAGATTGACTTTGGATTTCATTAACGTTCGTCAAGTTGAACCTTCGACAGGTTGACTGGGGTTATCAGCTTGAAACGAGTTAATTGCGATTCACGAGCTTAATCTGACTAGCGATATATACTGTGGAACAACCATTTGCATAACGTTGCAACCTAAATCGATATTTTATAGTTAGGCTTGTTAAAGACTAACTTACTTATCAATTTAAATTAAATATTTAAATGTATCCAACTTAGTCTAAACTAAACAAAGTTAAATCTATCACGTAAAGAGTTCAAGCTTTCCTTAAGGATTATTTCCTTTAAGTGACTATGCTTAAACAATTAACAGCGTTCAAGTTTTGTGAGCCTTAAGTTTAATTTAAACTACCTTTTCGAACCTGAGGTAAGGGTGGATGCCGGTAGCTGTAAAGATAGCCCCTTTTAGGCTGCTTAATTTTCCACAATAATAATCAAGGTAATAAACGATACAAATAAACAATAAATACAAAAAATAAAAAATTAGGACAAAGTAAAAATAATACACGTAATAAAACAAAGAATAATAATATTAACCCATCAGTGCCCAATGGTAGAATTTCCTACCGACAAAATTGTTTGTCATTATCGCATCACTTTTTCTTGTATTTACATGATCTTCGGTATGAGTCATTGACGTAACGCAATTCGGGTCTTTTCCATTTGGCGGCAGGCGGTTTTTTTTAACCAAATTTTCACCAGTAATACTTTTTTGTGTGCTAAATACGAATCTAACATTCTTTTTTGAGAGAAATGAAAGGAAAATATCGAAAAAAAGATTTTAAATACGAACTACTTTATACCGCGCACGAACTATTTACACTGCGAAATTCTATATATTTTTGCAATAATATAATTATAATATTGTATTATAATATAATAATTTATATTATATTAATTATTTTATGAATATTAATTATTTGTTTATATAAATTTAATTATTCCAAAATCTGTAGAATAATTATGGCAACTCGATATGATTAAGCATTCCGCGCGATTCATTATTGTTTCTGGAAATACGAGTAAATCATGGACGTGAATTATAATTTACAGTGGATTTTTGTGAATATTATATCAGAAGAAGATGCAGTGAAATTTTTTCGGTAATTATGTGTTTTAAGTAACTCAGTCATTTTACACACCAAAATACATTTTTCTAGTAGTATTTGATGTGATTTGTTCAAATATGACCTCCATTTCCGTCGGAAATGAGATCCAACAAAGCTATAGTACTTTGAAGTTTGGCCCATTTTCAAGGGAAATGGAGGTCAAAATCTAAGCAAAACACCTCAAATATTACTAGGAAAATGTATTTTGGTATTAATTAACCTAACCTAACATGAATATGTTATTACATTATCATTTGTATAATTTAGGTCTCGGGGGTACGGGGGCGGAGCCCCCGTAAAGATCACGCATCACAAATTGATCGATTGAACGACATTTTAGCGTCGGAAATTCAAAAATAAAAAATATAACCCGATACCGATCAATTTGTGATGCGTGATCTTTACGGGGGCTCTGCCCCGTACCCCCGAGACCTAAATTATACAAATGATGCGAATTTATTTGGCGGAAGCGTAATGAAAACGAAGATATATTTAGAAAAATATTAAAGGATATAGCTGATTTCAAATAAATATTTCCCTTTCGTACGCCGTATAAAGTAGTTCGTATTTAAAATCTTTTTTTCGATATTTTCCTTTCATTTCTCTCAAAAAAGAATGTTAGATTCGTATTTAGCACAAAAAAGTATTACTGGTGAAAATTTGGTTAAAAAAAACCTCCTGCCGCCAAATGGAAAAGATCCCGCAATTCATATCAATGACTCATACCGAAGATCACGTGAATATAAGAAAAAGTGATGCAATAATGACAAACAATTTTGCCAGTAGGAAATTCTACCAATGGACACTAATCGGGTAATAACAAAAACTAGCCATAGCTAACACTAAAGAAATAAAAATAAAAAAATACATGTTATAAACATGTTAAGTGGAGTTATAGACAAGCAATTTCACCAAAAAGTCCATAATTTAGAAGGCGTAAAGGAGGATCGATAAACAGCTCGGACAATTGCATTGTCTACATAAGTTTTGACTTCTTCCTATTGAGCATGTTTTGTTACTTCGGGGAGGCTCGACACATTGTTGTTAGCCAATATTTGTGAAGTTGATTTAAATTTGAACTAGATGAAAATAGCAATTTGAAAGTTTTCGAAGCGTTTGGTACTAAGGACAAAAACAAGTCTTCTAACATAACATATATATATATATATATAAATGCGTCTCGGTGGTGCAGTGGTTAGCGTCGCTGACCTTCGTCAGAACGAACAATTCGGGCAGAAGCAAACCCAAGGTTAACCAAGGTTATACAGTATATAGTTATAAAATCCGAAACAATTCTGATAGATTTCAAGACATTTTAGACATTTAATCTTAAAACAGGAACACAAAATAAATTCCCTAATTACATTTTCGTGTATGTCGCTTATACCTGACATCTCAACTCATCCGAAAATTTGAAACTTCTTGGAAAAAGTTACACACACACACATATATATATATATATATGTGTGTGTGTGTGTGTATATATTTAGTAATAAGAACAAAAACAAGTCTTCTAATATATATACAGTATACATATCAATATTCCGCGCAAGATGAGAGCGAGAGAACGAAACAAATGAAGCGTCGTTCTTTACATTATACTGCGTGTTTGCAGTTTAAATGTGTGTGTATATATATATATATATATATATATATATATATATATATATCACACACACACACACAGGGTGTTTCAGGAGGAAAGGTCAATACTTCGGGAGGTGATAGTATCGGTCATTGTGAGAAAAAAGTTCATATGAACATGTCTAATTCTGAATGGTTACGGGGATAGAGCTGTTTGAATCTACAAATACAAAAGCATTGTTAATGGTAATCAAGAGAAACCAATTACTGTTTCTAACATTTAATATTTAAACATTGGCATTTTGAATGGTATCAGATACAGAAATGGCAAGTTTGTTAAAGTTTACAATACGTTTTCGAAAATCCCACCGTCAACCTCAATGCACTTTGCAACTCGTGTGCGATGATCGCGTGTTGTTCGTTTGAGTTGATCTTCACGTTCCTTTATGCGGTGCAACTCGTGTGCGATGATCGCGTGTTGTTCGTTTGAGTTGATCTTCACGTTCCTTTATGTGGGCAGCAGCATCCAAAATGCGCGGGAGCAATTCGTCTCGTGTATCCACCTTTCTTTTGTAAACTAACTTTTCATCTACCCCCCACAAACAATAATCTAACGGTGAGAGGTCTGAAGACGTTGGTGGCCATTGAATGGGACCACCGCGGGGGAAGGAAGAGCTGCGCGCGCATCAGATTCAAACAGCTTTATCTCTGTAACCATTCAGAATTAGACACATGTTCATATGAACTTTTTTTTTCTCAATAACCGATACTATCACCTCCAGAAGTATTGACCTTTCCTCCTGAAACACCCTGTGTATATATATATATATATATATGTATATATAATGCGTCTCGGTGGTTGGTGCACTGGTTAGTGTCGCTGACCTTCGTCAGAATGACTTCTTGGAAAAAGTTACATATATATATATATATATATATATATATATATATATATATATATATATATATATATCCCCGCAAGGGGGTTCTAAGCTCGTGCTCTTGAGTGCTCTTTGTGCTCGTTTGTACGTGCTTGTTCCTGGAGGTTTCACGTGCGCCCTCCCGGCCCTAGCACCCAAGGATGATGGGGCTCGACCCTGCAGTCCTTGTCATCCTTGGTCTTTTTCCACTTCGACTGTCCCCTCCACCCTTTCTTTTTCCTCTGTCTTTCCTCTCACTTTTTCTTTGTTTTTCCGCTGAGATATGCCCTTTAAATAGAGGCGAATCGGTTCTTCCTGAACTAAAAAAAAAAAAAAAAAATATATATATATATATATCGGGTGGCCCCACAAACGCCTTGAGATTTGAACATCAATAACTTAAAAAATATGTAGTTCACACTTCCAAAAGTTACATAACTTTTACCTCAATCTGTTGATAAGCCATCATAAAAATTTCAGACCTCTACATAAAATACTTTTTCCACAGCTGAGGGAACAATGAGGTATGGTGAAAAAAATGAATATCATAAACAAAAGATTTTATTATTCACATCTGCTTACAAACTAATCTTAACCTTTTCTTCCACGACACGATACATTTTCTGATTTCTGTTGTTATTATTTTGTCCCAACATAGAGTATGTTTTTCTTTAATTGCATTTCTGTAAACTTTTCTGTTTGGCCTTCATAAATCTTCTCTACTAGAGTGTTCCATATGCAATAATCCATGGGATTGCAATCGGGTGATTGCGGGGGCCAGTCGTTTTTTCCAATGAAGTTGACTACATTCTGTTGTAGATAATCCTGTGTGAACTTGCTAGTATGAATGCAAAAATCGTCACTTTTCTACGTGAAGGTCAAAATATGATGATAAAAACCCACTCTAATAGACAGAGTTTATTTCCACAACAGTTTCGATGCCCACTGGCATCCTCTTCCGATGGATACAGAAAAGCGAAGAGAATGCCAGTGGGCATCGAAACTGTTGTGGAAATAAACTGTCTTTTCAAGTGGGTTTTTATCATCATATTGCTAGTATGAGCTGTAGCATCATCTTGTTGGAGTATGAAATCGTTTCCATAATACATACGCCAACAATCAGGCAAAAGATTCTCCTCTACGAGATTTACGTAGGTTTCTGAATTAATTTTTTTATTTTCTGAAATGAAATGAATTTTCGTCTTTCCATTCCACGATACATCTGCTAATACCATGATTTTTTTGGAAAACCGACTTGGCTGGTAGTAAAGTCTCGATGGAGAAATGTCTTTCTTACGCCGACCATAAACAACATCGTTCCGGGAGTTTCGAGCAATCTCGATGGTGAAATCTTTTTCATCTGTAAAAACTTTTTTAACATCATTGAACGAAAATCTATCAAGGAATTTTCTACAACGAATTTTTCTTTTAGCTCTTACATTGCTGTCATGTCTTGAAACACGGATCCTTTTAAATGCTTTAAGTCCTACCGTTCTCTGCATTCTTTGTATGGAACTTCGACTGATACCTAAATTTCTTGCAACTTTCCTCTGAGAGCAGTGTGATCCAGGTCAATCCTCTTGAGATAGGCTCATCATTTCGATCATTGCTATATTGTCTTGAGTGTAAACTGTTTTAGGTCGACCACTTCCACGCTTCCGTGCCGTCGAACCGGTTGCTTTAAGTTTTTTAATTATTCTATTCACAGAAATAACATTACAAGTTATTCCTGGAAATTCCCTCAAAATTCTTGCCCCAGTCCATCATTTTTCCAAGAAACACTTTTCAATCACCGCTTTTTCACCGTTAGTTAGAACCATAATTTGAAGGGTAAGTTTAAAAAACAGTATTTAAGATGGGCGTAGCCTATATGATTTGGCGTTTTTCAGAGACTAACAGATTGTCCATAGGCTAAGGAAACTACAAGAAGTCTACTACAAGTCTTTACCCGCCTAATAAAGAATAGCCCGGATAATGTGGTTGGTTGTGCGTATATTCGATCCGATGTACACAATGTGACTCAGTGTATATATAGGCCAAAGGGGTAAAACCATAAATATGCGTGTAGAACAGCAACTAATTCTAATGCATTGTTTAACCATATGTATAGATGTAATCATAGTATCCCCCTGGGATAGTTCTAAAGCGCTCGTTAAAAACACAGATATAATTGAAAGGAATAATCTAGAATGTGCATTTATCCATTTTAAAAATAATTTAAATAACAGTGCGGGAATGTATAAAATTGACAATATCCTGTTAAAATACCTTTTGCCTCTAATCAACTTTTGTTAATCTTTTTGTTTTTCTGTCCCGTTGTATATATTTTTGTCATCTCGCCTTCTCCTTTCATTCTCTGACGAGGTGTACCTCTGAATACACGAAAGGCCTTGGAATCATTTTTCTTTTTACTTGTGGGTTTGCATTATTCATTCATTTCGCGTGTTTAATTGTGAAATTCATCCCATATATATATATATATATATATATATATATATATATATATATATATATATATATATATATATATATATACACACACACACACACGGTGTTTCACAACCGGTCTGCCATACTTTGGGGGAGTGATATCGAGTAGAAAAGTTAATATAACATAGGTGCTATTTTCAACCGTTGCGGAGCTACGGACGTTTTAAGATGTGCAAACAACAAATCCTTACTTGTGTAATTCGATAGATGGCAGCACTGGTAGTAGTTTCCGTTAACAAAGTTAGCACTACGAATCCTCAGTTTTTTCTTTCAGTTGGTTCTGATCTGTGGTTCGAGACACTGTGTTGCGCTAAGGTGAACAATCAAAATGAATCAACTGTTCACACCCGCTGAATACGCTGATATCCATTTCATTTATGGATTCTGTGATGGAAAACGCAGAGCGGCAGTTGAGGAATATCTAGAACGTTTTCCGAACCGTCGAATACCGAACAGGCATGTGTTTAGTGGCACACACCTGAGATTAAGGGAAACAGGGATAACTGTTCCACGTAACCAAGAACATGTAGCACGACGGCCCGTTGCTGCGGAGGAGCGCATACTGGACCTAGTACAACGTAGCCCAACTACCAGTGTTCGAAGGATTTCTAGACGAATTGGTGAATCTGCACCGCGTGTATGGCAAACCATACATGATGAGGGTTTGTATTCCTATCATTTGCAATATGTGCAAGCTCTTCAACCGGATGATTACGATAAACGTGTTCAATTGTTGCCAGTCGATGGTTATGCATCGCCAAATTCTTAATCGCATACTATTTAGTGATGAAGCACAATTCATTCGGGATGAAATTAACAATAGACGAAATTGCTACTTGTGGTCCGCCGATAATCCCCACGGTATCGTTGAAGGAAATTTTCAACATTGATTCTCGGTGAATGTTTGGTGCGGTGTAATTGGAGATCAGCTGATTGGACCGTTCGTTTGGGAACAGCGATTAACTGCTGATATTTATCTGAACTTCCTGACGAACGAATTGCCGCTTTTGATGGAGGACGTGCCCTTGGAGACAAGGCGCAGGATGTCCTTTGAGTACGATGGGGCGCCGCCACATTTTGGTCGTCATGTTACGGATTACGTGAATCAGCGGTACGGAAATCGTTGGATTGGTCGTGCTGGTCCAATATCGTGGCCCCCGAGATCTCCGGACCTAACCCCGTTAGATTTCTTTTTATAGGGCCTTATGAAAGAGATGGTCTACAAGACCAAAGTATAAACGAGAGAGGAGCTCTCGCGTCGGATTATGGATGCCGCTGCTTACATACGAGAGCACCCCGAAATTATTCAATGGGCAGTGGACTCTTGTTTGGAACGAGCAAGGCTGTGCATTGAAAACTGAGGCGGACATTTTGAACATTTATAAGGTGTATCTCATAAAATGTAGCAATAAATACATCAGATTAATACTCTCGTTTATCTTTTACGTGAACCTTAAAACGTCCGTAGCTCCGCAACGGTTGGAAATAGCGCCGATGTTGTATTAACTGTTTTACTCGATATCACCCCCCCCCCCAAAGTATGGCAGACTGGCTGTGAAACACCCTGTGTGTATGACTAATATATATATATATATATATATACACACACACATATATATATATAAATCGAGAGAGAGAGGAGCCCATTGTTCCTGCAGTATATACAGGGTGTACATAAAGTCAGGATCTATTTTTGTGAAGCACTTGGAAATTATATGGAATTCAATCATAAAATGATAAAGTGGTAACATTTATTAAATAATTAAGAGTAGGATTCGACGTGACGCCCATCAGTATCCCTGCACAGCTCAAATCGTTCCGCAGCATTTCTAAACACATTCTGGAGCATTTGCGGGGTTATGTTATCTGCAGCAGTTCGTATACGTGTACGTAAGTTTTCAAGACTCGTAATCTTCGTCTGATAGACGTGCGATTTGATAAAGCCCCATGCAAAGAAATCTAAAGGGGTTAAATCTGGTGATCTCGCTGGCCAAGGTCTTTTGTTGCTTCCGCGTCCGATCCAGCGATTTGGAAAACGTCCATTTAGATAATCCTGAACAATTTTGGCATAGTGACAAGGAGCACCATCATGTTGATAGACGACGGGAATAGGATTGTTAGTACCGTCGTCTATCAACATGATGGTGCTCCTTGTCACTATGCCAAAATTGTTCAGGATTATCTAAATCAGAGGTCGGGGAACGGGTAAATTTAAAAATTTTGGAGGTAATGCTTGCGGTATGAGAGAGACTTCCATTTTTTTAATTTTAATTTTTTGTATACTATATGCAACAATTTTAAGAGCAATTGGCTTGTTTTTGTTTACTTTGAAGTCTGGGGGTAATTTCACTTTACTCAAATAGATTTTTGGGTAATACCCAAAAAAATTCCCCGACCCCTGATCTAAATGGACGTTTTCCAAATCGCTGGATCGGACGCGGAAGCAACAGACCTTGGCCAGCGAGATCACCAGATTTAACCCCTTTAGATTTCTTTGCATGGGGCTTTATCAAATCGCACGTCTATCAGACGAAGATTACGAGTCTTGAAAACTTACGTATACGAACTGCTGCAGATAACATAACCCCGCAAATGCTCCAGAATGTATTTAGAAATGCTGCGGAACGATTTGAGCTGTGCAGGGATACTGATGGGCGTCACGTCGAATCCTACTCTTAACTATTTAATAAATGTTACCACTTTATCATTTTATGATTGAATTCCATATAATTTCCAAGTGCTTCACAAAAATAGATCCTGACTTTATGTACACCCTGTATAATCATATGAAATCGAGATCATAAGCTAACAGCTATTATTAAAAGTTACATAAATATTGCTATACGGAAAATGTTTTGACTAAACCTCGGTGTTCATATTGTTTCCACTGTCGTGATTCATATGAAATCCTCACTAATATTATTTGATATGAATATTTGAATGCTTTTGCTAATTCTATTGAATTTGCTTTCACGCGTAAACAAGCTTGTTTCACGTTTCAGTATTTTTCTGCATATTAACTTTTGTTGGCTTTGTTTCATTGTATTGGGTTGGTGTAAAACCCTCGAAGGGGGGTTAAATTTATATTAATTTTTACTGTCTGAGATAGAATATAATAGTAACATTTTACTAGTTCAATCTATCCTTCAACTCGGACGGTACGGCGTTCGACCCTATTTTGCAATAATTGAAACGCATTTTGAATTTTTTGCTGTGTGATTTGACGCACTGTTGTTTCGATTCGAGCTTATATTTGCGCTAAATGTTGAGGTTTTGTGGCGTAAACAATGAGCTTTATGTCCCCCCCCCCCACACACCTCACCCATCAAAAAAAGTTATTCAAAGGGGTTAGGTAGGGTGAGTAGAATAGCCACGAAAGTTTTCCTTGAAAAGTTTAGGTCAAAAAATATTTTAATATTCAAAAGGTGTCTTACGTTTTCGCTTGACGCCCGGCTAATCAAAACTGATTCTTTTCTCGCTCAACTCAATGGATTCTTCGCCATTGAATGATAAAACTCTCCAGCAGTGTGCCACTCCTTGTCGTCAAAGTTCACTTGAGGATGCTTCCATTTTGCTGCCTACCGCAAACGTACATATGCTAGAATTTATATTTACTATTTTCCTCACCATCCTTATCAAGTCAAGCTCTCTGTCCTCATTTCCTTTTTCCTAAGGGCACTCCGTCTTTGTGATCATGGTTCCACGAACTTATATCATCATTAAAGATATTTTATTATCCTGTTCCCTTCACATGATTCAGCCGCAAGGGCAACATTTTTCGGCGTCTTTATGTTAAGTATTTGTACAAAGCTCGATCTAATTGAATTTAAAACCTTTAAAGTTATAATTTTGTTGTTGTTGTTGTTGTTGTGTCTCCTCTTTATACACCTCTCATCCACATTTGAAGGTAGAAACTTGAGTTGGTCCTGACCATCTTAATACAACATACTAAAAACCTCTTAAAGAAATCTTTAAACAGAGTTTCAATAAAGCTTCAATAATACTCTTGTTCTCAGATATTTTGCTTCGAAATTAAAATTTCCACCCAAGAAAAGGGGCTCCTGCCCCTTCCTTTTCTCCCAGAACTTTATTCTTTTCATATTTCCCTATATATATACATATATATATATATACCTTATGTTGTTTCGTGTGTTGGTCTCTCTTCACACGGAGGTCAAGCTGGTGGCCCCGCCTCTAGGTCTGGCCTGGTGGCGGAGCGAGTTACTTTCTTGCGCTCTCCACCGTACATAGCCAGGCACGCCCGGCTCATCTGGTACTGTCCTGAGCCAGGCATCCAGTCTTTTCTTGAAGACTTCAACTTTGATCCCCGTTACGTTTCTGAGGTCCTTAGGAAGCTGGTTGAATTATATATATATATATATATATATATATTATATATATATATATATATATATATATTTGTTTGTTTGTTTGCTTTTTCCTAACAAAACTTTATATGAAAATATGGAAATTCAATTTTCTCAAAAGAAAATATATGTAAAAAATTCAAAATAAAAGAAATAAAAATATTAAAAACCTTGACAATGAATGCTTTTCAAATTTACAATATATATATATATATATATATATATATATATATATATATATATATATATATATATATATATATTGTATTTTGAAATTTTTATTTGAGAAAACGCGTTAAAAATTCAAGTAGTCCTAAAAAATTTCTTTTCGTATGATTTCCTTATAAATTTGAGCATAACATGTTTCATGCTCCTACAATGTATATATATATATATATATATATATATATATATTATATATATATAGTGGCTTCACAAATTACTTGGACCACTTACATATTTGACGTGCAATGAGATTTAGAAAAGGTTTTCAAAGGATTAAGATGAGCCGTTTATAGGTATTTGCCTTTTTGCGATGTCTAAACACACGTAGTCTCAGAGAAATGAATGTTATCAACAACTGCTATCTTCTCTGGGATTTATCAAAAAAAATAGAAAAATCTGGGGGTGGTCCAAGTAATGTTAGAAGCCACTGTGTATATACACGGTGAACCAAAAGTAGATGGACAGTAGGTTGGATACGGTTTGTGTTATATTATATTATAACTATGGTGTTCATTATAACTATGGTGTTCATTATAACTATGGTGTTTGTGTTTTATTATATTAAATATTATAACTAAATTTATTTAAATTTTATTTTGTATTATAGTATACAAAAAAATTAAATATGTATTCTCAAAATAAACGTTATCATTTACTGTCCACCTACATTTGGTTCACCCTATATACTGTATATATATATTTTGTTTTTAATTCCGGTACCTTTTATTTTTATTCGTTTTTGGTGAAAATGCAAGTTCCACTTATTATCCATGAAAAAGAACAAATATAAAATTCTATGAAAAAAATTACATCGAAATTTTTTTTTTTTTTAAATTCGATTCTTTTTCTATTTTTCAAAAAAAAAAAAAAAAAAGTCTCCAAACACCATCACTTTCTTTCAACAACTTTTGACTATCCTTCAACTTCAAACTCTTAACCCTTTCAGGACGACTGGTACAAATTGGTAGCGTTTCATATACACATTCATAGCTTAAACGCTTAAATCGGTCAACAAAAGACTGGTCACGCGCTAAACGAACTCACTGCCCAGTTTTTTAGTAAAAACGGAATCCATTCTTCTCAAGACCCCCCCCCTTCCCCACTACCCTATTCTTGGAATTTAAAATCTGTCTCTAAATCTATATTTATGAAACTGGTTGTACTCTACTAACCAGAATCACCGAACGCAAGGGTGGAATTAGAACCGAAAATGGTAACAACAATATACCTTTTAAACATGTACACACATTTAACCATTCCATCGACTGGTATTCCATCTCACTAGTTTTCGAGTCTTCCAACACCTACTTCCGCAGAATAGTGGAATCAACCATAATCAAACCATAATTGCAATAAATCACCTTTTTTTTAAACCGTTGTAAACATTTAAAAGACATCATCCTGAAATCCAACTGTCAAGTTAAAACCAAACTTCCATAAAAGCATTTATTTTATTGCTTGGCACTATATACTGTAATGCCTATTGTGATTAATTATTATGTCATTTTGTACTTTGTTTATTGATACTCATTTGTTTCATCGTTATTATTATTATTATTATTATTATTATTATTATTATTATATTATTATTATTATTATTGTTGTTGTTGTTGAATTTTATTTTAACTTTTTATTAATTTTCAAATCGAATGATTTTGTATTTGATTTTGTATCTTCTCTCTTCCTTAAAACGTTCCTTTCATCCTCTTCCTTCCGTTTTTCTCTCCTTCCTTATAAACTGACAGTCTTCTCATATTCCTTTTCAGTCGCGCTTGATGAAGACTTTAAAACAAGCAGAAGATTTGCGCTTTTAAGGAATCCATTATTTAAAATATTGTCATTACGAACCACGATAATTATTACATTTTGGGAAGTAAAAGACAAATTATTTTATTATTTTTTGTTGTTACTATTACTATTACTTGCCATTTTCACTATTTTATGTAATATTTTCTATTAAATATACAATAAATCATTTAATTTAAAATCATGTGACATTTTGTGAACTTTATATTGTATTTATTTTTATTATTTTTTGTTGTCTCTATTACTATTAATTGCCACTTTCACTATTCTTATGTAGTAAATAAGCTAAATGCCATTAATATTTGCCTAAAATGCGTCCATGCTTCCAACGGCATATTCAGATAAGACTACTGTGAACATATTGTCATAACAAATATCTAAAAACTGTAAAACTCTGTCACTTTTATTCTTTTCTGAATAAAGTTTGAAAAAACAAATGACCTTTGGCATCATCAGAAAGACTCCGAAGGTCACTGTTTATTCCGCTTTACGGAACTCGCTGTTTACCGGTCCTTCCTTTTTGAGGGAGCAGCTGTAATGGAGACAAAGCCGCCTTGCGATGCTACAGAACTTCTTTCTCTCTCAGCTCACGGGCTTAAATCTTTTCCTTTCAGCAAAATGGAGCTTCCTGCCGCTGCTTTTAATGTGGGGATTTTTTTCAGCTAAAACTTTTCTAGGAAAATGGATTGAAAGAGGAGAAAAACGTTCGTGGACACTACTCTTACGAGACCTAACATCTCAAATAGGTAAAAAGCTTTTAAATTTCAAAACTCTTCAAAGACTTCGTAGCAAACATACACACGGGTATGTGGTATTCATGAATACATTCATGAATACATTCATGAATACTTTCAAATGCATTCGAATTCGCCTCATCCCTGCTTATAAGTATGAAAAGAATAAAGTACAAGTAATAAATTGTAAGGATCCGACCAAATTTATACAATTGCTGAATGTATTTTAAGCTACGCAAGAGACGCGTGACCAGTGTGTTTTACACCATATGAGTATTAATGTAGCTATCACGAACAACGAGTTCTGTGGAGCATAAAAGGTTTTAACATAAACATTTCATATATAAAGTATCTTATATTCGGTTGGTTTGTTACATCTATTTCAGGTATAAAGAGTTCTCTCTTTCTCTCTCTCCATATATATATATATAGACCCTATATACATATATACACACACAAACACAATAATTTACGTTTCGTTTACATACAAAATAGAATCAAAATCCCTTAAAATGTGAAAGGTCAAATTCCATATGCAAAATTCAGCAAAGTCAGCCCTAAAAAAATCTTTTCTTGCAACTTATACCAAAGAAAGCAATCAGAATATCAAATTAAAAACCTCAGATCTTGTTTTCTGTTTTGTTGACGTTTTCTTTTATTCAATCAATGGGGGACTCAAAGAAACATGTTATCGGGTAACTTTATATTTCTTATATGCCAAAGGAAAAATCCAAAATATTTCCATGTTGAACTGTGTGTTTTGCTTGTTGACTATAGATTACATTTATTTTTGGCTTCTCGAGCGGTATTTTTAAGGCGAAATACAGTGTGTGTGTATATATATATATATATATATATATATATATACAGTATACTGTATATTAGGGTGGAGTGAAAATATTAAACCTTCTTGCCTCACTCATGATTTGGTGTATTGACCCTCTAGATGTTCTAAAAAGATAATATTTTCTTTTTAGGACCCTCCACCCGCCGCATTTTTGTCGAAAACAAAATGGCGGAAAGTCATATTTTGAAAGACCCCTAGTGTAATATCTATCGGTTTTTGAGAGAAGATATCGCGTTATATTGTCCGTTATTTAGTTATAACTATGATAACGAGTAAATATATTCACACATCACAAGCGATACTTAATCAACAACTACTTAAGAACACAGACGCTTATCTAAACATGTCTCACTCGAGGTCAATGACATCTTGCATATGGCTGATAAGGGATGGAGGTAGGAGCCGCATGCTGCATATTGTAGCATAGGTGGCTACAAAGACTATTGAGTAAAATATGTTTACATTTTAAGTTTTAGAGCTTATATATAATTTGTTTTAACTAATTCCGTGTTTGTATTTTTTCAGATTTTCATGTGATATTTCTGTAGAAATTTAACCTCAGATCTAAATATGGCAAAATCCCTACGAACTAGATAGTCAGTGAACCAACATTTTCTTTTCGAAATTAATTGTCACATAATGTCTTACCCTCTAATATGCAGGTTGGGGGATATTTTCTTCTACTGAAGGAAGGCTCATCTGCAAAATTGACAAATAATGATATTCTCGAAACGATAGCAGAAGCATTGGTCGAAGTGTGGAAACGTTCATCAATACCCTCACTGAGTAAAAAATCCATAATTACCAAGTTGAAACGCTTTACCGACAAAGTTACGCAACTCAATCGATCCATAAGCAGTACGAAGCTTATTGAATTGTTCAAAAAATCATTGGTGGAACTCTGACATTTGTGCCTATAAATGCAACTTCGTTTCGCACCAAGCTTTTGGCTGCCGAAAAAGCGGATGTAAAGAAAAACATATTATTTGTGTTTGTCCAAAAGAATCAAGAATACCCAAAGAAGAACTGGAATTCCTTGAGGATCAGAGGACTATGCAAAATATGGTGATTGGAGGTGTGGATGTTACCCTTTCAAGATCTATAGCAAAATGAAATGCAAGAAAGTTGAAGGAGCAACAAGGAAGTAAGCGAAGAAAAATAATCATGCATGAAGAATTCGAAAAGGTAGTCATTGATGATGTGCTTTCGCCTGATACTAATACTAATATCTCTAGTACCGAAGAAAGTTCAACAACTGAGTCTGAATATGAATGCTCCAACATTCAAATGAGAGCCCCTTTACCCAATCTCGCCATGTGGAAGCCGACAGATTTGGTGTTTCAGATTTCAGACATCATCTTTTGGGATAGGATTGATATCAGTGAACCACCTCTCACTTCTAAATTGTGTGATGAAGAATTGCTTGAGTACGAAACAAAATGTTTCAAAGTTGAGCAATACCCCCATTCACACACGGAACGTCGAAAGAGCCGTGAAGTTGGTTACAGATGCAGCAGCATCAGTAATATCACAGGAATCAAGAGACGGATTTATTAGGTCAAGAATAAAAAGTCGCTCTCTGCTTCCTTCACTTGAAACCAAAAAGGATCTGATAATAAAAACCCACTCTAATAGACAGAGTTTATTTCCACAATAGTTTCGATTCGTTTTTCTGTATCCCGAGGAGGATGCCAGTGGGCATCGAAACTGTTGTGGAAATAAACTCTGTCTATTAGAGTGGGTTTTTATTATTATATTTTGACCTTCACGTAGAAAAAAAAGAAGTTTTTTGCATTCAAAAAGGATCTGATGCCTCTCCTGAAAAAATAATAATATTTGAGATGAGCAGGTTTTATATCGCATTCAAATGTAATTGATTTACGGCATCCAACCAAGTGAGACCAGATACAATTTTATTTCAATACAATGTATACACAATGGTGTTTTTTAAGTATAGTTTTGCATTGTAAAGCGTTTTTCTTCAATTATTTTTTTTGATAGAACACTTAGTTTTTATGTTATGAGCATATTTTTATTTATGGACAACCGGCTGATGGCCATTTTGCTTTTATGTAAAAATGCGAGAGATGGTTTGAGTTACAAACATTAAATGACTGAATACATCATTTCTATGTTCTAATACACCAAAAAACAAGTGAGGCAAATAAATTTGAAATAAAAAGTTGTTTCACTCCGCCCTACTCTACAGTATATACCGGGTGATTACAAATAATCTTCCCGATTTTAAACATTTATTATGAACAACCAACAAAGCTACAACGAAAAGCAAGATATACAAATACAGAAGAACGCAAAAAGTTTTGTTTACAAGCTATTGAAGTTTATAGAAGATTTAATCGAAGGATGATGGTAAGAATATTCTGACCATCATCCCTCGATTAAATCTTCTATTTTCTTTGCTGTTTCTTAGAGCATATTGAGAGTTGTCAGTCCTGAATTTTTAGATTCCGAGTTATGCAATATCATGAATATTAGTACTAAGTTATGTTGTCCTATTTCATTTCTAGATAACTGCCTTAGGAAAGCCAAGAATAGGTATTATAATAATTTAACTGTAAAGGAATTTGAGCGTAAAAATATCCTTAGCCTACCTTACCATGTTAATTTTCAATATCTTCCGACTTTACTTAAAGCAATTGGTATCAATGTAGTCTTTAAGTATAATAATCCTGTTAAATCACGCCTAATAAAGAATAGCCCGGATATGTGGTTGGTTGTGGTTCGATCGGATGTACACAATGTAACTCAGTGTATATAGGCCAAACGAGTAAAACGTTAGATATTAGGGTAAAACAGCATAAACATGCGTGTAGAACAGCAAATAATTCTAATGCACTGTTTAACTATATGTATAGATGTAAGCATAGTATCAAGTGGGATAGTCCTAAAGCGCTTTTTAAAAACACATATATAATTGAAAGAAATATTCTGGAATGTGCATTTATCCATTTTAAAAATAATTTCAATAACAGTGCGGGAATGTATAAAATTGACAATATCCTGTTAAAATACCTTTGGCCTCTAATTAACTCTTGTTAATCATGTGCTAATCTTTTTATTTTTCTGTCCCGCTGTACATAGTATGTATATATTTTTGTCATCTCGCCTTCTCCCTTCATTCCCTGACGAGGTGTACTTCTGAATACACGAAAGGCCTTAGAATCAGTTTTCCTTTTCCTTGCGAGTTTGCATCATATATACAGGGCGTCCCAAAAAATGTATACACACTTTAAATACTTATAAAGGCAGTGTTTATTAAAATACATTTCATTTTCAAAATGTAATAGAATCTACAGACATTATTTAATTGTTTTGTCAACGCCTGTTTTCAAACTGACGTCCGTTCTGGTCCAGGCACTGCTGATAACGCGAAGCAATGGAATCGCAAACATCACGAAACATTTCGTTTGGTATTTGTGTGCATTCTCGTTCAATGGCTGCTCTCAATTCAGCGACTGTTGCAGGTTTTATAGCGTAGACTTTGTCTTTTAAGTATCCCCATAAAAAAAAGTCTAGTGGTGTGAGGTCTGGTGAACGCGGAGGGTATTCTACGAGACCCCTTCGTCCAATCCACATCCACATCGTGCCAAGTACCACTCGCAATACTCCACTCTTCGGTCCGGATCATCTTCATTAATAGCATGGACTAATCTTGGAATGTAACTTTTCCATTGACAGCGCTTCAAAATGCGTTGGACAGACGATTCTGAAATTCCTACCTCACGACTCGCTTGCCGCACAGATTTTCTTGGACTTTGGTGATACTTTCCAGTACTTTCTTGCTTTGTGGGGCTTGTCGATGTCCGTGGTCTTCCGGAACGCTTCTTGTGGACATTCTGAACAGTTCCATCGGCTTCAAACTTATCTCTAATTCGAGTGATGGTAAGTCGCGTTGGTGGATCTGTTTGAAACTCCCTCCTAAACTGTCTTTGCACTTCAACTGCGTTTTCACACTTCCAGTAGCATTTTAGAATGAATTTCCTTTGTTCAAAGCTTAGTCTGACTGCCATTATTAATTCTAATGGGTTTAACTTGGAAAGAAAGAAACCAATTGAGCTATCAGCTGTTAAAGTGTGTATACATTTTTTTGGGACGCCCTGTATATGGGATTGAACTCAGAATGGTCCCCTGAGGTTTTTTCATGATACACACAGACGGTACATGGAACAAGGAACTCTTCTGGGAAACTTAAATCCACTATAGTCCGAATAAGTAATGGTAAATGACAAACACTATAGTTTGTCATTTAGTGTTTGTTATTTACCATTACTTATTCAGACTATAGTGGATTTAATTTTTCCAGAAGAGTTCCTTGTTCCATGCACGGTCTGTGTGTATCATGAAACAACCTCAGGGGACCATTCTGAGTTCAATCCCATCATGAAACAGACATGTTATGTGCCTTGAAAAGGGAACGCTCAATTTTTCCAGTTGAGGTTTACGTTTTGGTTGTTGGCTAAAAATACAATAGTTACTCCTTTTTCTTTGATATATTCAATCCGACGTGAATGCAACAAGTTTTTTGCTTATATTGAGGTTCTGAATATAGTAGGCTACCCCTACATCCTGTCTCAAAGCTGGATCCTATCTGCTTTGCAGATAGCTGGTGAGGGAAGCTATATTTTTGAGCCCTCTTTGCGAGTGACCCGTTGCCCACGTCGCGCTAACATCATGAAAAAGCTATAGTGTTATACCAAACCTGTTAATTATTAATTACCAGTAATTAACTTGTTAATTAACTAATAAATATGAAATTTGTCCTTCAGTTACTTAATTATTTAAGCTAACTTTCTTTTAATATGATTTTATATAGTATTTTCGGATCACCTGAAGATCAGGGCCCCCAGCCTTTTTTAGTTAGCTTTATAAGGCTAATTAACGAAAATATCACGACCTAACCTAACCATTCGTTAGGTCAACTGTACGCCCTTGACAATTGGTTAGGTTAGGTCGTGATATTTTCGTTAGTTAGCCTTATAAAGCTAACTAAAAGAGGCTGGAGTGACGGATCTTCAGGTGATCCGTATTTTCTTAATAATTTAACACCCTCGTAAAGCCATTAAACCAAGTAACTAATTAACTCGATTAAAAGCTGGAAAAAAATTGATCTTAAGTCAGTAAACTTGGGTTATTTTACCATTAAAAAAAGGTAAAAGGATCTATTTGTACTGTAAACTGGATGACTGACCTGAGCAATAAAAATAATTAGCCCATTAAGAAAGAGGAAAGTGTTTTTTCAGCAAATTCCTTTAAACGTTTTCCAAACGACACTAAAACGTTTCGGACGTTTTTGCCAAACGTTTCATTTCCATCTGGGAAGTTATGATTTTTTATTAGTCGGAAAAAACGTTACTTGGTTGAACCAACCAAATTGTTGAACAACCAATTCAGATAGCGCAATTATTGCATGGTTGATTTAATTAATCATTTTGGGTGTTTTTGTTGTCGTCGTTTTGTTTGTTGTTCTTTTTGTTGTTAGTTTTTGTTGTTTGCTAAGAGTTAACTTTTCTGTGTAATAGACAAAGTTACATCCTTCTTCCTTAAGCCTTCCGCTACAGGGAAAGAGTTAAATGTACGTTAATGTACGCTTCCCGTATTTGAAGGGTTAATAATATACACTTTCAATAATTTTAATAACGAAGCTACAAAAAGCCGTTTCAATTTTACTTTTTCCTGTAAAAAAAAAAAATGTAAAAATATTACATCACCGAATAAATAAAATTATATAAATATATTAAATATATTAAAAAAAATAAATAAATTATAAATAAAACTAAAATAATTTAAAATAAATGGCCTTTCTTTACCTTCAATAATCCTAAATAAAAGCTGGAACTTGAAAATGTCTCATTTCAAACTGTCATTTAAAAACTTTTTAGCTTTAACCCGAGATAATGGCAACATTCTTTTTTCTCCTTTGCTACATTGCACAAAATAGGATTCCAGCCTAATAACATTGCAAAGACAACGTGCAATTTAATTTTATATGAAAGTTTTTGCGTCAGTCTTTCTCATTCAGAAATACCCGTTTCGTAAATATAGCAAAATGCGTTATTAACGGAAGCAATATACCCCTTTTTTTAATATTAAGTTATGCCCAAAATGACTGGGAATTCAATGCTTCCTTTGAGAAGCACTTACGACTACTAATGACTCGAGTTCATGGGGTTTTTTATGTCTAGTATAAGTAAATGTCAGCTTGCATTAGAACAGAGTGAGTGAGTGAGTTTGGAGTAACCTTGGCAACCTTGGTTTTGCTTCCGTCCGAATTGATTATTCTGACGAAGGTCAAGCTTGTTGCCCCATCTTAGACCTAAAGCTTAACGTGGAATCCGAACCACGACTCACCACGGGTGGTCAGAAGTTACAAAGTCATCACTCAGAAGGATGAACAGCTCCGTGAGCTGAGCACCCCCTACCATCGCTGGGAATCGAACACTGCCATTTTCGATTACTTCCTAAAAATCACATAATATTTTAGTTATACTAAGTAAAATTCAATTTTTAAATTAAAAAAAAAGGTTAATGTATTTTAATAAAAATAAAAATTTATTCACTTATATGAAAAATATTATTAAAAACCACATTATTTTAATAAGAAAAAGTTTCCTTGACCAAAAGTTTTCATACAACGCAATAATTTTTAAAACTTTAATATTAATTATTTTAGTTTCGAAAGTGTTTTTTCCCCCTAAATACAAAGTGTTTAGATGCAAATATACATCGTTTCATCTAAAAATTATATTTAATAATAAAATTTTAATGCGAAGAAGAACTATAAACACCAAACTGGTCAAACGCATCCCTAACTCAGAGTGGCGTACCGAGAAGAATAGTCTGTTCATTGCGTGATTGGCATCTCAGGAACATCGATTCGACACCGTTATGGGTATAAAAATTATATTTATTTCTGTATGTATGTGTAAAATTGACTATAATTTGCTTGCATTAAAAAGTTAAAAATTAAAAAAATCTAATATTAAAAATAATTTAGAAAAATCCTATTGTGGAAAATTTGGACAAAAATAAGAAATATTTTTCCTAAATTTTTTTTTTTTTTTATAAAATAAAGAAAAATTAATAAAAATTATTTTTAACCCTTTACTGCCTAAATATTTTGTAGGGTTAAGTAATGAATGCGTGTATTTGAAGGCTAGAAATTTGTCCTTTTGGGCAGTAAAGGGTTAATTGCTCGTAAAAATATTACTCGTAAATTATTTGAGTGATTTTTTTATTAAAAAAACATTTTTTATTAAAAAACATTTTTTTTTTACTCCCAATTTTTCTCTTTGTTCGCCGAGGTTTTATTTAATTTGATTTTATGCATAAAAATAAGGGCCTCCCTTTCAGTCAAAATTAGATGTTCAGAAATATCAATGACTTTAAATTAGTAGATCTGTACTAGATTTGTACTAGAACCTCCGTGTCTTCACAGTCCGGAGCATATTCAAATCCTTATTCATCGTACATGCTTGTTTCGTCAATCTGTATTTCAGATATTCCCAGTCATCATCAGTCTCGGTGCATGATTCTTCGTATAAAGACGCACCTCCAATTTGTGTTTTCTCCCCAAGGCTATCCAAATGCACCCGTATTTTAACTATAGGTGTATTCATAATTCAGAGCTGGGCACTTGCGGCATATTTTGCGGTACTGCGGTACTGCGGTACTACCAAACTACCAAACCGGTACGCGGAAATTTGAATGCGGTAGCGGTACTGCGGTACTTTCAGCGATCCTTTGCGTTATGCGGTCCCGGTTTGGTAGTTTGGTAGTACCGCAGTACCGCAGTACCGCAAAATATGCCGCAAGTGCCCAGCTCTGAATTTCATATCACATCAGGCTTGCTCTACACAAAGCTGGACCACAAACCTACTAATGTTTGCGATATCAACTTTCCCTTTATGCCCATTTTTTAATTTTAATTGTATCAGCTGCTCGGAGACACTAGCACCTGACCTCCAAACGGCCTCCATACAGGCCTGTATACTTAATTCATTGTTGTTTTCGCGTGCTAACATAATTTATATAACGATATCGGTATGTAATGTAACTCAGAATGTATTATTTGCTCATTGTAATTACATGCAACGAAATTTTTCCTTTGTAACTATACCCAAGTACAATATCTGCGTATCAGGGTTAAAAAAAAGCGCTATGTCTATATGCATGTCTAGACGACTTGGCGCTTTTTAACCCTGAAACGCAGATATATCCCATGTTTTTCGTTGCTATGCTGTACCCTTTTCTCTCATTTTTCCCTCATTCTTCTTCTTCCTTTACTCTTCGGCTTATTTTTCTTTCCCTTTTAATTTCATATTCATCCGCGTACATTCTTTAAAATCGAATTTTGTTCACCGACCGTTTAAAAGGAGAGAAAGGCCACCGTGATTGGAGGCAGAAATGCTTCCAATTAAGCCAAATGAAGCCATTTGAGGAAAGTCAGGACGTAAAATTTCCTCAATAAATACAGCGACGGAGGTCTATTTCAAATAATGCTTGATTGGTCTCTCTCTCTCTCTCTCTCTCTCTCTCTCTCTCTCTCTCTCTCTCTCTCTCTCTCTCTCTCTCTCTCTCCCCACCTGGCTACAGTCTTCAACAAATCGTTGGTGATGGGCCAGGTGCCTGGTGACTGGAGGGAGGCCAACGTGACCCCTATCTTTAAGAAAGGGGATCACGAAAGTCCAGGGAACTATCGTCCTATTAGTCTCACTTCAGTTGTAGGTAAATTATTAGAAAGGATAATAGCTGATAGAATCGTTGACCATTTGGATTCCTACAAGCTGCTTGGGGACTCCCAACATGGGTTTAGACGGCATAGGTCGTGTCTCACCAACTTGCTCGAGTTTTTCCACGTCATGTTGAGTGAGTACGATAAGAGTAGGGCGATTGATATACTTTATCTCGACTTTCAGAAAGCCTTTGATAAGGTACCTCACCGCCGGCTAATGGCGAAAGTGCGCGCGCTGGGTATCGGTGGGGAAATAGGTAGGTGGATTGAAAACTGGCTGAGGAATAGGCGGCAGAGGGTGGTAATTAAAGGGGCTAGTTCGGGTTGGGCCTCGGTCACTAGTGGGGTTCCTCAGGGTTCCGTTTTGGGGCCACTGTTGTTTACCATTTACATAAATGATATCGACGGTGGCATCGTCAGTCGGATCGCCAAATTCGCTGATGACACCAAGCTTGGGGCCAATGTTGGGACGCCCGAAGCGATCGAGGAACTGCGTGCGGACCTAGGTAGGATAGGAGAGTGGTCCGAAAAATGGCAATGCCGTTTAACTTGGGTAAATGCAAAGTGATGCACATTGGCTACGCCAATCCCAAGTCGGACTACTCGATGTTGGGCAGTAATATCGAGGTGACTGATTTAGAAAAGGACTTGGGTGTGCTAATTAGCAGCGACCTTAAGTTTACGAAACAGTGTGTAGAGGTGGAAAAGAAAGCCCAGAAACTATTGGGTTATATCAGGAGGCAATTTCAGTTTCGGAACAAGGAGATTGTGCTCTCACTGTACAATTCCCTTGTTCGGCCGTACCTGGAGTATGCTGTGCAGTTCTGGTCGCCCACCCTCAGGAAAGATATTGAGAGGCTGGAGCGAGTGCAGGCGAGGGCCACAAAGTTAATCCCTTCGGTTAGGCATATGGGCTACAATCGACGGTTACGCGCCCTGAACTTGTTTTCGCTTGAAACTCGGAGGCTGCGCGGTCAACTGATCGAGGTTTTCAAGCTCTTACGAGGGTTCAACGATGTCGATTTTAGAAGTATGTTTAGTTTAAATGATAACCCAACTCGCAACAATGGTTGGAAGTTGGATTTGAAACGGTTTAGGACTAGTGTGTGTGGGAATTACTTTACGTATAAGATCTGTGACACATGGAACAGGTTACCTTCGGAAGTTGTGAACAGTTCCTCTGTGGATCAGTTCAAGAAAAGGTTAGACCAAATTTTGCACACTCTTTGAGTGTGTAGAAAATTTTCCGTGGCACCCGTTGCCATTGGTACCTCCTCGGTATGGGCCGCAAGGCCTTTTGAGGTACTTCTTTTCCTTGTAACTCCTCCTTGTAACTCTCTCTCTCTCTCTCTCTCTCTCTCTCTCTCTCTCTCTCTCTCTCTCTCTCTCTCGAGAGAGAGAGAGAGAGAGAGAGAGAGAGAGAGAGAGAGAGAGAGAGGCCAACGTGACCCCTATCTTTAAGAAAGGGGATCACGAAAGTCCAGGGAACTATCGTCCTATTAGTCTCACTTCAGTTGTAGGTAAATTATTAGAAAGGATAATAGCTGATAGAATCGTTGACCATTTGGATTCCTACAAGCTGCTTGGGGACTCCCAACATGGGTTTAGACGGCATAGGTCGTGTCTCACCAACTTGCTCGAGTTTTTCCACGTCATGTTGAGTGAGTACGATAAGAGTAGGGCGATTGATATACTTTATCTCGACTTTCAGAAAGCCTTTGATAAGGTACCTCACCGCCGGCTAATGGCGAAAGTGCGCGCGCTGGGTATCGGTGGGGAAATAGGTAGGTGGATTGAAAACTGGCTAAGGAATAGGCGGCAGAGGGTGGTAATTAAAGGGGCTAGTTCGGGTTGGGCCTCGGTCACTAGTGGGGTTCCTCAGGGTTCCGTTTTGGGGCCACTGTTGTTTACCATTTACATAAATGATATCGACGGTGGCATCGTCAGTCGGATCGCCAAATTCGCTGATGACACCAAGCTTGGGGCCAATGTTGGGACGCCGAAGCGATCGAGGAACTGCGTGCGGACCTAGGTAGGATAGGAGAGTGGTCTGAAAAATGGCAAATGCCGTTTAACTTGGGTAAATGCAAAGTGATGCACATTGGCTACGCCAATCCCAAGTCGGACTACTCGATGTTGGGCAGTAATATCGAGGTGACTGATTTAGAAAAGGACTTGGGTGTGCTAATTAGCAGCGACCTTAAGTTTACGAAACAGTGTGTAGAGATGGAAAAGAAAGCCCAGAAACTATTGGGTTATATCAGGAGGCAATTTCAGTTTCGGAACAAGGAGATTGTGCTCTCACTGTACAATTCCCTTGTTCGGCCGTACCTGGAGTATGCTGTGCAGTTCTGGTCGCCCACCCTCAGGAAAGATATTGAGAGGCTGGAGCGAGTGCAGGCGAGAGCCACAAAGTTAATCCCTTCCGTTAGGCATATGGGCTACAATCGACGGTTACGCGCCCTGAACTTGTTTTCGCTTGAAACTCGGAGGCTGCGCGGTCAACTGATCGAGGTTTTCAAGCTCTTACGAGGGTTCAACGATGTCGATTTTAGAAGTATGTTTAGTTTAAATGATAACCCAACTCGCAACAATGGTTGGAAGTTGGATTTGAAACGGTTTAGGACTAGTTTGTGTGGGAATTACGTTACGTATAAGATCTGTGACACATGGAACAGGTTACCTTCGGAAGTTGTGAACAGTTCCTCTGTGGATCAGTTCAAGAAAAGGTTAGACGAAATCTTGCACACTATTTGAGTGTGTAAAAAGACATTTAGGACCTCAGTCTGCGGAAATTTCTTTTCCTATAAAATAGTTAATATCTGGAACCAACTTCCCTCAGAGGATGTTTCCAGTCAAAGTGTAAATCTGTTTAAAAATAGGCTAGACAAAGTACAGAACACACTCATAGTTTAAGATTAAAACCTCAGAAAACTCTGCAGGAGTTCGCTTGCTCGGTGTCTCTGTGAGCAAGCTAAATATAGAGCTATTTATATATTCTCCACTTTCCTGTAAAATTTCCTTGGCTACTTTTCCAGGGTCAAGGTATTTTCTTCAACCTTTTTCCGTACCTGCCTCTGGCAGGGAGGGAACGGAGGGTGGGGAGAGAGCCTTCTACTTTTCTATCCAGTTTTCTACTACTGCTAGGATAGTTGAAAGAAAAATAAACTTTTACAAATTTTCCCCTGGCACCCGTTGCCATTGGTACCTCCTCGGTATGGGCCGCAAGGCCTTTTGAGGTGCTTCTTTTCCTTGTAACTCCTTGTAACTCTCTCGCTCTCTCTCTCTCTCTCTCTCTCTCTCTCTCTCTCTCTCTCTCTGGATTTGAAACGGTTTAGGACTAGTGTGTGTGGGAATTACGTTACGTATAAGATCTGTGACACATGGAACAGGTTACCTTCGGAAGTTGTGAACAGTTCCTCTGTGGATCAGTTCAAGAAAAGGTTAGACGAAATCTTGCACACTATTTGAGTGTGTAAAGACATTTAGGACCTCAGTCTGCGGAAATTTCTTTTCCTGTAAAATAGTTGATATCTGGAACCAACTTCCCTCAGAGGATGTTTCCAGTCAAAGTGTAAATCTGTTTAAAATAGGCTAGACAAAGTACAGAACACACTCATAGTTTAAGATTAAAACCTCAGAAAACTCTGCAGGAGTTCGCTTGCTCGGTGTCCTCTGTGAGCAAGCTAAATATAGAGCTATTTATATATTCTCCACTTTCCTGTAAAATTTCCTTGGCTACTTTTCCAGGGTCAAGGTATTTTCTTCAACCTTTTTCCGTACCTGCCTCTGGCAGGGAGGGAGCGGAGGGTGGGGAGAGAGCCTTCTACTTTTCTATCCAGTTTTCTACTACTGCTAGCATAGTTTGAAAGACAAAATTTTCCCTGGCACCCGTTGCCATTGGTACCTCCTCGGTATGGGCCGCAAGGCCTTTTGAGGTACTTCTTTTCCTTGTAACTCCTTGTAACTCTCTCTCTCTCTCTCTCTCTCTCTCTCCATCATGCTCGAGTTTTTCTACGTCATGTTGAGTGAGTATGATAAGAGTAGGGCGATTGATTAGAAGGCCTTTGATAAGGTACCTCACCGCCGGCTAATGGCCGAAGTGCGCGCGCTGGGTATTGGTGGGGAAGTAGGTAGGTGGATTGGAAACTGGCGAAAAATGCCACAAAGTTAATCCCTTTCGTTAGGCATATGGGCTACAATCGACGCTTATGTGACGCGGGTTCAAAGATGTCGATTTTAGAAGCATGTTTAGTTCAAATGATAACCCAACTCGCAACAATGGTTAGAAGTTGGATTTGAAACGATTTAGGACTAGTATATGTGGGAATTACTTTAACACGTTGATAGTTTAAGATTAAAACATAAGAAACTCTGCAGGAGTTCGCTTGCACGGTGTCTCTGTGAGCAAGCTAAATATAGAGCTATATATATATTCTCCACTTTCCTGTAAAATTTCCTTGGCTACTTTTCCAGGGTCAGGTATTTTCTTCAACCTTTTTCCGTACCTGCCTCTGGCAGGGAGGGAGCGGAGGGTGGGGAGAGAGCCTTCTACTTTTCTATCCAGTTTTCTACTACTGCTAGGATAGTTGAAAGAAAATAAACTTTTAATAACAGGAATAGTTCCTCGGTGGATTAGTTCAAGAAAAGGTTAGACCAAATCTTGCACACTATTTGAGTGTGTAGAAAATTTTCCCTGGCACCCGTTGCCATTGGTACCTCCTCGGTATGGGCCGCAAGGCCTTTTGAGGTACTTCTTTTCCTTGTAACTCCTTGTAACTCTCTCTCTCTCTCTCTCTCTCTCTCTCTCTCTCTCTCTCTCTCTCGGACCTAGGTAGGATAGGAGAGTGGTCCGAAAAATGGCAAATGCCGTTTAACTTGGGTAAATGCAAAGTGATGCACATTGGCTACGCCAATCCCAAGTCGGACTACTCGATGTTGGGCAGTAATATCGAGGTGACTGATTTAGAAAAGGACTTGGGTGTGCTAATTAGCAGCGACCTTAAGTTTACGAAACAGTGTGTAGAGATGGAAAAGAAAGCCCAGAAACTATTGGGTTATATCAGGAGGCAATTTCAGTTTCGGAACAAGGAGATTGTGCTCTCACTGTACAATTCCCTTGTTCGGCCGTACCTGGAGTATGCTGTGCAGTTCTGGTCGCCCACCCTCAGGAAAGATATTGAGAGGCTGGAGCGAGTGCAGGCGAGGGCCACAAAGTTGATCCCTTCCGTTAGGCATATGGGCTACAATCGACGGTTACGCGCCCTGAACTTGTTTTCGCTTGAAACTCGGAGGCTGCGCGGTCAACTGATCGAGGTTTTCAAGCTCTTACGAGGGTTCAACGATGTCGATTTTAGAAGTATGTTTAGTTTAAATGATAACCCAACTCGCAACAATGGTTGGAAGTTGGATTTGAAACGGTTTAGGACTAGTGTGTGTGGGAATTACGTTACGTATAAGATCTGTGACACATGGAACAGGTTACCTTCGGAAGTTGTGAACAGTTCCTCTGTGGATCAGTTCAAGAAAAGGTTAGACGAAATCTTGCACACTATTTGAGTGTGTAAAGACATTTAGGACCTCAGTCTGCGGAAATTTCTTTTCCTGTAAAATAGTTGATATCTGGAACCAACTTCCCTCAGAGGATGTTTCCAGTCAAAGTGTAAATCTGTTTAAAAATAGGCTAGACAAAGTACAGAACACACTCATAGTTTAAGATTAAAACTCAGAAAACTCTGCAGAGTTCGCTTGCTCGGTGTCTCTGTGAGCAAGCTAAATATAGAGCTATTCATATATTCTCCACTTTCCTGTAAAATTTCCTTGCTACTTTTCCAGGGTCAAGGTATTTTCTTCAACCTTTTTCCGTACCTGCCTCTGGCAGGGAGGGAGCGGAGGGTGGGGAGAGAGCCTTCTACTTTTCTATCCAGTTTTCTACTACTGCTAGCATAGTTTGAAAGACAAAATTTTCCCTGGCACCCGTTGCCATTGGTACCTCCTCGGTATGGGCCGCAAGGCCTTTTGAGGTACTTCTTTTCCTTGTAACTCCTTGTAACTCTCTCTCTCTCTCTCTCTCTCTCTCCATCATGCTCGAGTTTTTTCTACGTCATGTTGAGTGAGTATGATAAGAGTAGGGCGATTGATTAGAAGGCCTTTGATAAGGTACCTCACCGCCGGCTAATGGCCGAAGTGCGCGCGCTGGGTATTGGTGGGGAAGTAGGTAGGTGGATTGGAAACTGGCGAAAAATGCCACAAAGTTAATCCCTTTCGTTAGGCATATGGCTACAATCGACGCTTATGTGACGCGGGTTCAAAGATGTCGATTTTAGAAGCATGTTTAGTTCAAATGATAACCCAACTCGCAACAATGGTTAGAAGTTGGATTTGAAACGATTTAGGACTAGTATATGTGGGAATTACTTTAACACGTTGATAGTTTAAGATTAAAACATAAGAAAACTCTGCAGGAGTTCGCTTGCACGGTGTCTCTGTGAGCAAGCTAAATATAGAGCTATATATATATTCTCCACTTTCCTGTAAAATTTCCTTGGCTACTTTTCCAGGGTCAAGGTATTTTCTTCAACCTTTTTCCGTACCTGCCTCTGGCAGGGAGGGAGCGGAGGGTGGGGAGAGAGCCTTCTACTTTTCTATCCATTTTCTACTACTGCTAGGATAGTTGAAAGAAAAATAAACTTTTAATAACAGGAATAGTTCCTCGGGGATTAGTTCAAGAAAAGGTTAGACCAAATCTTGCACACTATTTGAGTGTGTAGAAAATTTTCCCTGGCACCCGTTGCCATTGGTACCTCCTCGGTATGGGCCGCAAGGCCCTTTTGAGGTACTTCTTTTCCTTGTAACTCCTTGTAACTCTCTCTCTCTCTCTCTCTCTCTCTCTCTCTCTCTCTCTCTCTCTCTCTCTCTCGGACCTAGGTAGGATAGGAGAGTGGTCCGAAAAATGGCAATGCCGTTTAACTTGGGTAAATGCAAAGTGATGCACATTGGCTACGCCAATCCCAAGTCGGACTACTCGATGTTGGGCAGTAATATCGAGGTGACTGATTAGAAAAGGACTTGGGTGTGCTAATTAGCAGCGACCTTAAGTTTACGAAACAGTGTGTAGAGATGGAAAAGAAAGCCCAGAAACTATTGGGTTATATCAGGAGGCAATTTCAGTTTCGGAACAAGGAGATTGTGCTCTCACTGTACAATTCCCTTGTTCGCCGTACCTGGAGTATGCTGTGCAGTTCTGGTCGCCCACCCTCAGGAAAGATATTGAGAGGCTGGAGCGAGTGCAGGCGAGGGCCACAAAGTTGATCCCTTCCGTTAGGCATATGGGCTACAATCGACGGTTACGCGCCCTGAACATGTTTTCGCTTGAAACTCGGAGGCTGCGCGGTCAACTGATCGAGGTTTTCAAGCTCTTACGAGGGTTCAACGATGTCGATTTTAGAAGTATGTTTAGTTTAAATGATAACCCAACTCGCAACAATGGTTGGAAGTTGGATTTGAAACGGTTTAGGACTGTGTGTGGGAATTACGTTACGTATAAGATCTGTGACACATGGAACAGGTTACCTTCGGAAGTTGTGAACAGTTCCTCTGTGGATCAGTTCAAGAAAAGGTTAGACGAAATCTTGCACACTATTTGAGTGTGTAAAGACATTTAGGACCTCAGTCTGCGGAAATTTCTTTTCCTGTAAAATAGTTGATATCTGGAACCAACTTCCCTCAGAGGATGTTTCCAGTCAAAGTGTAATCTGTTTAAAAATAGGCTAGACAAAGTACAGAACACACTCATAGTTTAAGATTAAAACCTCAGAAAACTCTGCAGGAGTTCGCTTGCTCGGTGTCTCTGTGAGCAAGCTAAATATAGAGCTATTCATATATTCTCCACTTTCCTGTAAAATTTCCTTGGCTACTTTTCCAGGGTCAAGGTATTTTCTTCAACCTTTTTCCGTACCTGCCTCTGGCAGGGAGGGAGCGGGGTGGGGAGAGAGCCTTCTACTTTTCTATCCAGTTTTCTACTACTGCTAGCATAGTTGAAAGACAAATTTTCCCTGGCACCCGTTGCCATTGGTACCTCCTCGGTATGGGCCGCAAGGCCTTTTGAGGTACTTCTTTTCCTTGTAACTCCTTGTAACTCTCTCTCTCTCTCTCTCTCTCTCTCTCTCTCTCTCCGCTAGGCATATGGGCTACAATCGATGGTTGCGCGGTCAACTGATCGAGGTTTTCAAGCTCTTACGCGGGTTCAACAATGTCGATTTTAGAAGTATGTTTAGTTTAAATGATAACCCAACTCGCAACAATGGTTGGAAGTTGGATTTGAAACGGTTTAGGACTAGTGTGTGTGGGAATTACTTTACGTATAAGATCTGTGATACGTGGAACAGGTTACCTTCAGAAGTTGTGAACAGTTCCTCTGTGGATCAGTTCAAGAAAAGGTTAGACCAAATCTTGCACATTATTTGAGTGTATAGAAAATTTTCCCTGGCACCCGTTGCCATTGGTACCTCCTCGGTATAGGCCGCAAGGCCTTTTGAGGTACGTCTTTTCCTTGTAACTCCTTGTAACTCTCTCTCTCTCTCTCTCTCTCTCTCTCTCTCTCTCATATTTATTAAATGTTGATTTTCAATAAAAATATTCATGATGCAAAACTTTAAAATTCTGAAAGACGAAATTTATACGAAATGTCTGAAAAAAATTAATATTATTCTTGAATACCAAAAATAAAAAATCCTCATTATGAATCATTCCGAAAGAAAAATATACTCTTCTTAAAGAGTAATTGTGAATATTCATAAAGCGACAAATGAAAAAATAAAATGTCATAAAATTTCTCTATTTTAAAAAGTGGTAAATTATATTGTATTCAAACTAAATAAGGAGGATATTGGTTTGGAGTGTGAAAAGTTTAATAAACTGGGATACAGAATAAAGTTACAGCATCTCTTTGATTGTATAAATTACCCAGAAATAATGATAATAATAATAATTATTATTTTATTATTATTATTATTATTATTATTATTTGTTATAAAAAAAATATATTTTTTATGCGAATACAAAAAAAATTGATGGCTTCAAAACTGTTAATTCTTACCTGCGATGGATGAGTTATAACTAATCATTGTATAATTCAATGAAACAACTAGACTGGTTGTTATAAACTGTTTTTTCGTTATTTAATTGAAGTCTTTTTTTGGCTATTACATTGCCATCAAGAAAAATTCTGGACTTGGAATAAATATCATACTTCATTTAACGAAATACTTTAAATATAAAATACAAGTTATAAATGTAGACAAGATAACACGCATACATGCCTCTATACGTTATCCAAAAACCCACTTCCCCTTCTCTGTAGGGAGAGCATAACGCTTGAACTTGAGGCTGGAGAGAGACAGGACCATATTCAGCAGATTCTTACGTTTCGTTTTTTTAATTACCACTGAGATTGAAATTTCCATCAAGGTGTTGAAAGTAATTTCATCGAGCAAGTGTTCTCAGTTGAAAATACTTCCATCGAACTTTGATACTTGATGAAATACTTTTCATCGAACTGATTTCTTGATGAAAATAATTTCATCGAATTTGATGGCGCCACCGTTGAAGAAAATTCCAATTAAATTTCTTTCAAGTTATCTTTATTAACTGAACGTAAGTAGTATAGCCGCAAAAGGGGAGAGTGCAGGAATGTTGCAGGTTATTATGTAGTGTTGCAAAGGGGGGTGGGGTTGTTGCAAAGGGGGGTGGGGGTTGTTGCAAAGGGGGTGGGTTGTTGCAAAGGGGGGTTATTGCAAAGGGGGTGGGGGGGAAACTTGGAGGCGGCGTTATCCCCCAAGAGAAAGAAAGGAGGAGAGGTGTTCACCTGGCAGGAGCCAAGTGCACACTAAGACTTCCAGCCGGGCTGGCGTTGTTTTATAGGCTCCTAATCAGCCAGAATCAGCCAGTTGGCTGAACCAAGGTGAGAGAGACGCCTGAAGAAGAGAGAGATGCCTGTAGGAGGGAGAGACGCCTGAAGAAGAGAGAGATGCCTGTAGGAGGGAGAGACGCCTGAAGGAGAGAGGATAGGTGCACATGCAGGAGTACACATGCTGGAGGTACACACACACACATACGCACACATGCAGGAGTACACATGCAGTAGGTACACATGCTGGAGGTACACATGCTGGAGGCAAACATGCAGGAGAGAGAGAGAGAGGCCTGAAGGAGGAAGATACATGCAGGAGAGAGAGAAAGAGCTGAAGAAGGGAGAGAGACACCTGAAGGACAGAGTGGAGTTCTCCCCCAATTTATTTTCGTTTCCCTAACCTAAGAGGCCACTATGGGGTTTACCAAAGGGCCTGAAATAGAAGGAGCAGAGCTCCTTACTCGGCCGGAGCCGAGGGGGGAATGGTTCTTCACCAGATTCGCGATCTTTTATAATCCTCTATTCTGGCTGAGTTGCCAGATAGCGCAAGGTATTCCAGATAGCGCCATGTGTCCATTAATCGTGTAACACATATATAACGGCTGTTATTCCAAATGTACTTGTATATATAATAAACTAATGAATCATATAAAATACCACAATATATATTTATATGGTTATACAAGATTCAACCGTAAAAAAACACAAGCGCCTCTTTCATTACGCGTTAATAGAATTAGTAAAGTTACCCAATAAATAAATCGTTAGACAGAAAAACGAATTTTTAAAAGGGCTACCCAACTAATTATCCACCATTCAATAAATAATAGCAAACGTGAATAAAGAGTTCAATTCAATGGGTAACTATATCGACATAAGCTTATTATTGTAACGTTTGCTCCCAATATAAAATAACAGTAAAACCAATTAATTGAAACTTCATTTAAATAATTTACGATACAATTCCACCAAACGAGATGAAAACTTATGAAACATATAATCCTCTATTCTGGCTGAGTTGCCAGATAGCGCAAGGTATTCCAGATAGCGCCATGTGTCCCATTAATCGTGTAACACTTATATAACGGCTGTTATTCCAAATGTACTTGTATATATAATAAACTAATGAACCATAAAATACCACAATATATATTTATATGGTTATTCAAGATTCAACCGTATAAAATAACACAAGCGCCTCTTTCATTACGCGTTAATAGAATTAGTAAAGTTACCCAATAAATAAATCGTTAGACAGAAATGATTTTTATAAGGGATACCCAACTAATTATCCACCAATCAATAAATAATAGCAAACGTGAATAAAGAGTTCCAATTCATAACTATATCGACATAAGCTTATTATTGTAACGTTTGCTCCCAATATAAAATAACAGTAAAACCAATTAATTGAAACTTCATTTAAATAATTTACGATACAATTCCACCAAACGAGATGAAAACTTATGAAACATATAATCCTCTATTCTGGCTGAGTTGCCAGATAGCGCAAGGTATTCCAGATAGCGCCATGTGTCCCATTAATCGTGTAACACTTATATAACGGCTGTATTCCAAATGTACTTGTATATATAATAAACTAATGAACCATATAAAATACCACATATATATTTATATGGTTATTCAAGATTCAACCGTATAAAATAACACAAGCGCCTCTTTCATTACGCGTTAATAGAATTAGTAAAGTTACCCAATAAATAAATCGTTAGACAGAAATGATTTTTATAAGGGATACCCAACTAATTATCCACCAATCAATAAATAATAGCAAACGTGAATAAAGAGTTCCAATTCATAACTATATCGACATAAGCTTATTATTGTAACGTTTGCTCCCAATATAAAAAACAGTAAAACCAATTAATTGAAACTTCATTTAAATAATTTACGATACAATTCCACCAAACGAGATGAAAACTTATGAAACATATAATCCTCTATTCTGGCTGAGTTGCCAGATAGCGCAAGGTATTCCAGATAGCGCCATGTGTCCCATTAATCGTGTAACACTTATATAAACGGCTGTTATTCCAACTGTACTTGTATATATAATAAACTAATGAACCATATAAAATACCACAATATATATTATATGGTTATTCAAGATTCAACCGTATAAAATAACACAAGCGCCTCTTTCATTACGCGTTGCACTCAATTTAGTAATAATAACAATTATCTCTCATACACTATATATATATATATATATAATATATATAATATATATATAATATATATATATATATAAATATATATAGAAAGAGAGCGAGAGTTTGTTCAAATAAAGGATTCCATTTATAATGAAAAGTACGACTTGGGATGTCATTCGATTACTGAGAGTTATTAGCAATGAAGTTCAGTAGAGATTACCCCATAGGACACGTAGAGTGCCCATTTATCTGCCAACCACTTTCTTTTATTATGTGTAATGACCACCTTAGACCTACAGTTTGAACCATCAACAGCCCGCGTCTTAACCACTAGGACACGTAGGGCACCCATTTATCTGCCAACCACTTTCTTTTATTATGTAATGACCACCTTAGACCTACAGTTTGAACCATCAACAGCCCAGCGTCTTAACCACTAGGACACGTAGGGTGTCCATTTATCTGCCAACCACTTCTTTTATTATGTGTAATGACCACCTTAGACCTACAGTTTGAACCATCAACAGCCCAGCGTCTTAACCACTAGGACACGTAGGGTGCCCATTTATCTGCCAACCACTTTCTTTTATTATTTCAATAGAATATTATGGTCTATTACATTATTACACCTTGCCCAGATCCAATAACCTCAATTTAGTAATAATAACAATTATCTCTATACATATATATATATATATATATAGAAAGAGAGCGAGAGTTTTGTTCAAATAAAGGATTCCATTTATAATGAAAAGGTACGACTTGGGATGTCATTCGATTACTGAGAGTTATTAGCAATGAAGTTCAGTAGAGATTACCCCATAGGACACGTAGGGTGCCCATTTATCTGCCAACCACTTTCTTTTATTATGTGGAATGACCACCTTAGACCTACAGTTTGAACCATCAACAGCCCAGCGTCTTAACCACTAGGACACGTAGGGTGCCCATTTATCTGCCAACCACTTTCTTTTATTATGTGTAATGACCACCTTAGACCTACAGTTTGAACCATCAACAGCCCCGCGTCTTAACCACTAGGACACGTAGGGGGCCCATTTATCCGCCAACCACTTTCTTTTATTATGTGTAATGACCACCTTAGACCTACAGTTTGAACCGCGGGTCGATGCAAGACAGTCGGCAGGAGACCTACCGTTGATATCTCCGGTGACTCCGCACTCAGGACGGGGGCATCCATGCCACCAGCAACCGTTAAAGGAGTACACAGTCTTCACACCAGTGACACGGTTTTCACTTAACCCATCAACCCAAAAAACACGTCCATTAATCTTAATGGGTACTTCACCCGTGTTGCGGGCGTGCTTTATGTATACACCTGTCTGTTGCTGTAGGTGTATGAGCCAGTAAATAGCCTTGTGCCCGTAACTGCGGGGATTGTTTCGGTGAATAATGGCTAAGGTGTCTTTCGGCATGAAGTTATTCTTGAACACCGTAAAACATAATGATGCGATGATGGTTGCGACTTGCAGTGGATCGCATTTGAAACGGGATATGTACATCCTTCTAAAGGCCTGGAAACATACTCTAAGCACGCGCACATCATTCACGCAATAACGCTCACATTCATCAGCTATATTATAAGGGTTACTTTCATTAAAACTGTCGTAGTATCGATCAAAGTCTTCACGTTCATCCATGCAGTCAAAATAATGTTTGGGGGGTGGTGGGCCTACGTAGTTTAAAGTCTCGCTGGTGAGGAAAGTGTATGGGAAGTATCCTTTGGAAACTTCAGCTGCTACTCCCATCACCTTGGGTAGCTTTGCTAATTTACAAGGTGTGAATAATAAAGTATCTTTAAATTGTACATTGCCTCAGGGAATCACAGATAGTAGCATGACTCACGGTCTTACAGTGGGCGGAGCTTAGAATTTTCGCCTGTGCACACACAAAGGAGAAAGTGAAACGCTAATTGAAACATGAGTTATTTAATAAACGAGATATTCAGTTAACACAAGAAATAACAGAAAACACAAGAAAAAACAAATGCTTAGATTTGGTGATCACAAACAACTGAAACCTAAAGAAACCTGTACTCGATATGAATGGCTTTCATATCGTTCAGTACTATTTTTGTTCCCACTTTACAACCTGATGGTAAGTCATCTTTAAATACGTCTAGAATACAATCAAAAGCACGCACAAAGAGTTCATCGTTAGCTACATTATTAAACACAAGTTTATAAGAACGCTTTTCCAATCGAGGGTTTATTTCTACCGACCCGAGCTTTTCAATCGTGAACACGTCTTCACAACATAGCGGCAATTGAAATAATCTAAATCGTTACGACAACTGCGCATTATATAAAGAAATAGTTCTTCAGATAATTTTCACGAACTAGGCATATTTTATAATGTTTTACTAAACATCTTCACACACCGGCGCACTATTTGAGAGGAACATATGCTCATATTTTTCCTTTCTGCCCGTCAAACGATACTCATCTCTAAAGTCTGTTAAAAACTCACGCAGGACACTAGCCACAACCTCACTACGAACCTCGTCATGATATACATTAATATAGTGATAAAAATACTTAAGATTGTCCATGATCACGAGATTCACATTTTCAGTCGTAGGGTATGAGTAATCGACATGGTGTAGCATGACGTAATGCCGCTTGTCACACCACCCATCCGCAAGACTCATTATCCATACCTGCTGCTTCTCTTCTGCACGCGTTGTTTCTTTTACTTTAGACTTTATAAAGTTTAGATCTGCAGCATACTTCAGCACATCGTCAGTGCAACGAAAGCCTTCAATGGTCTCACCAGAACTTCCGTAGAGTATTTGTACATCTTGGAACTTCACACAATCCAATGTGGTTTTAAAAGAGGCATAGGAGGGGGGAATAGGAAGTTTTTCGGTATCCACCACATCCTGGCACTTTGCTGAATACCATTTCATAAACGTTGTACAAACAATATTAAAGGTAGCCATTTGAATACACGTCTGATTTTTCTTCTGAATACACGTCTGATCTCTCGGTCTTACTGCAATCGACTGATCACGCAGGGAATCACAGATAGCAACATGACTCACGGTCTTACAGTGGGCGGAGCTTAGAATTTTCGCCTGTGCACACACACAAAGGAGAAAGTGAAACGCTAATTGAAACATGAGTTATTTAATAAACGTGATATTCAGTTAACACAAGAAATAACAGAAAACACAAGAAAAAACAAATGCTTAGATTTGGTGATCACAAACAACAGAAACCTAATACTTTAAAGAAAGCATTCTATTAAATACTTTTAGCCTATGTTCACGAATTAATACCTGTTTTAAATAGACTCGACAAGAAGACCGGCTGGACTGATTTTATAGAAATTCAAGGATTCCAAGTTGATCACGAGAGA
Organism: Bathynomus jamesi; assembly: GCA_023014485.1. Taxonomy (NCBI): domain Eukaryota; kingdom Metazoa; phylum Arthropoda; class Malacostraca; order Isopoda; family Cirolanidae; genus Bathynomus; species Bathynomus jamesi. The sequence continues at coordinate 182,032 of JAJOZX010004024.1, read as the reverse complement.
AGCTATGTAGTCATCTTCCATGCTGCAAAATCTCGTCGTTAGCCTGCCTGCTCAGAGCACCGACAAGAGGTAAAATCGAATCCACATCAACACAAAATTTTAGTCGCTAAAATAACAGCCTGAGTATTGTTCATGTTCTAAATTATCTTTGATTCGTTTTGATAAAATTGAGTAAACTGCAGCCTTTGTTTCCTGATCAGAAACTCTCCGTCTTTTTCTGGTATGGTGCAAGGCTTCGTTGCAACCATATTCACTGCACGAGTCTACTTCACAGTCGTTGCCTTCTAATCTAGATTTACACTCTTCACTAATGCATTCGATGGGTGAATAATCATCTTGGTTGATATTATTGACACCACATTCGAGAGGGCTCACTGGGGTAACGGACACTTCAGGTAATGGCGCGGACGCTTGAGGTGGGTCGGGGACAATCTCCTCAGGTTGCCCTTGTGGCGGGGCAAATATTGTGTGGGGGTAATTATGTGTTGCTTCTAAGTAAGCAAAACGGGCCTTATGTAACACAGTGGCAATTAATAATGATTTATGCAAAGATGCACCAGCTCTTCTGGAACGTCTGGATGCAATTTTACCGAGCGATATATTTATCAACTTGTATGCTTCAAACCCGTTTGGAACGTCAGATATCATGTTCACCACCTAGGAAATGGTCAAGGCACAGAGAGCTAACTAACACGACTCTATCCTCTATTACCAATCTTGTAATGAGTTAAAGTGAAAGTTTCGCCTGCCTTTATACAATGTCGTTCTGACGTCGTTATCAAGCTCCACACAGGGAATTTCCAGGAAGTAACATGAATCACGTTGCTGTTCTTTCACCTGTACACCCACACACACACACACACACACACACACACACACACACACACACAAAGGAGAAAGTGATACGTTGGTTGAAACATGATTTATTTAATAAAAAATATTCAAGCTATATATATATATATATATATATATATATATATTTAAACACACGTGTAATAAATAAGTTAACAACAGACATCAATGCTATATTCAAGACATATTTAAAAACGTGTGATAAACAAGTTAACAATGAATTATGTAACCCGAGAGACGACGGACGGAGTCATTACAAGCGGCGGAGCGAGCTTGTAATGACTCCGTCCGTCGTCTCTCGGGTTACAGAAATTCAATTGTTAACTTATTATCACACGTTTTAAATATGTCTTGAATATAATCATTGATCTGTTGTTAACTTATTTATTACACGTGTTTGTAAATATATATATATATATATATATATATAGCTTGAATATTTTTTTATTAAATAAATCATGTTTCAACCAACGTATCACTTTCTCCTTTGTGTGTGTGTGTGTGTGTGTGTGTGTGTGTGTGTGTGTGTGCGGTTGTACAGGTGAAAGAACAGCAACGTGATTCATGTTACTTCCTGGAAATTCCCTGTGTGGAGCTTGATAACGACGTCAGAACGACATTGTATAAAGGCAGGCGAAACTTTCACTTTAACTCATTACAAGATTGGTAATAGAGGATAGAGTCGTGTTAGTTAGCTCTCTGTGCCTTGACCATTTCCTAGGTGGTGAACATGATATCTGACGTTCCAAACGGGTTTGAAGCATACAAGTTGATAAATATATCGCTCGGTAAAATTGCATCCAGACATTCCAGAAGAGCTGGTGCATCTTTGCATAAATCATTATTAATTGCCACTGTGTTACATAAGGCCCGTTTTGCTTACTTAGAAGCAACACATAATTACCCCCACACAATATTTGCCCCGCCACAAGGGCAACCTGAGGAGATTGTCCCCGACCCACCTCAAGCGTCCGCGCCATTACCTGAAGTGTCCGTTACCCCAGTGAGCCCTCTCGAATGTGGTGTCAATAATATCAACCAAGATGATTATTCACCCATCGAATGCATTAGTGAAGAGTGTAAATCTAGATTAGAAGGCAACGACTGTGAAGTAGACTCGTGCAGTGAATATGGTTGCAACGAAGCCTTGCACCATACCAGAAAAAGACGGAGAGTTTCTGATCAGGAAACAAAGGCTGCAGTTTACTCAATTTTATCAAAACGAATCAAAGATAATTTAGAACATGAACAATACTCAGGCTGTTATTTTAGCGACTAAAATTTTGTGTTGATGTGGATTCGATTTTACCTCTTGTCGGTGCTCTGAGCAGGCAGGCTAACGACGAGATTTTGCAGCATGGAAGATGACTACATAGCTTCTCTCGTGATCAACTTGGAATCCTTGAATTTCTATAAAATCAGTCCAGCCGGTCTTCTTGTCGAGTCTATTTAAAAACAGGTATTAATTCGTGAACATAGGCTAAAAGTATTTAATAGAATGCTTTCTTTAAAGTATTAGGTTTCTGTTGTTTGTGATCACCAAATCTAAGCATTTGTTTTTTCTTGTGTTTTCTGTTATTTCTTGTGTTAACTGAATATCACGTTTATTAAATAACTCATGTTTCAATTAGCGTTTCACTTTCTCTTGTGTGTGTGTGTGTGTGTGTGCACAGGCGAAAATTCTAAGCTCCGCCCACTGTAAGACCGTGAGTCATGTTGCTATCTGTGATTCCCTGCGTGATCAGTCGATTGCAGTAAGACCGAGAGATCAGACGTGTATTCAGAAGAAAAATCAGACGTGTATTCAAATGGCTACCTTTAATATTGTTTGTACAACGTTTATGAAATGGTATTCAGCAAAGTGCCAGGATGTGGTGGATACCGAAAAACTTCCTATTCCCCCCTCCTATGCCTCTTTTAAAACCACATTGGATTGTGTGAAGTTCCAAGATGTACAAATACTCTACGGAAGTTCTGGTGAGACCATTGAAGGCTTTCGTTGCACTGACGATGTGCTGAAGTATGCTGCAGATCTAAACTTTATAAAGTCTAAAGTAAAAGAAACAACGCGTGCAGAAGAGAAGCAGCAGGTATGGATAATGAGTCTTGCGGATGGGTGGTGTGACAAGCGGCATTACGTCATGCTACACCATGTCGATTACTCATACCCTACGACTGAAAATGTGAATCTCGTGATCATGGACAATCTTAAGTATTTTTATCACTATATTAATGTATATCATGACGAGGTTCGTAGTGAGGTTGTGGCTAGTGTCCTGCGTGAGTTTTTAACAGACTTTAGAGATGAGTATCGTTTGACGGGCAGAAAGGAAAAATATGAGCATATGTTCCTCTCAAATAGTGCGCCGGTGTGTGAAGATGTTTAGTAAAACATTATAAAATATGCCTAGTTCGTGAAAATTATCGTGAAGAACTATTTCTTTATATAATGCGCAGTTGTCGTAACGATTTAGATTATTTCAATTGCCGCTATGTTGTGTGAAGACGTGTTCACGATTGAAAAGCTCGGGTCGGTAGAAATAAACCCTCGATTGGAAAAGCGTTCTTATAAACTTGTGTTTAATAATGTAGCTAACGATGAACTCTTTGTGCGTGCTTTTGATTGTATTCTAGACGTATTTAAAGATGACTTACCATCAGGTTGTAAAGTGGGAACAAAAATAGTACTGAACGATATGAAAGCCATTCATATCGAGTACAGGTTTCTTTAGGTTTCAGTTGTTTGTGATCACCAAATCTAAGCATTTGTTTTTTCTTGTGTTTTCTGTTATTTCTTGTGTTAACTGAATATCTCGTTTATTAAATAACTCATGTTTCAATTAGCGTTTCACTTTCTCCTTTGTGTGTGCACAGGCGAAAATTCTAAGCTCCGCCCACTGTAAGACCGTGAGTCATGCTACTATCTGTGATTCCCTGAGGCAATGTACAATTTAAAGATACTTTATTATTCACACCTTGTAAATTAGCAAAGCTACCCAAGGTGATGGGAGTAGCAGCTGAAGTTTCCAAAGGATACTTCCCATACACTTTCCTCACCAGCGAGACTTTAAACTACGTAGGCCCACCACCCCCCAAACATTATTTTGACTGCATGGATGAACGTGAAGACTTTGATCGATACTACGACAGTTTTAATGAAAGTAACCCTTATAATATAGCTGATGAATGTGAGCGTTATTGCGTGAATGATGTGCGCGTGCTTAGAGTATGTTTCCAGGCCTTTAGAAGGATGTACATATCCCGTTTCAAATGCGATCCACTGCAAGTCGCAACCATCATCGCATCATTATGTTTTACGGTGTTCAAGAATAACTTCATGCCGAAAGACACCTTAGCCATTATTCACCGAAACATCCCCGCAGTTACGGGCACAAGGCTTTACTGGCTCATACACCTACAGCAACAGACAGGTGTATACATAAAGCACGCCCGCAACACGGGTGAAGTACCCATTAAGATTAATGGACGTGTTTTTTGGGTTGATGGGTTAAGTGAAAACCGTGTCACTGGTGTGAAGACTGTGTACTCCTTTAACGGTTGCTGGTGGCATGGATGCCCCCGTCCTGAGTGCGGAGTCACCGGAGATATCAACGGTAGGTCTCCTGCCGACTGTCTTGCATCGACCCGCGGTTCAAACTGTAGGTCTAAGGTGGTCATTACACATAATAAAAGAAAGTGGTTGGCAGATAAATGGGCCCCCTACGTGTCCTAGTGGTTAAGACGCGGGGCTGTTGATGGTTCAAACTGTAGGTCTAAGGTGGTCATTACACATAATAAAAGAAAGTGGTTGGCAGATAAATGGGCACCCTACGTGTCCTAGTGGTTAAGACGCTGGGCTGTTGATGGTTCAAACTGTAGGTCTAAGGTGGTCATTCCACATAATAAAGAAAGTGGTTGGCAGATAAATGGGCACCCTACGTGTCCTATGGGGTAATCTCTACTGAACTTCATTGCTAATAACTCTCAGTAATCGAATGACATCCCAAGTCGTACCTTTTCATTATAAATGGAATCCTTTATTTGAACAAAACTCTCGCTCTCTTTCTATATATATATATATATATATATATATATATATATATATATATAGTGTATGAGAGATAATTGTTATTATTACTAAATTGAGGTTATTGGATCTGGGCAAGGTGTAATAATGTAATAGACCATAATATTCTATTGAAATAATAAAAGAAAGTGGTTGGCAGATAAATGGGCACCCTACGTGTCCTAGTGGTTAAGACGCTGGGCTGTTGATGGTTCAAACTGTAGGTCTAAGGTGGTCATTACACATAATAAAAGAAAGTGGTTGGCAGATAAATGGGCACCCTACGTGTCCTAGTGGTTAAGACGCTGGGCTGTTGATGGTTCAAACTGTAGGTCTAAGGTGGTCATTACACATAATAAAAGAAAGTGGTTGGCAGATAAATGGGTGCCCTACGTGTCCTAGTGGTTAAGACGCGGGGCTGTTGATGGTTCAAACTGTAGGTCTAAGGTGGTCATTACACATAATAAAAGAAAGTGGTTGGCAGATAAATGGGCACCCTACGTGTCCTATGGGGTAATCTCTACTGAACTTCATTGCTAATAACTCTCAGTAATCGAATGACATCCCAAGTCGTACCTTTTCATTATAAATGGAATCCTTTATTTGAACAAAACTCTCGCTCTCTTTCTATATATATATATATATTATATATATATATAGTGTATGAGAGATAATTGTTATTATTACTAAATTGAGTGCAACGCGTAATGAAAGAGGCGCTTGTGTTATTTTATACGGTTGAATCTTGAATAACCATATAAATATATATTGTGGTATTTTATATGGTTCATTAGTTTATTATATATACAAGTACATTTGGAATAACAGCCGTTATATAAGTGTTACACGATTAATGGGACACATGGCGCTATCTGGAATACCTTGCGCTATCTGGCAACTCAGCCAGAATAGAGGATTATATGTTTCATAAGTTTTCATCTCGTTTGGTGGAATTGTATCGTAAATTATTTAAATGAAGTTTCAATTAATTGGTTTTACTGTTATTTTATATTGGGAGCAAACGTTACAATAATAAGCTTATGTCGATATAGTTATGAATTGGAACTCTTTATTCACGTTTGCTATTATTTATTGATTGGTGGATAATTAGTTGGGTATCCCTTATAAAAACCATTTCTGTCTAACGATTTATTTATTGGGTAACTTTACTAATTCTATTAACGCGTAATGAAAGAGGCGCTTGTGTTATTTTATACGGTTGAATCTTGAATAACCATATAAATATATATTGTGGTATTTTATATGGTTCATTAGTTTATTATATATACAAGTACATTTGGAATAACAGCCGTTATATAAGTGTTACACGATTAATGGGACACATGGCGCTATCTGGCAACTCAGCCAGAATAGAGGATTATATGTTTCATAAGTTTTCATCTCGTTTGGTGGAATTGTATCGTAAATTATTTAAATGAAGTTTCAATTAATTGGTTTTACTGTTATTTTATATTGGGAGCAAACGTTACAATAATAAGCTTATGTCGATATAGTTATGAATTGGAACTCTTTATTCACGTTTGCTATTATTTATTGATTGGTGGATAATTAGTTGGGTATCCCTTATAAAAATCATTTCTGTCTAACGATTTATTTATTGGGTAACTTTACTAATTCTATTAACGCGTAATGAAAGAGGCGCTTGTGTTATTTTATACGGTTGAATCTTGAATAACCATATAAATATATATTGTGGTATTTTATATGGTTCATTAGTTTATTATATATACAAGTACATTTGGAATAACAGCCGTTATATAAGTGTTACACGATTAATGGGACACATGGCGCTATCTGGAATACCTTGCGCTATCTAGCAACTCAGCCAGAATAGAGGATTATATGTTTCATAAGTTTTCATCTCGTTTGGTGGAATTGTATCGTAAATTATTTAAATGAAGTTTCAATTAATTGGTTTTACTGTTATTTTATATTGGGAGCAAACGTTACAATAATAAGCTTATGTCGATATAGTTACCCATTGAATTGGAACTCTTTATTCACGTTTGCTATTATTTATTGAATGGTGGATAATTAGTTGGGTAGCCCTTATAAAAATTCGTTTTCTGTCTAACGATTTATTTATTGGGTAACTTTACTAATTCTATTAACGCGTAATGAAAGAGGCGCTTGTGTTATCTTATACGGTTGAATCTTGTATAACCATATAAATATATATTGTGGTATTTTATATGATTCATTAGTTTATTATATATACAAGTACATTTGGAATAACAGCCGTTATATATGTGTTACACGATTAATGGGACACATGGCGCTATCTGGAATACCTTGCGCTATCTGGCAACTCAGCCAGAATAGAGGATTATAAAAGATCGCGAATCTGGTGAAGAACCATTCCCCCCTCGGCTCCGGCCGAGTAAGGAGCTCTGCTCCTTCTATTTCAGGCCCTTTGGTAAACCCCATAGTGGCCTCTTAGGTTAGGGAAACGAAAATAAATTGGGGGAGAACTCCACTCTGTCCTTCAGGTGTCTCTCTCCCTTCTTCAGCTCTTTCTCTCTCTCCTGCATGTATCTTCCTCCTTCAGGCGTCTCTCCTCTCTCCTGCATGTTTGCCTCCAGCATGTGTACCTCCAGCATGTGTACCTACTGCATGTGTACTCCTGCATGTGTACCTACTGCATGTGTACTCCTGCATGTGTGCGTATGTGTGTGTGTGTACCTCCAGCATGTGTACTCCTGCATGTGCACCTATCCTCTCTCCTTCAGGCGTCTCTCCCTCCTACAGGCATCTCTCTCTTCTTCAGGCGTCTCTCCCTCCTACAGGCATCTCTCTCTTCTTCAGGCGTCTCTCTCACCTTGGCTCAGCCAACTGGCTGATTCTGGCTGATTAGGAGCCTATAAAACAACGCCAGCCCGGCTGGAAGTCTTAGTGTGCGCTTGGCTCCTGCCAGGTGAACACCTCTCCTCCTTTCTCTCCTCCTTTCTTTCTCTTGGGGGATAACGCCGCCTCCAAGTTTTCCCCCCACCCCTTTGCAACATCACCCTTTGCAACAACCCCCATTTGCCACAACCCCCCTTTGCAACAACCCCACCCCTTTGCAACAACCCACCCCCCTTTGCAACATTACATAATAACCTGCAACATTCCTGCACTCTCCCCTTTTGCGGCTATACTACTAACGTAATTACATGCAAGTTGTTTTTTTATTCAGAAAAACATACTAACGATAATATAAGTTTGAAGATTAAATATATTAGAAATAAATTTACTTTATCTAGGTGGGGTTCAATTACGAGTTCTGATTAATCGAGGACCTTGGTGTAGTGGTTATCATATCCGACCGGCAATTGGATGATCCCAGGTTCGATTTCCCGAGAGGTGCCTCATTGTTCGTTTTCTCTCCACTTCTTGTACGGACACTTCTAAACAAGCGTCGTTCTTTACATTAATTATAATGTGCGTTGTTTGCAGTTAATATATATATATATATATATATATATATATATATATATTATATATATACGGCATGAGAAGGTGCCCCCTCAAAAGGGCATTCGATTCCGCTCGTATGTAGGAGAATTACGAGTTCTGATTAATCGAGGACCTTGGTGTAGTGGTTGCCATATCCGACCGGCATCCCAGATTCGATTCCTGGGAGGTGCTCATTTTTCATTGCTCGTTTTCTCCTTTTCTTGTGCGGACACTCTTCTAAACAAGCGTTTTTCTTTACATAATATATATATATATATATATATATATATATATAATATATATATATATATATATATATATAACTAAGTCAAGAGTCCTCGAGGAGTGAGTGTACATCATTTTAAGTCAAATGAATCATCAGGATAGAGAAAAAATGCCTAAATATAGAATGCACGTATTTTCACATTAAGGGTACCGTACTCAAAGAAGAGAACGAGAAAGAACAGATCACATCCGAAATAGAAGTAATAACAAGAGCAATGAAGCATATTTTTTAGAGGAAATGAGAAGGATAAAAGCACAACTAGCCCTTCTAACAAGAAAAGACAGGACCTCGCAGATATATGCACCACAACACTACATATATCACCATTCTATCCAACCCCAGTGGTATCTCCTACTGCGAGGAGACAAAGAGGCAACTGTCTCCTCTTTGTCTCCATGTAGTCAAAGACAATGCGCATGCTCAGAACGCTTTTCATCACTGTGCACTGTTGTTTTCAATAGTGGTGAACTACTTACGGAAACTTGATCAGTACAGTGACCCCCCCCCCCTTTAAGTTGTTGCTGCGAGCTGCTTGTACCCTGAAATGGGCGTATGGTCGGAATAATGCTCTACATGAAAACGTTAAATTTTTCATCTCACTTCCACTGAAGCCTGTAATTATTAAAATATTTTTTATATACACATATACACACACCTTAGTTTTGTTTTCGCCGGAATTGTTCATCCCGACGAAATTCAAGTGTTGTTCCAACTTAAACCTACACTTTAACGTGAAACTAGAACCACGACCCACCAGGGAAGACAGAGATTCCAAAGTCCTCTCCCAAACTCGATTTCACCAGCTCCCGATCAGCAACTCAGCAGCGTCTTAACCACTAGACCAGTGGTGGCGAACCTTTTTTGCTGGCGGGTCATTTTTGTTACTTTTGATTTAAAAAAACGAAATTGGGTCACAATAATTTATTTACTTACTATATTTAGTGAGAAAATTCTTGTTAAATTTTAGCTGCTAATGTTTTGATCTGAGGTTTATATTTAGTTGTCTTTAGTCTCACACATGCAGCACTCATATCTGTGCCAAGGCGATTCCTAGTGGTGGATTTAACAAAATTCCTGGAGGAAAACAACTGTTCACATGAATAAGATGAACCAAACATTATTAGCAGAGCTAATGCTAGCTTTTTATTGATGCAAAAGAATTTGGTAAAGATTTCCATTCTGCAAGAATAAGATTCTCTACTCTTTCTATTGATTGTTGTTCTCTGGTTACACCCAAAATTGACGACTCAAATTCCTTTTCTCGTAACTTCAGATTAAGATCAATAAATTTAGTCTTCCATATTGCACTTTCTTGGAAGCCAACTAATTCCATTTCTAAATTACCAATGTCAAGCCAATGAAAAGCTGATAACTGAAGATCTTCAAATTGAATAGTATGGGGAAATTGGATGAATTGTAATGCTGCATCAATTTGTCGGAATTGTGAAAACCTCTCTGAAAGTGATTGTCTGGCATCTCTTATTCTGGAAGAATACTTTTTGAGCACGTCGGATTTATTTCCTTCACTGTCTGCAAAATATTTTGAAGTCAAGAAGTGTTTCTGCAATAATAGAAAATATTTCAATTTTTCTTCTTCCAGAATAAACGCAAAAAACGTCACTTTTTTCTACGTGAAGGTCAAAATATGAACATAAAAACCCACTCTAATAGACAGAGTTTATTTCCACAACAGTTTCGACGCCCACTGGCATCCTCCTCGGGTGGATACGTCTGTATCCACCCGAGGAGGATGCCAGTGGGCGTCGAAACTGTTGTGGAAATAAACTCTGTCTATTAGAGTGGGTTTTTTTTTCATACTTCTTCCAGAACTTTTGAGAAAATATTTAGTTTTTTCAAACATTGATGATACAATACAGCCGCGACCTTACAACTTTTTATTTAAACCATTGTAATGCAATGTGAAATCAGCGAAAAAATGTAAGTCATTCAACCAATTCATGTCAGTTCTGGATATTCATGTTCCTTTTTATTCAAAAAATATCTTATTTCTTATAACAATCCAACAAAACGATTCAAAACTTGACCACGACTTAATCATCTGACATTGTTATACATGACTAACCCTGAAAATTGAGAGTCAACCTCATCTAATAGTTTGGCAAATTGACGTTTGTTAAGATCGTAAGCAACTATAAAATTGACAATCTTTGTCACGAGAGATATCACATTTTCAAGTGATTTTTAACTTTTTTTTTGCCCAAAGAGCTTCATGGTGTAAAATACAATGAAATTCAACTAAAGGGTGTTTCACTTCTTGTTTAAGTAATTGAACAAATCCAACATTTTTTTCCAGTCATACTCGGAGTTCCATCAGTCGTCACAGATACAATATTTCTGAAATTAATACCCATTTGGATGAATTCCTTCTTCAATTCATTCATAATATCCTGTCCTGTGGTTTTCTCAGGCAGTGTCATCAATTTAATTAGCTCTTCCTTCATTATATTTTCGGAAAAAAATCTTGCAATAACTGCTAGACGGGCCTGTGATGTGACATCTGTACTTTCATCCAAACAAATTGAAAACATTCCAGCATTTGTCAAATTCAATAAAAGTTGATTAGATACAACTTTGTCCATGGTAATTATTCTATCTTTGACCGTATTTCTGACCACAGGCAACTCATTAATACGTTTAATTATTTGATCTTTATTCTGAAAATCTTCAAATAAATAATCTGAGCAGTTTATAAAAGCTTCTTTTAAATAAATACCATCAGAAAGTGGTTTTCCGTGGTGAGCAATGGTAGGTGATAATTGAAAAGTAGCTGCTGTAATATTGTTGTTTGGTTTAAAAATTCTTTTGAAAATAGCAGATTGCTGTTGCTGTTGGTTTAATTGACGCATAATAATTTCATTCCTTTCCTCATCTGACATTGAGCACAAATTTTTGTAATTACTTTCAAAATGTCGCTTAATATTATAAAAGCGAGCAACAATGTCCACTTTGCAAATAAAACAAAAAGCTTTATTATTTCGTTTAATAACACCGTATTTGACAGTCCACTCTTCATGAAATAACCTTCCAGTTCCAATACCTTCAGAACTAGTTTTTCGTTTTTTGTAGCCATTATTTTATGGGTAATAATTTGGCACTCCCAAACTTAAGGACTTGAACTGCAAAACGTTTCAATGTGTATCAGCTGTTTATTTCGGTGGGAGAATAAAATAATTTTAAAACCGTAAGGCAGAAAATATTAAAAATTAAAGTCATATTTTATTAAATAAGAGCTCGTGGGTCACTAAAAATTGCCTCGTGGTCAGTACTTAACTCGCGGGTCAGTGGTTCGCCATCACTGCACTAGACTAACCAAGGTACCCATTTATCTACCAACCAGTTTCTTTTTTTTTAAAGAATGAACAGCTGGGTGAGCTGAACGCTGCCTGCCCTCGTAGAAATCGAACCCGGAGCCAGCTGATTCGAAGTCAGCGAGGCACTCATGTTTATGGTGTTTTAATCTAACGTCTAAAGTTTTTGCAGTTGGACCTATACAAAGTGAATCGCACTGCTTACAACTGGTGAGCTGTTTAAATTAGACGAGATTTAATAGTACTTTTACAATTAAAATAATCCTGGTGGGCTAACTTTGCATTATGCAAAATCATGCACGTACCAAAGCGTTGCACCAGAAAATTTGCAGAAAATGCAATAAATGCGAAAAATAAATTAAGCAATAATCATATTATTAATTTTAAAAATTATGATACTAATTGCGGTGTTATTGCCCAGCAGTGATAATGAGACCACTGCTTGTCGCGCGCGCTCGATCAACTGCGGGGAGACAAAGAGACAACCATCTCGCCAGCTAGTATGCAGTCAAAGACAATGCGCATGCTCAGAACGCTTTTCATCACTGCGCTCCATGCTTTTATTGAGACGTGTCTCTGCCATTTAACCTGCATGTGCTGTTTTGAGCCGTTTGGTGTCAGCTTTTCATTTTTTTTTTTGAATAGTTGATGTGTGTGTGTTTCATAATGTGTGATTCAGAATCACATGATATTGTTGACGAATTACTGACGAAAAGATTCTTCACAATTATCCTCTGGGAAAAGGTGTGAAATTAAAAATCGAAGGCCTATTTCTATTTATTTCTTGGACAGAAAGATCGTGTCGCAGATCAACTTAGGAATGAATTCATGTTGGTTTATTCAGACTCCGAGAAGAATCTTTCACATCATGAAGTAGCTAATCACATCTTCAACAATGATCTGCAAGAAATCTGAGGGACTTACGAAACATTGGCAACTTATTTTGAGTTTGCCTGCAACAACAGCCTCCAGTGAACGCAGTATGAGCGCTCTAAAACGGGTAAACATTTTCCTCTGAAATACTTTTTCGAAACTAATTCCTAGATACACTATGATTTGGTTGTCTACCCAAGTTTCGGGTGAACGCTTCACCACTCTATATATACACTCGTGTGTGTGTATATATATATATATATATATATATATATATATATATATATATATATATATATATATACGTAAAGAACGACGCTTGTATAGAAGACTCCGCGCAAGATGAGGAGGGAGAAGACCAAACGAAAGAATGAGGTAACCACCAGGGAATCGAACCCGGGATCTTCCGTATGTAGGGGAATTACTTCTGATCGAGTGAGGCCCATGGTGTAATGGTTATCATATCTGACCGGCAATCGGAAGATCCCGGGTTCGATTCCCGGGTGGTTACCTCATTCTTTCATTTGTTTGTTCTTCCTCCTCATCTTGCGCGGTATGTCTTCTATACAAGCGTCGTTCTTTGCGTTAATTATACTGCGTGTTCTTTGCAGTTGAAAAAAAAAATATATATATATATATATATATACTACGACCTCAGTAGAAACTGTTATATACTGTACTACGAACTTGTGTAATGTAAGGGCTAAAAGACAAAAAGAAACTGCATTATCATTTGTAAATGATACTCCTGCGGTTATCGATTCGCGTTTGAAAGAACAGGACGTCTTCTCATGACTGAAATTTTAAGATGTTTTATATAGTACAGTACAACAACTTGCCATTATCAGGAAAATAGTGCATCGCATTATGCACGCTTCCATTTTTTCTCACGGGTTTGTTCAAGGTCACGAGGCTAATACTTTACTTTTCTCCTACTCCTTTCATTGAGGTTTGGTTATATATATATATATATATATATATAATATATTATATATATATATATATATATAAGGTGTAACGAATATCCCTATGGTCATAGACATAATACCTTTCGATAATGGTAATATCATACTTTAGATAATATTGTGGCGAGTGAAAGGGAGGTACTGCACTATATTTGCAAAATGAAAATGCTTAAATCACCGGGGCCAGATTCCATATATCCCATACAACTAAAAGAATTAAAGGAAAGCATTGTTGTGCCGTTAACAACGATTTTTAATACGGCTGTTTCTGAGGGGTGCGTATCAGATAATTTCAAGTTAGCAAATGTAACACCTATTTTTAAGAAATGCAATGAAGGTGAAGCGGGAAATCATAGGCCAATCAGTTTAACGTCTGTTGTAGGTAAGCTATTGGAATCAATAATTAGGGATCGTATAGTCGAACACTTAGAATTGCATAACTTTATTAGAAATACGCAGCACGGTTTTAGGCGAAACAAATCTTGCTAAACTAATCTTTTAAAATTTTTTCAAAGCGTAGTTGAAGTTTACGATAGTCATCGGGCGGTAGCTGTAGTGTATTTAGATTTTCAAAAAGCGTTCGACACCGTACCGCACAAAAGACTCGTTGAAAAAACTAAGGCTCATGGAATCATGGGTATAGTAATAAATTGGATAGAAGAGTGGTTGCGAGGTAGGAAACAAAGGGTGGCCGTTGATGGAGCGCAGTCTTCTTGGGCTAAAGTAGCGAGCGGCGTTCCTCAGGGTTCTGTATTGGGCCCCTTGTTTTTTCTTATATACAGGGTGTCCCGTAAGTCTGGACCCATAGGGAAAAATAATAAAATTACAAAATAGTCCAAAAATTTATTACATAATCTGTTCAAAGTGTCCGCCGTTGTGTCGCACACATAGTTGAAGACGCAATCTCCACTGCGACAGCACTTTCTGAATCACAGTCGCAGAAATTTCTTGACACGCCTCCACAATGCGTGCTTTAAGGTGGAAAATGTTCTGAAGTTTGACCTCGTACACTTTGGCTTTCAAGTGGCCCCACAAATAAAACTCCAGCGGAGTAAGATCATAATAAAAAAATAATAAAAATAATAATAAAAATAATAAAAAAATATATTATAAATAAATTTTTGGACTATTTTGTAATTTTATTATTTTTCCCTATGGGTCCAGACTTACGGGACACCCTGTATATTAACGATTTAGATGCCGGCCTAGTCATTACAGTTTCAAAGTTTGCGAATGACACAAAGTTGGGTGGTAGGGTGATAAATGACGAAGATAGAGGTAAAATTCAAGAAGATCTGAATAAAATCGTTCATTGGTCGGTCACATGGCAAATGAGATTTAACGTCGATAAGTGGAAAATTTTACATATAGGTTCGCGTAACGGTAATTTTGCGTATAGTATGTCAGGGAAGGAGTTGGCAAGCGAAGATCAGGAAAAGGATTTAGGAGTTAGTCACTGGTGATTTGAAAGTAGCGAAACAAAGTACAGCAGCGGTCAATAAGGCGAACAAAGTGCTAGGTTTTATAGCTCGGAATTTTGAGTACAAATCGCACGATATTATTGTTCCTCTTTATAAATCATTAGTTAGACCCCATTTAGAGTACGCGATCCAATTTTGGAATCCGTATATGCGCAAAGGTATGGACAAAATCGAACGAGTTCAAAGACGAGCAACTAAGATGACTCCATTGCTTAGATCAAAGTCGTAAGAGGATAGGCTTAAGGAGTTAAAATTGACTACACTCGAGACTAGGAGGCTAAGGGGTGAATACACAATTACAAACACGGTTAGGTAGACCAGCCATGAGTGGATCCTAGGGTCTTTGTTGGTCTGAAACATATATATATATATATATATATATATATATATATATATATATATATATATATATGTGGTGATGGAAAAACCGCTCCAACCAACGCTCGAACTTACCACCTCTTGAGTAGGAAGTGAGGGCGCTAGCCACCACATAACACAACTTGTCATATATTTAAACAACCTAGGAGACGCATAACGCTTTCGCTCCCAGAGGCATTTTGGTGTTAACCTTCTCATACTCGAGGTAATGACCAACACTTCAATCAAACTGTCTGATACAACGTGCATGTTCACGCACGATATTCTATATAGAGTAAAACCTGTATAACTCGGACTCTGGATAAGACGGAAAAATCCCCTCTGGAGAAACCTGTCTTACTCGGAATTTGTCCGAGTTGTACAGGTAAAGTCAGAGGTGATCACGTAGTACACTCCGATACCCTTTAGCATCGCGGAAACCGATGCCATCACGTGATAGCCTCACAAACTACTCTTGTTTATCCATTTGTATATAACTTTTTTCTTTCAGAAACATTATTTTAGAACACTTCATTGATTTATACACTTTAAAATAAGGTTTTTTTAACAATACTTTAAATTTTACCTCTATAAGACGGAATTTTCTATTTCTCGGAATACCTCCCTCTACAATTAGTCCGAGTTATACAGGTTTTACTACGAGTATATATAAATATACTTACTATATATACACACAAACACTATATATATATATATATATAGAGTGAACCAAAAGTAGGTGGACAGTAAATGATAACGTTTATTTTGAGAATACATATTTAATTTTTTTGTATACTATAATACAAAATAAAATTTAAATAAATTTAGTTATAATATTTAATATAATATAACACAAACACCATAGTTATAATGAACACCATAGTTATAATATAATATAACACAAACCGTATTCAACCTACTGTCCACCTACTTTTGGTTCACCGTGTATACTGTATATATAGAGAGGGAGAGAGAATGTGAAAAAATTCCGCCCAAAAGAAAACTAAAGTTTTTAAGTTGGAGTGTCTATAGACACAATTAACTTCTTGCGAGAAGTGTAAACAATTCTCTTATTTACTTCACGAAAACGTAACATAAGATGAAAAACTATATTCACAAAATAAAGAAAATGTTCTTTATATATATATATAATATATAGGTGCTACTATAGCGTGCAGTCTACAACATATTTACAAATTCAATTACATTAAAACAAAAAATTTAAAGGACAAATAAAACAAACAATTCATTCTATGGGATATAATGCCCGGTTAGGTCAACTGTATGCCGTTGACGATTGGTTAGGTTAAGTTGTGATATTTTCGTTAAAACTAACGAAAATATTACAACTTAACCTAACCAATTATCAAGGGCATACAGTTGAGCTAACCGAGCATTCAATTAACCTAACCGGGCATTATATCTCGCAGAATGAATTGTTTGTTTTATTTGTCCTTTAAATTTTTTTGTTTTAATGTAATTGAACTAATATTTGTCTTTATGATTCCCCCTTTTATAGTCAGCCTTCACCTCACATTCGTCCCCAAAGATAAAGCCAAGTCATTTCAGGTCAGCACAAATTCAAGTCAGGTCAGGTCAGCACAAATTCAAATCAGGTCAGGTCAGCACAAATTCAAGTCAGGTCAGGTCAGCACAAATTCAAATCAGGTCAGGTCACTTCAGGTCAATTCTTTTGTAGACTAAAGATATCTTTGTAGACCGCACGCTATAGTAGCACCTATATATATATATATGTATATATATATATGTGTGTGTGTGTGTGAAGAAAGGTCGACGCACGGAACTACTACGAGGTTACGAGGTGTGTGTATATATATATATAGATATAGTGTATATATACTGTGTGTGTGTGTGTGTGTATATATATATATACAGTATATAATATATATATTATATATATATAATATATATATATAGCCGTTAAAACACCGATCCTTTGTTAAAATTAACAGAAACACTTAAAACAATACTTTCACTGTTATTATTAACATGGACAGTTTTTATTTTCTTACGATAGGTTCAGCCCAAAATTTGGTATCCGGATATACAGGGTGTCCCATAAGTCCGGTCTCACAGGAAAATTTATTTTAAATTAAAGTTACAGAAGTAATACATTAGGACTAAAACAAATGTTCAAATTGAGATCTTGTTTTGGGACCTTTTTTTTGGTCGTTGCAGGTAGAATAACGCGCAATGGCTAATATAGGGTGGGGCACGGGAATCAAGTGTTTTTTGAATAGCTAGTAATCGGCCATTAGGAATGGGAGGGGCGTGCGGTAGGTAGCATTCCATTCCTGGGTTCATAGCATTTAACTTTAACTAACACTCACCTTTATTTCAGGTGCCATCATGGAGCAGTGGACGTTAGAACACCGCATGTTCGCGTATGATCATTTTGTTAGGAGTGGCGAGTCAGTGACAGCAGTTCAGCGTGCGTTTCGCCGCAGATTCAACATTCATCGAAATGACTCTGTTCCCGCTCGTGACACAATCTTACGTTGGGTTAACAATCTTCGAACAGGAGGCTCAATAATGAAAACAAAACCGAAGGGGCCGCAACGCACTGTGCGTACTCCAGAGAACGTTGAAAGGGTCAGACAAGCGATGTTGCAAAGCCCAGGCCGCTCTGCTCGGAGACATTCAGCTGCACTCGGAATCAGCAATCGTACTGTTAGACGGATTTTGCATGAAGAATTACATTTTCACCATACAAGTTAGCG
The DNA here is from genome assembly GCA_023014485.1 of Bathynomus jamesi. NCBI lineage: Eukaryota > Metazoa > Arthropoda > Malacostraca > Isopoda > Cirolanidae > Bathynomus > Bathynomus jamesi. Next base: position 163,626 of record JAJOZX010004024.1, on the reverse strand, counting down.
ATGGTGCAGGAATTGAATGTAAACGATTGCCCCAACGACTGAATTTTGCACAGGAAATGCTTGCACTTTATGAGCAGAATGAAAACATGATGGTGGTAATGAGTGATGAAGCCCATTTCCACCTTAATGGGGCCGTCAACAATCAAAACTGTCGGTATTGGGCTGCTGAAAATCCGCGACAACTCCATGAAAAACCGCTGCATAGCCCTAAGGTTACAGTTTGGTGCGCGGTGGGAAAGTTTGGCGTCATCGGTCCCTATTTCTTCGAACAAAATGGGGTTACCGTTACCATAACATCTGGGCGTTACATTGAGATGGTGAACACCTTTTTTCATCCCTGAGTTACGAAGAAGGCGTATTGCTCGTCGACATTTGTGGTTTCAGCAAGATGGGGCCACGCCACACACCGCCAGAGCGTCAATGGCTGTTCTTCGCCCCCTGTTTCCCAACCATCTCATTTCGAGATTTGGTGACATTGCATGGCCCCCTCGGTCCCCTGACTTGTCCACATGTGACTTCTTTCTATGGGGGTACCTCAAGTCACGTGTCTACGAGGACAAGCCCCGTACATTAGATTCATTGAAGGAAGCGATCCGTCAACAAATCATCCAAATCAACAGAGACCTGCTGGGAAGAGTGGAGGCCAATTTTCGTAAACGCCTTCAACAATGCGTCGACGGCCAAGGACATCATATGCCAGATATAATTTTCGGTACATGATTATTATGACATGAAATGCTATGTTCTTACGAATGTTGTTCTACCAATATATTTTCTTTACAAAAATAAATATCATTTTCCTGATTATTCCAAAAACACTTGGTTCCCGTGCCCCACCCTGTACAAAAGCGAGTGTAACTCACTTTCAATGTATTACTTTTATAGATTTAATTTAAAATAAATTTTCCTATGAGATCGGACTTATGGAACACCCTGTGTGTATATACGGTGTAGTGGTCACCGTATATATATATATGCGCCTCGGCGGTGTAGTGGTTAGCGTCGCTGACTAAGAATCCATCGGCTCCGGGATCGAGACCCGGTGACGGCAGGCGGCACGCAGCAAAACCCAGCTGTTCATCCTTACACACAATAAAGAAAGTGGTTGGTAGATAAACGGGCACTCTGGGTAGCATAGTGGTTCGGATTCCACGTTAAACTGTAGGTCTAAGGTGGGGTGACAAACTTGACCTTCGTCAGAATGAACAATTCGGGCGGAAGGTTGGTAGCGGCATAAAAATTATATGGAAAGTTTAATGTATTGATATCCTTTTGATTTATTTGTGATGTACGTTATTATAATGAGCTTAAAATTATAATGAGCTTGATACACTACAGGTTATATGATACCATATTTTGAAGTATCTCATAGTAGAGGTGAATTTTGTAATATTCATGAATATTAGGTATTAATGGCTAGAATTATTCTTTCTATAATGAGTTTAGTTTTAAGATTCATGGATACGCTTCGTTTTGTAAGGTTACGTAATTCTAAATTTCATTATGAACGTACATTGTGATGCGACAGTTATATTTGTGTGAAAGTTGTGAAGTTAAACGTTCTATAATTTTGCTGTGTGTATATACACATGTAGTTTTGTTCAATGGACTTGGTAACGGTCTACAATTTAGTATATTTATATATATCATTTCATAGGTTTTACTTAAGGAACCCTCTCTTGCGCTCGTTCATCGTGTTTCCGGGTTGAAAAAGAACCGGTATCTACCTGCTATGTTTTGGACTGATGTAGCCTCTTCGATTCCACAGGATACAGTTAGGCTAGGTTAGGCGCTAACCAGTGATGTAGGTCTCGAGATCGGTCTCGGTCTCGAGACCGATCTCGAGACCCAATTTGCAGATCTCGATCTCGATCTCGGTCTCCGCTATTTAGATCTCGGTCTCGACAGACGCGGTCTCGGTTTTTCTCCCCGAGACCTTTCGAGACCTCTCGAGACCGTAATGAAAAATACGGTATATTTTTTATCATTAAAATTCATTATAGATCTCTTTGGGCTGAGTGGATGTTGAATTAATGTCATATATATATATATATATATATAGATATATATGGAATTTATCCCTTTTCTGGTGCCAAAACTTTATTGGAGAGCAGTTGTCTAAAATATGAGATTCATCGATCTCGAAGAGGTACCGCCGCAACTGTTCCCTGCGGTTCAAAATCTTCCCAGTTTCAACGTTCTTCTGCTTGGACCGATAGCTTTGATATTTTGCCATTAGTCTCGGAACTTTGGTTTGACTCTGTTTCATTTCGTCATCGCTGCTGTGGGAATGAGCGCTGTCTCTCTGTATCTGCTCATTCTCTGTGCTTGAGTTTCCTGTATAGCATTTTTCCAACACCATTTCTATGAAAAATAAATTGACATATCGGTACTATAAACAGAGGCATGGCAATTAGCATAAGGTCTAAATAATTATATATATATATATATATATATATATATATATATATATATATATATACCCGCAAGGGGGTTCTAAGCTCGTGCTCTTTGTGCGTGCTTGTTCCTGGAGGTTTCACGTGCGCCCTCCCGGCCCTAGCACCCAAGGATGATGGGACTCGACCCTGCAGTCCTTGTCATCCTTGGTCTTTTTTCACTTCGACTGTCCCCTCCACCCTTTCTTTTTCCTCTGTCTTTCCTCTCACTTTTTCTTTGTTTTTCCGGCCGAGATATACCCTTTTAAATAGAGGTGAATCGGTTCTTCCCGAACTTAAAAAAAAAAAATATATATATATATATATATATATATAATTATTTAGACCTTATGCTAATTGCCATGCCTCTGTTTATAGTACCGATATGTCAATTTATTTTTCATAGAAATGGTGTTGGAAAAATGCTATACAGGAAACTCAAGCACGGAGAATGAGCAGATACAGAGAGACAGCGCTCATTCCCACAGCAGCGATGACGAAATGAAACAGAGTCAAACCAAAGTTCCGAGACTAATGGCAAAATATCAAAGCTGTCGGTCCAAGCAGAAGAACGTTGAAACTGGGAAGATTTTGAACCGCAGGGAACAGTTGCGGCGGTACCTCTTCGAGATCGATGAATCTCATATTTTAGACAACTGCTCTCCAATAAAGTTTTGGCACCAGAAAAGGGATAAATTCCATCACTGGCCAATATTGCCATGACTGTTTTAACAGTGCCTGCCTCTAGTGCTCCAATTGAGCGTGTATTTAGCCATGGAGGCATAATAATGAGGCCCCACAAAAGTCGAACTTCAGCAGATCTTCTGAGCATGCTGATGTTCCTTAAGTGTAATGAGCACCTATCATGCTTTAAATAAATGCACAAGTCAAACTGGGTAGTGGGTACGTTCATTAAACCTTCTGTAACAGATATAAAAGAAGCAAATAAATAAAAAGTATATATATTCATTTGTTAATTTATAGGCTACATTTTTTGCATTCAACACACTACATCTGAGAAAGTAGTTATTAGTTTATTAATATACTTAACATAGTCTAATTTCCATAGTAGTGTAAAACAAATTGAAAGGGCATGAGCTTGGTCTCGATCTCGATCTCGGTCTCGAATTTTAAGGGTCTCGATCTCGGAAGGTAGATCTCGATTTCGAACCTTTGATCTCGGTCTCGATCTTGGTCTCACAGGATCAGGTCTCGGTCTCGGTCTCAGTCTCGGACTTGGTGGTCTCGACTACATCACTGGCGCTAACCTAACTTAACTTTTGTTTTTTTAAAGATGAAATAGTAAATTGACTCCGCTAAACTAGGAATTTACCGCCCGATCAATCGAATTTAATGTACAGGGTGTCTATAATGTCTTGTCACCCCAGTAAAATACTAACTGAGTTTCGTTGTAATGCACACTGTTGTTGCCTGGTAAATGGCCTGCCAGTTCTTGGTTTATCTTTTCCTGTTGTGAATAGTTTTTCTCCACTCTTATACTTCTACAGAGTTGCTGCGAATTCAGTGGTTAGTGTATATATATATATATATATATATATATACACTTATGTTTATCCCAATTCCCTTGTTCGGCCGCACCTGGAATATGCTGTGCAGTTCTGGTCGCCCGCCCTCAGGAAAGATATTGAGAGGCTGGAGCGAGTGCAGGCGAGGGCCACAAAGTTAATCCCTTCCGTTAGGCATATGAGCTACAATCGACGGTTACGCGCCCTGAACTTGTTTTCGCTTGAAACTCGGAGGCTGCGCGGTTAACTGATCGAGGTTTTCAAGCTCTTACGCGGGTTGAACGATGTCGATTTTAGAAGTACGTTTAGTTTAAATGATAACCCAACTCGCAACAATGGTTGGAAGTTGGATTTGAAACGGTTTAGGACTAGTGTGTGGGAATTACTTTACGTATAAGATCTGTGACACATGGAACAGGTTACCTTCGGAAGTTGTGAACAGTTCCTCTGTGGATCAGTTCAAGAAAAGGTTAGACCAAATCTTGCACACTATTTGAGTGTGTACAAAATTTTCCCTGGCACCCGTTGCCATTGGTACCTCCTCGGTATGGGCCGCAAGGCCTTTTGAGGTACTTCTTTTCCTTGTATCTCTCTCTCTCTCTCTCTCTCTCTCTCTCTCTCTCTCTCTCTCTCTCTCTCTCATATACTGTATATATATTTTTTTTTCGTCTTGTACGTCTCTATTTATACGTAATTATACTTTTATAACCCCCAAGCATCTCTTAAAATTCACCACCCAACCAACTCCTGGTTTTTAATATTCTTTTAAGGTTACTCTCTGCCTTAAGGTTATATCTCTTCTGGGTTTGTAAATATAATTTTTATATACTGACTTTTATTTGGTTTTATGTTTCAGGGTTGAAACTCTTTTTATCTTCAGCTTCATATTTTGTGTATGTCATATCATAAATAATTAATTAATGTAATCCAACTGTTTCATTAGAGAGAATGTCTTTATGATGGGTCCAGTAAGATTCGAACGTCTTTCTAAATAAGGGAAAGATACGATCTGGCTCCTCTTTCCCTTACAGTTTTTCATACTGATCCTACTTCGCAGAAATGTCAGAATTCCATGCTGTCTGTCTCTGTCTGTCTGTCTGTCTGTCTGATGTCTCCTTTGCCTCCAACCACCCTGCTGTAAACATTTCTACTGAAGCTTCTCTTGAAAAATTGTTGTGGACTGTTTATTTAGATCCTGGATTTCTATAAAAAAAAAATATTCCATCTATTGGTGTTTAATATTCTTAAGGTGTGAAATAGTGTGGGATATATTTATTTCACAGTTTAAAAATGCCTTTCACAAAATACACATGTGCGGAATGCGTACTGAGTACAAAAGAAACATTTATGTTGATGATTATAAAGACGGGAATAGTGTTTGCAAATTTTGTAATCTGGATATAATAATTGGGGTTGTTTAACCTCCTTCGTAACATCTAAGGTCATATGACGGAGGGGACCTACAGCTTTACGTTGGATCCGAACCACAGATCGCTACATAATCTGGACACGGAGGACGGTCTCGCATCAAACTACTACCCAGACCCAATGTCGCTTAACTTCGCTAAACGGAAGCGGTGTTAAGACATTGGCTACGACGTAGCCCTTTTGTAATCTAAAGTCCGTTATTGATGAAAGGTTTCACGAGTTAAAGAATGGGATCACCTGAAGATCAGGGCCCCCAGCCTTCTTTAGTTAGCCTTGTAAGGCTAACTAACGAAAATATCACGACCTAACCTAACCAATCGTTAGGTCAACTGTACGCCTTTGACGATTGGTTAGGTTAGGTCGTGATATTTTCGTTAGTTAGCCTTATAAAGCTAACTAAAGAAGGCTGGGGGCCGTGATCTTCAGATGATCCAAATTGCCAATGACATTGTCGAACAGAAGTAGTTCAACTGTTGATAGTTTTATTTTGATTAGAAACGGTGCTAAACCAAAGGCGTCGTCAAGTTTTCAGCTGGATTGTCAAAATCTATCTAGTCTACTAAGAACTATAGAGCACGAAGACGAAACTGTTGTTAGGCATATGGATAAAGAATTTTTGTTTGAGAAATAGAATAAAACGAGAGAATATGCGTGCCAGGAGTTAAAATAGAAAATTGAACAGGAAGTGCTTGAAGTTAGTAACTGCAAATTCGCTGTTAAGTTCTCCGTTGCGGGAAACGACCCGTACAATTTCAGTAGTAGGACGGAAGAATTGTTAGCTAAATATCGAAGTTTGATTAAATCTTTGAAAGAGAAGTTCAATAATGTACCGATTTCTGGGGTTATTCGAAGAATTTATGAAACTAATTGACTGTTAAGTAAAGCAATATAGTTCAGTACTAAATAATAAGCGATGTTTGTCTTTGAAGAAAAGTTCTTAACTTTTGGTCGAATTTAATTAACTTGGCGGATTTGTTCATTCAAAATGGCGTTCACTTGAATGAAATGGGTAATTCGCGACTCAGGAGATTGATTGACCAAAACGCGAGTAAGATTTATTTAAAACTTAGGCAAAATGAAGTAATTCCTTCTTGCTTAAGAAATGTAGCTAGTCGGCCTCAGGGAAACTCAATGCATATAGAGGAACAAATAGTAACAAAGAATAGTTTAAAATTAGTGTTTTTCAATGCGAGGTGCGTCAGGAATAAGTTTAACGAATTTAAAGCATTAGTTCATGTTGAAAATGACGATATTATGGCAATAACTGAATCGTGGGTTAAAAGTGCAGATAGGGATTTTTTAGGTGAATATCATATTAAAGGTTATACATTTTTTAACAAGGATAGAAGTGATAAATGAGAGGTGGTGTACTCTTGTATTGTAAAAAAATCTTCGCCCAGTTTAAAAGACGTTAATGCCAGTAACCAGTTAGATAGACAGGAATACCTCAAAATTCGTCGTTTCATAGATTTGTCGTCAGTCTTTTACTACCTATAGTTTCGCAATCCGTCGTCCATATTCGCAGATTCGTCGTTTTTTGAAAAAATGTGAAAAAAAACGATCAAAATTGACGAAATTCAACTGTTTACCAACGCAATATATTACATATTTTGCCCGAAAAACGAGTAGAATTTGATTAATTAATCTGCTTAATAACATAATAGAGTAAAATGTTTTTTCATTGAAACATGTTATAATCTACCTCGAATTTCGTCGTTTCGTATTTCGTCGTGTTATTCCGGAACGAATTAACGACAAATTTCGAAGTATTCCTGTATTATACTGTAATTATTTAAGAAATCAGCGCTAATAACTTAGTCTTTAATTTTTGGATTGTATATAGGCCTCCTTCACAAGGAGTAGAATTAGATGTTGATATGTATAACTATTTTAGTAACATAGGGTAAACATTGGATTTTACTCCCAGTCTGGTTTTATAATGAGAGCAAACTTTTCTGGTCAATTTTGAGGTACTTTGCACGAATCTGCAATTGGTTTCCTGTGCAAATGCGTAGTTTTTGAGATACCGTAACATAAACATATAGGATATGTTCATGTTACAAGATCTCGTAAACAACGGATTACCACAGGAAACGTGCAAAACACCTCAAAATTAACGAGAAAAGTTTGCTCTCATTAAGAAACCACACTGGGAGTAAAAACGAAAAACTAATAACCTAACCTAACCTAACGTTTAAACTTTTGTCTTCATCGAGCTGAATATGGCGGATCAAGTCTTCAAAATCAAGTTCACAGGACTGACACGTCATACTGCTAGCATAAAACTCACCATACTAACAAAATTTAGTCGCGAAAAAATAGCCAGAACAGAAAACAATAAACTAATTAAGTCGCCAGAGTAGCGAAAAAGTAGCCAAAACAGGAAATATATTTTATGAAAAAAGTACATTATAGGCAAAACAGGAAATATATTTTATAAAAAAAAGTACATTTAAACAAATTTGCACAAGATATATATTTTTTTAGTCAGTTTTTAATGCAATTCAATATATAGTACTTGTTCAACTGCTTGTGACTGGGAGTAAAATCCAATATTAACCTAACATAGTTACGCATAAGGAATCGGAGGCTTTAACTGCCCAAATATTAATTTCATTACCTTAAACAGCGATGCTGTGGGTATACGTTTGATAGATTTTTACAAGATAACTTTCGGATCACCTGAAGATCAGGGCCCCTAGTAGGGTGGCTAGACGTCCGGCTTTAGGCGGGCAGTCCGCCTTTTGAGCACTCTGTCCTTAGGGTGGCCATTTCCAAATTCCCAAAAAGGAGGACACTGCGTATGTGGCCATACGTTAATATATATATATATATATAATATATTATATATATATATTAACGTACGGCCACATACGCAGTGTCCTCCTTTTTTAAATGGCCACCCTAGACCCTAGCCTTCTTTAGTTAGCTTTATAAGGCTAACTAACGAAAATATCACGACCTAACCTAACCAATCGTCAAGAACGTACAGTTGACCTAACGATTGGTTAGGTTAGGTCGTGATATTTTCGTTAGTTAGCCTTATAAGGCTAACTAAAGAAGGCTGGGGGCCCTGATCTTCAGGTGATCTTAACTTTCTTTTTCAAAAAGTATTAGAACCGACCCGCGGGGAAAATATTTTCGACTTAGTTTTAATGACAAATTATAATTTACTTCAGAATTAGACGCCGGAGACGCTTTCCGGTTAATGTTAAAACTTTTAGAGCAGTGATGCACAAACCCTGGCCCGCGGGCCAAATGTGGCCCCCACGGGTCTTTTCAATTCCCATTTTTCACATGAAAAGGGTAGCTACCCAAAGAAAAATCTGAAATATTACCCCTGGTTATAAAAATGCATATTTATAAAAAATAGAATATCTATACAGTATATCTGGCCCCTACATATAAAACAGATGGTTGGTTTGGCCCTCACATCAAAAACGTTTGTGCACCACTGTTTTAGAGAGTTAAACAACTTCATGGTGCCTGATTTTAGGAGAGCAAATTTCGATGACTTTAGAGCTTCATTAACTTGAATAAATTGAGATGAACTGTTAGGGACAGACAGTGTTCTTAACATGTGGGATAATTTCAAGAATATAGTCATAAATTTAAACGAGCGTTGTGTACCTAGACGAATAAAGAGAGATAAATTAAAAATACCTAAATCTTTCTTTTCCGTAACACTTGTTAATGTCTTGTCGCGCATGAAATACTTTTTTTTAACATTGTTTCTACCGATATGCAACGTTTTACATTTATCTATATTAAAGTTCATTTGCTAAATTTCCGCCCACTCCAGTAATTTATTAATATCTTCTCGAATCTGCAAACGTTCTGCCGCTGATTTTGTTCGTTCCCCTAGTTCGGTATCATCCTCATATTTTGAAATTATACTCTTAATTCCCAAGTCGATGTCATTGATATAAATAATAAAAAGAACTGGTCCCAGAACTGATCCTTGAGGCACGCCGCTAGTTAAACTTTTCCAGTTAGACGCTTTGCCATTAATGCCCACTCTTTGTTTACGTGCACCAATCCAATTTTCGATCCATTTGAGAAGTTAACATCAATTCCGTGAGAATGAAGTTTAGTTAATACAGTAATTTTCTGTGTGGCACTTTATCAAACGCTTTTTGAAAATTGAAATATATGTCTACTCTTTTACTCTCGTCATATACAGTGTATTTACAGTATCATTAAAGAAGTCGAGCAAATTAGCAAGACAAGAACGATTACGTCGAAAGCTGTGTTGAGAATCTCTGATTAATTTATTCATTTCAAAGTGATTAACTATTTTGTCCCGAACTACTATCTCCATAAGCTTACCAACTACTGAAGTCAGGCTGATGGGCCGATAATTTCCCGGAAACGATTTATCCCGTTTTTAAATATTGGCGTAATGCTTGCAAGTTTCCAATCGACCGGAACTTTTCCAGACTGTAACGATTTATTATTAAATAGATATGAGAGGAGGGACTATTGCGCAGTTAATGAAGGTCATAATCACTAGTGCTGAGCCCTCGATAAGCGTCGATTGAAGCTTGTTATGACAGTTTTCTCATTATATCAGTTGCTCGGAGACACTAGTACCTATCGATCAATTGTGACATCAGGAGCAGAAATCCTTTCCTGAGTGGGAGGGAAGTTGACTGTTACCCTTTCCAGATGCATTTCCACACCACGCGGGGTTGGAGTTTCGTTTCCCTCACTGCCTGATGCGCTCCTAGCAGGGGGTCCTGACATGTTGCACGACTTCCGAGTAACTGGGCTTCGGGAGGAGATTCTCTTTCAACGCATCTAATCCTGACCGGAATTATTCGAGCGAAATCGCGTTCTTCTGATTTGTCACCACATGTTAGTGTTTTATTTCAGTCAGTGACCTTTGTACCTCATTATATCGTTTAAGGAGCACTGATACGTCCACATCATCCACAGAAATTACCGGAATTTGTGGAAGTTAATCACGTAGAAGGTAATATTATTCTCATTTTCGAATGGTCAACCCTTTATTTACAACGTCTTTAGGGGTATTTTCGTTTCTAGAGTACCTCTATGAAATGGAAGGGTAGCGTTGAACAAGGTGTTTAACTGTACCCTCGTATATTTTAAAAAATCATGACAAAGAGCCGCAAGATCAGACTTAATATAATCTACTTTGTCAAATATAAAACACAACAATGGATTTTCTACAAGCCTACGATTTTCTGCAAACGACATCACCGTAATTGAGTAGACGGGAACTTGGAGTCACTGCAAGTTCTTCGACAGAATGACACAAATTTCCCGCAGTAACGCTCAAATACCTTTACTATTTAAGGGAAGAGTCGCAGACTAACAAAAATGCGTCCACTCCTCGTGAAGTCACAGTATGTATATATATATATATATAGAATGGCCCAAGATAAAGTAGCCCCATTATTTCTTACATTAACTCAATGGGGTTCTTTATCTTAGACCACCCTGTATGTATGATGTGTGTGTGCGTGTGCGTGCATAAATTAATGGAAGTAAATGGTTGGAAAACCCCCAACAGGTGGTGAAAAAATTAAGATTTAAAAACAAAAATAATAATGAATTAAATCCCTTAAAAGGCAAAGTCCTCCCCATGTCCCCATTTAAGGGGGGGGAGGGGTGTTCCATCAATCTTTTTGAAGGTAACAAATGATGCCACAAATGGTGCCCTTACATGAAATTGAACCCGAAAAATTCTATTGGATGTATGCCATTTATTTATATATATATATATATATATATATATATATATATATATAACTTTTGGTTAGCTTCCGCCCGAATTGTTCATTTTGACGAAGGTCAAGCTTTTCACTCCATCTTAGAACTACAGTTTTACGTGGAATCCGAACCACGCCCCACCAGAAGCCCAGCGTCTTAACCACTAGGCCACTCAGGGTACCCATTTATCTACCAACCACTTTCTTTATTGTGTGGAAGGATGAACAGCTGGGTTTTGCTGCGCGCCGGCTGCCGTCACCGGCTCTCGATCCCGGGGCCGATGGATTCGTAGTCAGCGACGCTAACCACTACAACACCGAGGCGCATTATATATATATATATATATATATATATACCTCGTTGCTGTTCCGTGCGTTGGTCTCTCTTCAACGAAGGTCAAGCTAGGTCTGGCTTGGTGGAGGAGCGAGTTGCTTTCTTGCGCTCTCCACCGTACATAGCCAGGTACACCCGGCTCATCTGATACCGTCCTCAGCCAGGAATCTAGTCTTCTCTTGAAGACTTCAACTTTGACCCCTGTAACGTTTCTGAGGTTCTTTGGAAACTGGTTAAAAAGTCTTGGCCCCCTGACAACCAAGCTATTTTCCTTCAGTGTTGAGGCGGTCCCTTGTCGTGCCTTTAATTTGGGAACATTACACATTCTGTCTTTCCTATTTTCCAGCGTTGTTTGAATGGTAATTGGGTTTAGATTTAGGTTTGGTACCAGTTTTTCGATCATTTTCCATATGTAGATTATGGTGTACCTCTCCCTTCTTCTTTTCAGGGAGTACAGATTTAGTTTACGTAGTCTTTTCCAGTAGTTGAGTTCTTTGCAGCCATCAATCTTGGCTGTGAAATGTCTCTGCGTTTCTTTTAGTTTATTAGTTTCTTCCTTTTTATATGGGGACGTCAAAACTGAGCAGTATTCAAGTTTTGGTATAATCAGTGTTTTTAGCAGGGGAATCATTACTGTCCTGTCCCTTCTTTTGAACGTTCTTAGTACCTGTCCCGCGACTTTTTTTTGCTTTATTTAGCGTTATCTGATTTTGTGTTTCGAATTTCGCATCATCGGTCATTATTACCCCCAGATCGATCGCTTTCGTGCTTCTTGAATTTCCTGTCTCTCTGGAGCATAATATGCAGTCTGTTTAAGTTCCTCTTTTCTATCATATCTCAAGAGCTGAAATTCTCGGTGTTAAATGTCATGTTGTCTTCTGACCATTTGTATAATTGTTCGTGTCCCTCTGCAAGGCCTCCACTTCATTTACATCGCTGATTTTTGTATCGTCTGCAAAGGATGTTACTATACTGTTGCTGTTTACTCCGCTGTCTCTGTCTGTTAGCATGATAATGAACAAGAGTGGGGCCAGTACTATCCCTTGTGGTACTGAGCTGCGTACTTCTGATTCTGATGATGATATACCTTGAATTCTGACGACCTGTAGACGTTCTCTGAGGAAGTTGTAGATCCATTTTCCCACTTTGCTTGTTATTCCCATATATTTCATTTTATGTGCTATTATACCGTGATCACATTTGTCGAAAGCTTTACCAAAATCTATGTATATGACATCGTAGTTGTCATTGCCTTCAGTGCATCTAGGATATTGTTATAGTGTTCTATTAGTTGTGATAGGAATGATCTACCTGATTGGAATCCGTGCTGATTTTCGTTGAATCTTTCCAGTGTCTCAAAAAAATCATAAATTTTCTCTCTAACTATTCTTTCAAATACTTTGGTGAGGTGGGACATCAATGACACTGGTCTATAGTTGTAGCTATTTCATTTTTACAGTTTTTAATCAATAATGCATTCCAATCAGGGTTGTTTATAAAAACCCGGGTTTTTACAATAAACGGGCTTTTTAGATACAAGGTGGGTTTTATTATTTTATATATATATATATAATTACATGTCAATATGTTTCATTTTTTCCACATTCAAAATTGTATGGAATTGATTGAAATTGATGTTATTGCCTCATTCTCAATTGTTCTATTATATCTGAAAATGGCTGGAATAGGCCGTTACAAGGCAAAAGAATGGGCTGAATTTGAAGCATGTAAAGATGGAAGTGATACCAAAGAAAAACAAAAATGTAAACATTGTCATCCTAAAGTGAGTACTAAAATAGAAAGACTGAGAGACCATCTTAAAAAGTGTGAACAATATGCAAAAAGATAAGGTGGTGAAATTTCATCAGACGAGTATGAGTGTGCAGAGCTTCAATCTATATCAGCAACACAATCCAAGCAATTGAAAAAAGTGCATGAGCATCATGATGATGGGAGTTAGGCAATACCTGTTGCAAGCACCTCAAGAGGCAGTACCTTAGTGGATTCATTCATAACATCAACTTCATGCAAAAGAAGTTGTAGTGCCTTGTCAAACACCTCTAACAATAGTAATACTGATGCATCAGTATCTAATTCTAGCAAGAAAGCTAAATCAACAATCTTGCCTAGCATTGATAGATATGTACACAAGACATCGGAAGCAGAAAAACGTCAACTAGATTTGCAGTTTGCCAGAATGTTTTATGCTCGCAACATCCCCTTCAATGTAGCTGAGAATGAACGTATGAAAAAATTAATTTCAATGCTCAGAGGTGGAAGTTACCATAGTCCAACACGGCAGCACTTGAGCACAGATCTTCTGGACACTGTCTACCAAGAGTGTCAACAGACATTGGCTACGCAACTTGCTGGACAACCTGTCACGCTGATCCAGGATGGATGGTCAAACATTCGTAATCAGCCTATCATTGGATCATGCCTGCATAATGGTAATAAATCGTACTTCATCATATCATTGGACTGTGAATCTCAGAAGAAGATAGCAGATTATTGTGCTGACATTGCTGAACAAGAGATAAACTTCTGTGAATCAACTTATGGATGTTATGTAAGTAGAGTACTGTAACCAGGGGTTACTTTGACCACTGGGTTATTTGTTTTATTCGGGAGTTTTGAAAATCTAATGGAAATTTGACTACTAAAGTGGAAAAAAAAATTAGACATACTTTGACCACTGTTGACTTTTTATCAGTACTAGTATATTTAAATAAATCTAGCTAAAATAAAAATAGTATACACATTTTATTACTATATGTCTCTACTGTAGTCATTGAAATTTGCAGGTTGATTACTCTTTTGATCTTTGTAGGAGAGTTTGGAACAGTTTTAACCTTTTAACGAGAGTAGTCAAAGTTGCCCTATTTGATCTCAGTCAAAGTTGCCCTATTTGATTTCAGTCAAAGTTGCCCTATTGCATTATCAATAGCCTATAAACTTAAATTATCTATAAATTTCTTTTATTACCCCATGGAACAATGGTCCAAGGTTATAAGATCAATTTGTGAAAATCGGAGTTATTTACCTTTTATACTTTAGAATGGATGCGCTGCCCACTTTTTGAACTTGGTGGAATCTAAAGTGTCTCCAAGAACAGTTCTAAATAAGGTGGTTGAAATCCAGAAATTTTTCCGAAATCATCACCAACCATCTGAGTGGCTTCAAGAAAGACATGGTGTCAAACCTCAGCTTCCAAACTCAACCAGATGGAACAGTCAAGACGAATGCATTGACACGTTCCTGAAAAACTACCAAATACTTCATGAAATCTGTTTGGAACATGAATGTGATATTGACAAGAATGTTTTTGCAATCATGAACAATGCTAGCATCCACATGGAAGCTATGCATTTGCAGAAACAACTGCAAATTGTCTCCAGTGCACTGGACACAATGCAAAAAGATTCCTGCACTTTGGGTGATGCTGTGCATGTTTGGTTGAATCTCCTAGATGCTCCTTCCCTACAACCTTACAAGCATGAAATCCAGAAAAGATTCAATCAGTGCATAACTCAGCTTCACCTGGTAGCATACCAGCAGAGCTGTGCTTAGCGGCGCTAATTAGCGACGCTAGTTAATTATTTATTAGTTAGCGGAACAGATAGCGCCGCTACATTTTTAGGCAATGTTACGTGCTAACCGCTAAGCGCTAATATAAATTAAAATGAATAGAGTCTTAGAATGGTATTCTCTATATTACGTTGCTTTTTGTATATAATGCTGAACGCAGAATGTACAGGGTGGGGCACGGGAATCAAGTGTTTTTTGAATAGCTAGTAATCGGCCATTAGGAATGGGAGGGGCGTGCGGTAGGTAGCATTCCATTCCTGGGTTCATAGCATTTAACTTTAACTAACACTCACCTTTATCTTTCAGGTGCCATCATGGAGCAGTGGACGTTAGAACACCGCATGTTCGCGTATGATCATTTTGTTAGGAGTGGCGAGTCAGTGACAGCAGTTCAGCGTGCGTTTCGCCGCAGATTCAACATTCATCGAAATGAATAATCCGTCTAACAGTACGATTGCTGATTCCGAGTGCAGCTGAATGTCTCCGAGCAGAGCGGCCTGGGCTTTGCAACATCGCTTGTCTGACCCTTTCAACGTTCTCTGGAGTACGCACAGTGCGTTGCGGCCCCTTCGGTTTTGTTTTCATTATTGAGCCTCCTGTTCGAAGATTGTTAACCCAACGTAAGATTGTGTCACGAGCGGGAACAGAGTCATTTCGATGAATGTTGAATCTGCGGCGAAACGCACGCTGAACTGCTGTCACTGACTCGCCACTCCTAACAAAATGATCATACGCGAACATGCGGTGTTCTAACGTCCACTGCTCCATGATGGCACCTGAAAGATAAAGGTGAGTGTTAGTTAAAGTTAAATGCTATGAACCCAGGAATGGAATGCTACCTACCGCACGCCCCTCCCATTCCTAATGGCCGATTACTAGCTATTCAAAAAACACTTGATTCCCGTGCCCCACCCTATATAATAATAAACAGTTTCCTGAAGTGAGTATGTAAAGGAGGACAATGTCTTTCCAATAAATAAGTTTAATTATAAATATCAAATTACGCAATTTTCTTGAATACCCAATAATCATTTTAAAGATATCATTTTGTTCCCATTTGACACTATAAAAGATAATAACAAATAGCGAACACATATAAATATATACAAATGCATTATTATTATAAAAAAATAGTACTTAGCTATACATTTCATAAAAATTAGCGCCAAAATTAGCGTTAGCGCCGCTAATTTTAAAAACTGTTAGCGTTAGGCGCTAGAATTTATTTGCATTAGCGGCGCTATATTTATCAGTTAGCGCGCACAACTCTGCATACCAGGCTCACTCAAAACACAAAGGCTCAAATCTTACACCAGAACAAGAAGAATCGGCTGTTGAATGGCTTCAAGACATAAATCCAGAATATGTTGCTCCACTGATGGCTCTGTCTATTGAAAACACAGATGTCTATCCCAAATCCATGCTTGAAAAGTATCATTGATTCATTCTCTCCAGCAAAATGGTGGAAAATGATTGAGAAGAAGAATGCCAAGACTATTAAGATTGCTACTCCACAATTTTGTCAATTTATGGCAAAAATTAGTTCGTTGCCAGCAACTTCAGTGTCAGTAGAGCGTCTTTTCTCAACCTTTGGCCTTGTGCATACTAAGCTGAGAAATCGTTTAGGGAAAGAAACTGCAGAAAAACTCGTGATGTGTCATCGAACCCTCAAAAACCAGAAGGAACAACGCGATGACTGGTAAAGTGTTGTATTTAGGTCTCAACAAAACCTGATCACCATAGTCAGACAAGCTTAGGAGTTGTATGACAAACACTTCTTTTGTCAGCAGAGCAGAAGGCATTAATCTTTAGTATAAAATTCCTTTTATATTTTTAAAGTTTTAATTTGAAGTATAAAAATATTAGTATTGCCTTTGTTGAATGATTGAATATTATTGTGATCTTCGATAGGATATCAGTAACATTGTTTTGTTTTTGCAACTTTCTTTAATTACTGAAATTAGTTCTTGAGTATCTACATTCTACAAACATTATGTAGTATTTTTTATTTGCTTAGCTACTGGTTTTGTTCCACTTCAACTGCAAATAAAGGAAATAATAAATTTTCAAAAAGCAATTGTAACTCATTGTCTACATTATATTGGTAGCTATTGCTTCTTCTTCGGTGAAACTCTGAGATTGATCATTAACTATTCACCTAGAGATTGAATATGTGTATGCATTGCATTGCGACATTTATGGCCCCTTGTATAGCAAAAAACAAAAATTGCTAAAATAATATTTGGTGAAGAACAATAATCATTTACAATGAAATGATGTAAAATATATCATTTAACCTGATTAAGCGGAGCAACTTTACTCAGTTATGATCATCAAACAAGTTTTATTCCCATTATTATTTTAAAAAGGAAAGTCTCTAAAGAAAAAACCCAGTTGAAGAAGAAGAAAAAACCCAGCCCGGGCCCCTGGGTAGATACTCGTAACAACCCTGGTTCCAATTGTCTGGACCTGCAGCTGAATGTAGTTTCATTTGTCCTATAGCTCTCGCTACATCTTCTGGGGTAAAATCAAAGTGTGTTATACATTCTCCTTGCAATTTCTCTTTGAAGAATGCATCTATGTCAGGTATCGCTTTGTCACTTTTTGGGGTACAAAAACTGATTCATACTGGGCTCTCAATGTTTCAGATATTTCTTTTGGATCGTCGGTTAGTTCATTATTTCTCTTCCTTAAGGGCCCAACAGCGGCGCGCGTTTTTTTGTTCCTTTTCGCATAGCTATACAAGTATTTTGGATTTTCCTTTATATATATATATATATATATATATATATATATATATATATATATATATATATATATATATATATATATATATATGGTGTTTATAAAGTCCCTATCTATTTCGTTGAATTAACGGTTTTTATTTATTTTTGTTGCAGAACCCTATGAAAATGAATGTACAAGAACGTGTGATGGTGGTGACACTTCGGATTAAAGGAAAGAAATGCAAAGAAATTAGAGAGAGGTCTGAAAGAATATTTCACAAGCCAGGTGCTACAGATAAGACAATTCGTGATTTGCTTAATAAATTTAAAAGAATGGGATCTGTTCATGATGAGTCAAGATCTGGACGTTCAAGTGAGCATGTTGTAAATGCGGTATGTAATGTTATCGATGAACATCCAAGCATGTCAATTCGCACCACATCACGTAAACTCTCGGGATACCCAAATCAACTGTCCACAAAATTTTGAAATCGGCGTTGAAGAAGAGAAGTTATCACATTCAGGTGCTTTATGACTTACATGAAGAGGATTATCCAAAGCGAAGTGCAATGTGTGCCGATCGTGTTGAACACATTCAGAATGAAAATTTAATGGACCACATTCTCTTCGGTGATGAAGCAACTTTCCACACGTGTCGAAAGGTTAATCGCCATAACTGCCGCATATGAGCTAATGAAAAGCCAGTTGATTTCTATCAATGGGAACGAGATTCTCCTAAAGTTACTGTCTGGTTGGGTATGACCAAATCTAAGATTTATGGGCTCTTTTTCTTTGCTGCAGCTACAGTTACAGGGCTTATTTATCTGGACATGCTTCAGCATTCAGCAATTCCTGGAGCGCCAGCTTCATTCCGATGGCATTTTAAACACCGTCGTCTTTCAACAAGATGGGGCACCTTGCCATTACGCAAACATTGTTCGGGAGTACCTAAATAAACGATTTCCAAATTGGTGGATCGGACGTGGAGGCAACAGGCCCTGGGTGGCTCGATCTCCTGACCTAACGCCCTTGGATTTCTTTGCATGGGGCTTTATCAAATCAAACGTCTATCAAACGAGGGTTACAGATCTGCAAGATTTACGCGCTCGTATCATAAGAGCAGTTACAAAAATTAACCACTGTCATGCTCCAAAATGTGTTCCGCAATGCTGCTGACAGATTCGAACTCTGTAGAGATACTGATGGTGCTCATGTAGAATCATATGCTTAAGTAATCATTAAATGTATGCCTTCTATTATATTGTTATTGAATTTTACCCTTTTTGCTACGTTTTCACTGAAATAGCTTGGGACTTTATAAACACCCTGTATATGAAGCTTTAAATTTGATTATATTCTCTGGCCTGAAGAAAGTACCTGGCAAAGTGAGGTTATATTACAATGGAAGTACAGGGTGGCCACAAAGCCCCTTTGCAGTGAAATTACAGCATATCTGTATGTTGCCCTTGTTTTTCATGAAAATGGATTTCGTGGCTACCCTGTATATGCTTTTATAAAGGCGAATTTCATTACAGTAGTCTGTTTTCAGAGTTCAAGATTATATTCCACTTTCCTGGTTACCTTCTTAATTTTATCCATTTCAAACTGGATAAAATTAGAAATATTTGGATCATCATGGCCACCAAACCATGTTGGCCCAAATATTATGAGTTCAAGCAATCTTTCCACTCTCCTTCGTACCAAAAATTCTTTTTTGCAAAGCTACTTTTTTTGGCTCGTAACTTCGTTGCTACTTTTTTTAAGCTTAATTAATATGCGTCCTCGTTTTAGGAGTTAAATGCTTTCATATACCAAATGAGAGAGATGTAAACGCTGTTGTTATGTAGTTCAATTAAATTTTAATTTCTATATTACATTTATGCATTTTTTTATATTACATTATAAATTCAGTATACAAATATTTATGCCACATAAAATACAAGTTCTTAGCTATGTTCTTCATCAAATCATATCTAAATAGTTTGTACAGGATGTCCACAATGTCTTGTCACCCAATGTCTTGTCACCCCTGTAACATACTAGCTGATTTTCTTTTTCTTTGAGATCCATTTGAACAACGTATATTGGCTAGTACCTGGGTCCATGAGCAACCACGTAATGGCAAAACCATTGAAAATATTAGTGCCGTGATAGCAGGATCGATTCAATCGTTCAACTCCTTTTTGGAGGAACTGCACCATTCACTCTGTCCTGGAAGTCTGCACGAATATTTTCAATGGTTTTGCCGTTACGTGGTCGCTCATGGACCCAGGTCGCGGTCGCTCATGGCCAATATGTGTTATTCAATTGTATAGTTGGTGCTGGTTAAGTGTGCGGTTTACCTACGATTGGTTATGCTTAATCATGATATTTTCGTTAAAACTAACGAAAATATCATGACTAAACCTAACCAATCGTCAAGGGCGATTGATAATGGGATGTAAACAAACAATTAGTAAACAAGATAAGAAGCTATAATTAAAAGGTAGACCGCCGAATCGTAGGTAGACCGCACACTTAACCAGCACCGTATAGTTGCTGTTATCACACATTTCAAATGGGTATGAACAAAAAACTAAAATCAGTTAGTATTTTACTGGGGTGACAGGACATTGTGGACACCCTGTACTTTAACGAAACGCCTTAAAACTTTATGCTCACTGACGACTGACGGGAGAAAAAGAATGAGATTTAAGATGGGTATACTATATATATATATGGCTATGTTAAAGTGTGGATTGTATCAGTTATTTTTATATACATATATTTTGCACTTCAACGAAAGTTTCACGATAGGGTTGAAATTCAAAGCAAAAATCCAAGTACATAATTATATTGTTTATATGTCACTCATGAGACCTCATCTAAAGTATTGATTCAATTTGGGTCTTCGTATACGCGAAGAAAATATAGAAAGGGAGACGGGGAACAGCGCAGGGCCACAAAATTAATTCCATCCATTGGAAATACACCGTACGGAGATACGATAGATTATGGGAATTACTCGAAGATCCATTATCTTGGAACGCGGCTTTTGAATTCAAGTTTGAATTTAGAACTTATTTTTAATAATTAGACTTTACAAACATGCCAAGAAATAACTTACTCAAACTACGTGGTGGTAAAAGATTTTAGACAAATATTGCGAAGAACGTTTTCACTTATAAGATCAACAACGCAAAATGGAATAGCTTTACCAGCGGCAGTCGTCTCCAGTACATCCGTGAATATGTTTAAAACTCATCTGGATAATCTAAAACTCTGAACTTAATATAAATGCATGAACCAGCTTTAAATAACGAACTCGGTCGCATTGAAGGCGGAATGAAACGATGAGGATGATCACAAAGAAATAAAAAAATAATTATAATCCCCCGATGAAGTGTAAGCGCCATTAATATTATCTTATTTTTATTAAAATAAATAAAAATCCTTAATAAAAATGTACATTAATTTTCGTAGATTACAATTTCATGCTATACTTAAATTAATCTCTTTGAATGATTACTGAGTACGAGAGATAAGTGTGTATGGATGTTATATACAATTTTTCATTTCCTTATAAATTTTCAAACTGTCCTATACTACTTCTTTCAAATCTGTTTTCTGTCAGATGTAGATGTCAGAAGAAGAAAACTAATCTCGCTTGTCCTGTATTTTACAACCACTTCTATTTAAGTATGATTTTTGGAGCTATTGAAGAATAGGGACCCCAGCCTTCTTTAGTTAGGCTTATAAGGCTAACTAACGAAAATATCACGACCTAACCTGACCAATCGTTAGGTTAACTGTACGCCCTTGACGATTGGTTAGGTTAGGTCATGATATTTTCGTTAGTTAGCCTTATAAAGCTAACTAAAGAAGGCTGGGGTCCCTATTCTTCAATAGCTCCTGATTTTTTACATTTTAATAAATGTAAACACGGTATGACAATTCATTTTCTTTCCAAAACACTTTTCTTTATCGTTTTTCTCTCTAACCAAACTTTCGTTTACTGGAGTAACCTGCATTGGATCCTGCCAGCGCGCGTAACTCAGTGGATAACATTGTTGCCCTATAAGCGAAGTGACGACACTGAAGATGAAGGTTCGAATGGGCAACATTAGTCTGTCCTGAGCGCTGTGTCGATTTCTGATTGTCCTGACTGATTAGTATTATTAGAGCGGGTTTTGGGGTCTTTGTTAGTCTGTATATATCTGTAGTTCTGTGATTTATATCATTGACGCTACTCAACGACCGGAGAACGGGAAAGAAATTAAATTTAACACGGGTGGCACCTCTGTAAGGCAAATCATTCTCTCCCTCCGCTCTCCTGTATCTAATCAGTTATCAAAGTGGGTGGAGCATTTTGTGGGAAATTTTGTATATAAAAAACACTTAAATAATTGCTCACCGGTGGCTCATATTGCTTAACTGGATGACAATGACTCCCCTTTTCCTTGAACGTGTTAAGTTGCGCGATGTATTCTTGAAGACGACTCACGAAACGACTCCAGAAGATAGTCGTTGATGTACTAACCTTTTTCTCCCAGAGTCACATTCGAGATGTGACCAAGACAAGCGGAGGTCACGAGAGAGGACTTTGCCCTTCCTCTTTTCACAGCCATAATTGTACATATGTAGAATATGCACAAACCACCAATAATTAATTAGTCTTTTTCTTTACGTGTGAAGGGCTACTTCAAAGTTAGAGCCCTAATCAGCCTTGGCAGAACGAAATCCTAAACCATTCAAGTATAGTACCATGGCAATTTCTCTTGGCTTATCAACCCATAAAAAGGAGCCGTAATTAATTTAGCTTAATCATTACTTAAGAATGAAGTGTAGCTTGATTCTTGTTTCTCTCCTTTCCACGCAGCAGTCTGAATTAAAGTAGTAGGTTAGAGGAGTGAATCGAAGGTCAAGCGTGCCTAGCTCTTTCGCACATGTATATTGCATCATTTTTTTTTATGTGAATATTTTAGCATGCAACACCTTAAACAATATTCCTTTTCTATGCTATAATTCCACTGAAGTTTAAGGTTTCACATAAACTTCGTTGTTTTTCGTATTTTTATAACAACGGCGGTAGCGAAAAAAAATACAAACGTTTGGTTTCCAAAGCGTTTCTCTAAAACTACATTTTCTCATGTTTGATTTCTTGTATAATGTTTAGCTGGAAAAGATATTTGTACAATTATTCATATAAATAAATTAGAATAGTTTAGTTCAAGGAGAGAAGCCTATCCCGGAAAACTAGTGAATTTACAGTCACTCATAAAAAGACAAATGCTTGGCATGAAGCTACTTTCTGACCAAAATCGTTTTAAATTTTAATTTTCAGAGAATTTTTTCACCCCCCAAGTATACGTTAAATTTTAAAGTTACGTTTCTATTTTGGGATCTCATTTTACCTGTCGGGGTTCTGTATATAATTAGTGGAGTTAAAGTAAAAATAAAAACATAGTTCTATGTATTAAAATTACTGCTTTTACGCTATAATAATAACAAAATGCAATTTATTTTTCCATTTTACGAGTGTATTTTATATATACAGAACCCCACAGGTAAAATGAGATCCCAAAATAGATTTTAACGTATACTTGAGGTTGAAAGGTATATACTGTGTGTGTGTGTGTATAGGCCCTATGTGTACGTGAATGGAGCAATTAGTGTTTTCCTATAAATACATATCATAAAACTGTCATTCGCAAACAGATGTTATGCTTCACTGGCAGAATGGAGTTATTTGAGAAATCTTATTCAATAATTCGGAGAACTGACGTTATTTGCAGTAATTTCAAATACAAAGAGACAAAGACACAAAGATTAACTGTGGTAAGTTTAAGACATCTAAATGGAGCATACATATATTTTATATACATATACAGATTATTATTAAGTTATAATTACGTATCCTTTATTGTTGATATATAAAATTTAAAATATTAATTACGTTGCTATTAAATGCAATGACAAATGAACGAGTTAAATTTAGGTACTTTGACCTTAAACATTTTTATTTTTATTTATTGTTTTGCTATACAGGAATATAAATTATTTATTATTATTGTAATTGGTGTGTAGGAGGACGGGGTAGGAGGTGCGGGTAAGGTTGGAATGGAAATAGGAAGAGGGATGTTATGGTCTGTATGATTTGATGAATTTGTCTTTCAGTTCTCTGAAGAAAGTTTTCAGCGTGTTAGATTCTTTTGCCTCCTGATCGAGGTTGCTACAGTAAACAGGGGTTCTTGAATCCCGTGGAGCATAAAGTCTTGTTGCACAGCTGCTGGAGTGTAAGTGGGTTTCCTAATGTACGAGGGCCACTCAATATATTTTGCCCCACCTTTTTTTTCTCTTTCCAAGTTTCTTTGTAAGTTCCAGAAATTTTGTATACAAGTAGTTACATACCTTTTTTACAAGTTTTTATTTTTCCACATAGTCTCCATCCTTTTCTACGGCTTTCCTCCACCTCGAAACAAGGGCCTTTATTCCTTGCTGGCAAAAGTCCGCTGGGTTCCGCTTGAACCACCTCTTAACCTCCTCAACAACCTCATCGTCACTCTGAAACTTTCTTGGAGGGTGGGGTAACACAGTCAAGCGCATTTTTGTGATGGCCTCTCTTGTTTGCAAACTGTTGTGTGGTCTTGCGTTATCGTGCAAAAGAAGGACGTCTTCCAGTTTTCTCTCCGGGCGACTCGCTTTATACGTCTCTGGAGTCTCTGTGGGTAGCAATATACGCCTCTGAGTTGATTGTTCGTCCTTTCTTCATAATGTCCACCAGAATCACTCCTTTTATATCCCAGAAGATGGTGGCCATAACCTTTCCTGCAGAGGGAGCCATTTTGAATTTTTTCTTCCGTGGGGAGTTTGCGTGATGCCACTCCATGGATTGGCGTTTTGTTTCAGGTTCCAAGTGGTGTACCTAAGTTTCATCCCCAGTCACAATTCGTGTAAGAAAGTCTCGTAAGTCCTTTCTGTCTCGTATCGAACGAACGACTCGGAAGCAATTTCTTTTCAGTGGGCTTTGTGATCTTGAGTCAGTTGGCGAGGAACAAACTGTGAACACACTTTTGAGTATCCCAGTTGCTGAATTATCGTATTCACACTTCCTTCACTAATTCCTAGCTCCTTGTATGTGACGCGCCGATTTGATCGAATGATGCTGTTAGCACGTTGCACAGTGTGAGATGTCACAGCCGATGCCGGGCGACCGCTGCGTGGCTCATCATCGAGGCTGGCTCTCCCTCTCTCCGATGATCACACACGTTTAGACCAGCGTCCAAATGTGCTTCGATGAACAACAGCATCTCCATAAACGTTTTGTAGACGTTTGTGAACATTTCCAACTGTTTCCTTCTCTGCGGTTAAGAACTGGATAACAGCTCTCTGTTTACGACGCACATCAATGTCAGACGCCATTTTCGAAACTGCGTTAACCATCGGTTTTATACAAGGAGGGGAGGTTCAAACTGGAAAAATCCGGTTATGTGAAGCGTAGAAAGTTCAAACTTACGGCCCAAAAGATATTTCAGCCCCATGGCCTATTATTTAGCTAAGAAAAAAGGGTGGGGCAAAATATATTGAGTGCCCCTTGTAAATGTTTGATTGCCTCGTGTTCGAGAGGTGTTGGATTTGGGAAAATAATATTTTGCTTTGGATGATTTCTGGTGCAATATTATTGACAATTTGACACAAATAGAAGACAATGTTTAGTTTGTAGATTCTTACTATTTGACAACTTTTAAACCGTGGATCATTTTGTCTACTTTCATCGTTTGTTCGATTTATAGATTTTTTTTAATTATTATTTTAGCACTACCAACAGTGGCTGCATAAATACTACTACTACTACTACTAATTATTATTATTATTATTATCAAATTGTGAAGGTCTAGCATTTGTCCTTGTAAAGCATCGCTTGGGTATTGGTAAGTGAAGTCCCGAATGTTTACTTCTGATAAAACGAGAGAGAGAGATATAGATATTTTACGTACCCAGTTAAATAAATAGGATTGAGGCTATATGAAATGGAAAGCTCAAGTAAGCAAATTCCTCCTTTCAACATTCCAATACTATTGCCAAAGGCAGAGAAACAAGCCTCACCTACGTACGATGAGGGATAGATGCACGAAACTCCAACCAATAATAGAATTTAATTCTGAAATAGTGAACGTTCAAATAGGTCAAAATTTTCATTTTCTTTCCTTCAAGTTTTCTTTTTCAAGCGATAATGGGTAACTAATATAAAAAAGAAATGAAAATTACACTGAAAATCAAAAATCAAATTGTCGTAAAAAATTTAATTGAATAAGCTTTATTAATAATAAAATAAGTACATTGGTTTTACAATGACCCATTGGCTTTAAGCTTTATTGGGCTCTTATTAAAAATAAAACAGGCTAGTTATTATTAATCATAAATAAATATTATTAATGGTTAAGGTATATATTAATTTTAAATTATCATTATCGATATGACAAATGCAAGGTCATTATTGAAGGTATTATACCAATACCATACAAAGAAATCAGTATTATACACGAGAGATAAGAACTGAACAATCACAAGTAATGTCTTTAATTCTAGATTACGCACGAGAAATGAATAAACAATAGTAACGTACTGTACATTAATCATAGATTTGTATTAGTATGCCATTATTAATCGAGATTTCAAATTGGTTTTAAACGAATTTACATTCACAATATTTTTTTATATCAGCATTTAAATCATTCCATAGTTTCAATCCAATGAAAATGGGTAGTTTTTGAGATGAAGACAATCTAAATTGAGGTATAACAAGCTTCGATCTATTTGTGGTCTGATACAAGTGCATTTCTTGAGTTACAATGGGTAAATAGATATTTTGTAAGTTAATGATTTGTTCTTACACTCATAAATAAAAATAAAATGTGCCAGTTTGATTACATCATTGAGCTTTTAGTAGTTTTAGTTAGCTCTTTAAATAATGCACTAGAGTGATCAAGGAAATCAGCATCAGATAATAACCTTATTGGTCTCTTTTTGGATGACAAAGATAGTTTAAAATAATTTTATACTACAGATTGTAACATACTAAAAAATAAAATAAGAGCGAGAGTCTAAATAAAAAATAACTTGATAAAAGTAGCAATATCGATGTTAAATGGAGCGACAAACAAATATTTCAGCAAGAATTATGTCAAATATGAAATGACCATGAATCCCTGAGTTTAGAACACACACACACACACACATGTGCGCATCTCCACATAAGCTAGCTACCGCCATTTTTTAAATCCATATATCTGAAAATCTAATTAACCAAACCTAATTTAAGCTTACTTAACCTTACCTCAATGTCATCGAACCGAGAAGGGCGTAATAAGTGTTTGGATACGCAATTGAGGGCTAGAATATTGTTTTCTATTAAGTCGTTAAATAGTGTGGTACTAGCTAATCTAGCCTAATCTAACCTAACGTAATTTAACCTAATTAGGACCAACATATCTTTTTTTCGACAGCAAAAAATGTTTCGATTATTTTTACAGAAACATTTTAATGTTCCGAGGTACCAAAACTGTTAATTGACAAAAAAAATTACCCATTACATCTATGAATTATACACTAGGGAACAACATTTTTGTTTCTTGAAAACTATTGGGTGTTTCTTATAGAACTTTTGATGCTGATTCCAAATATGGTTTCAGAATGTTTCTATCACCCATAGTTTTCGAGAAAATAATATTTCCATTTACTCAGAGTTTTCCCAAAATATTAGTTAAAATTAAGTGTACTAATTTAATTTTACTTTCTTTTTTTTCCAGGTTAACTATATTTAATAGTATTTTTTGCATTAAAAAAATATAGCTATTTAAACAAACAGATTTTTAATAAAAAGAAAGAAATTTTTTTCAAGTTTTGCTCAAATTTTAAAATTTTTCATAATAGAAAAAATTGGTTTTTCATTCCAAAAAGTTTTCCGTGATTTCAATAATTTTCCGCCAGCATGAATCGAAACTGTATTAATCCCAGAGATACATTTTGCTACGTATGTGGAGAACTGACCATAATGGCACAGAGGAAGACGATGACCCCACTCGTGAAGAAGGCTTACGAACTTTATTTTGGATGTAAGGTAGGCGACCAAGACAAATCCTGGGCACCTCATATCTCATGCATTTCCTGTGCCGTCACTCTTAGGGGTTGGATTAAAGGTACCCGCAAATCTATGCCATTTGCCATACCAATGATTTGGAGAGAGCCCAAGGATCACCTAACGGATTGCTATTTTTGTATGACTAACGTTTCAGGATTCTCTGCCAAAAATAAACATAAAATTCAATACCCAAATCTTGCATCTGCCATGAGACCAGTACTACATGACGATGATAACCCAATTCCAACTCCCCCAAAGTCATGGACACTGGATGAAGAGTCTGAAGTTGAACCAATGGAAATTGATGACACTAAAGATACAGACTTTCAGCAACCTGAATCAAATAAACCACGTATGATAACGCAGGTTATGCTGAATGATCTCGTGAGAGATTCGGACCTTCCGAAAAAGAAAGCGGAATTATTGGGCTCCAGGTTACATGAATGGAATTTGCTGGCAAAAGATACAAGCATATCGGCGTTCCGCACTCGCCAAAAAGATCTGATGCAGTATTTCTTCTCGTCAGGTGGTTTATGCTACTGTAATAATGTAAATGGACTGCTGTTAGCTCTCGGTCATGAGCACAAATCTGAAGATTGGCGTTTATTTATTGACTCTTCGAAGCTAAGCATCAAGGTTGTACTACTTCACAATGGAAATAAATACCCTTCCATTCCTGTAGGGCACGCTGTCCACATGAAGGAATCTTACGAAAATATGAAACTCATCCTTCAGCAGATTAATTATGACCAGTTTCGTTGGTATATATGTGGGGATTTAAAAGTCGTCGCGCTTCTTCTGGGAATGCAGCTCGGTTATACGAAGTTCTGCTGCTTCCTTTGTGAATGGGACAGCAGAGCCAGAGATTCGCATTATTTTGTAAAGGATTGGCCACTTCGTCAAAAATGTACCCCAGGACTGAAGAATGTGTCTCATGAACCCTTAGTTGACCCCAAGAAAATATACTTACCGCCACTTCACATCAAACTTGGCATCATGAAAAATTTTGTCAAAGCAATGAACAAGGAAGATGAGGCATTCAAATATTTGAAGAAAAAGTTTTCACGACTTAGCGATGCAAAGATAAAAGAAAGGATCTTTGTTGGTCCCCAAATCAGAGAGCTCATGAAAGATCAAAAGTTTGATGATGCCTTGAGAGGAAAAGAAAAAGTGGCATGGGAGGCCATGAAGAATGTTGTCACAAATTTTCTAGGGAACATCAAAGCCTCTAACTATGAAAAAATAGTGCAGGACATGATTGAAGCATATAGGTTATTGGGATGTAATATGTCACTAAAAATCCATTTCTTGCACTCCCATTTAGATTTCTTCCTGAAAACCTCGGCGACGTAAGCGATGAGCATGGAGAAAGGTTCCACCAAGATATAGCTACTATGGAGAAACGCTACCAAGGGAGGTGGGATCCGTCAATGTTAGTTGATTACTGCTGGACATTGATGCGAGAAGCTCCTAATGAAAACTACAAGAGAAAATCAGTGACAAAGAAGTTTTAAGAAGAATATTTTAAATGCCAATCTGCCACTAATATAATTTTTATGAAGTATTTTTACTAACTTCTATACACTTTTTGAATAAATATTAAAATACAAATTTCTCAGTAACCTTGGGTGATAGAGAAATTCTACGGCTATATTCGGAATCAGCGGAAAAAATCCTATAAGACCGACCTGTTCACGTCCAAGAAACAAAAACAAAGTTAAAATTGGTTCCGCAGTGAATTATCATACACTCGATCTCAAATATGCCCAGTTGCTTGCGTGCATATATTGTTTGATGTTGTTCTTCAACCTAGCCTACTTCGCAACATGTAAAATCATATGACGGAGGGGACCAACAGCTTTACGTGAGATCCAAACCACAGGTTGCTACATCATCTGGACGCAGAAGACGGTCACTAATTCAACACAACCCGAAGCCAATATCGCTTAACTTCGCTGATTGACAGGAAGCGATGTTGCAACGTGACCACGACGTAACCCGAGAGAAAGGGAGTTACAGAGTTACAGGCTAACAAAGACCTTAAGATCCACTCTAGTGTAGCCCAAGAAGCAAGTAGAAAAGTTAGAAATACAATGAAAAAGAATACTAAAAACTTGTACCATACTTACACTTATAAACGTGTAAAGCTTTCACACACAAATAGTAGTAATAATAGTAATAGTAGCTCTCTCCCTCCTGCGCCAGCCACCGCTGACAGAAAATAGTGGTGAAAGAACATTTATAGGAAAATAGGGAAAAGTATAATGAAGTCATCATTTCGTCGTTGCATCATTTCTCCGTAGCCTGCCAAAGCCATCGTACCGAAGATTTATCATGTAGTAATCTATATTGCGTCCTTCGCATAGGAATTACTTAGATAAAGGAGCACTGGTCTGGAGGGCTCCTCCAGCTGACCAGACCCATGATTTAAGAATTTTCTATGCATAATGGGGAATAATAATGTATAATATGCATAATTTCTTTTGATCTACAATATTTAAAACTAAAGTTGAACTACAAGTAAGTAGCTTCCCTAAAGATGAATATGACTATTCGGGGGTTTTGACTCACAAGAGATCTCATCAAACTTCCCATCATATGAGAACGCCCAGTGCTCTGAAATCAGACCCGACCAGCACCTCCTTTTGCATTTATTGCAAAAGGGAACATCGCTACTTCTATATAAAACTTTCTCTAGCTAGTTAAGTTAGATATGCCGCGATTTACCTAAAAAGTGCAAACATTCCTACATTATAAACCCAAGTAGCGTCTCTAAAAATGAAAACATCTCTTCGGAGGTTTTTGCTCCCGAGAGATCCCAACAAACTTCCCTTAACTACCATTGGGGTATCACCTGAGAACAACGTGCTCTGAAACTAGACCCGACCAGCGTACTCAAACAGTACCCTTTTAATAATGAAGTAAAAGAAAGGAGGGATCCAAAGAGAGAAAAAGGAGGAGAGAGAGTGGCTTCACAAAATAATTTAATATAGCTATTCGGAGGCTTTGACTCCCAAGAATTCCCATCAATTAGAAAAAATAAAAATTAAAAAGAAGTAAAAAAGTTATTTAAGAACTCCCAGTGCTCTGATACCAGACTTGACCAGCGCCTCTTACTACATTTACGATCAAAAGGGAACATCACGACCCCCAACTAATTTCCCTGATTATCCCGCTTTGTACGCTTATTTGGAGGTTTGACTTCTGAGCGTTCTCACAATGACAACACCCAGTGCTTTGTAACCAAACCAGACCAGCACCTCCTACTAGATTTACATCTTTTAAGGGAAATCACTGCTTCTATTTCAGTAAACACTATGTTCTTAAATAGTAGCCATTCTTTATACTTAGCTATTCGGAAGTTTTGACTCCCGAGAATTCCCATCAAGCTACCAACGGGGTATCCATTTAAGAACTCCCAGTGCTCCGTAACTAGACCCGATCAGCAGTACCTACTACATTTAAAGTAGCAGAAGGTGCGAAATTTGAATTGACCAAACTAATCAGCTTGCAGACCTGGAAGGACGGATGAGGGGAAATCAGAGGTTTCACCCTAAAGATTCTCGGGGTGAGGGACTTCATACTGACTGACATTGCGGTCAGTGGACTTAACCACTCACACCTGCAAACACTATTCCCGTCTTTAGAATCATCAACATAAATATCTCTGATGTACTGAAATAGCATACCGCGTATGGGTATTTTGTAACTAAAAATCACGTGCCCAACACTGATTTAGCTGTGTCTTACAAATGGGTAGACGGGTTAACGTGGCCGCCATTGAAATTTAAAGAATGCGAGGAAGTGGGAGAAATTACAAACGATCATTACTATTTACTGATCTTTATTTATGCTAAAACAAGGAACAAGACGGGGAGAAAGCGAATGCGGATTCATCATGATAATTTGATTGTGAAGGGAGATCTATTTTAGTAAATTTAGAATCACAATCCGATATTAGTAAGGAAAACAACCTAAATAGGACAGACCACGCCTTAGGACTGGCACTTTAATGCCTTCGGCCTCAGCACACTTCGAGTGTTGCCAAATAGTATTTTATATTTCAAACTTCCATTTTACATATCTTAATTTCATACAAAACATTATTAAATTTCTTATTAAACATTATCATATTCTTTATTAAAAAATCAACACGCGACACTCGCCTAGTTGGTTGTCGATATAACGAAGAAAAAAGACATGGGGGAAAGGGTAAGTAAAGAATAGGAACGAAAACGCGAGTTGGCTGTTTAGTTATATCCTTCCTCCCCCAGAAGGCGCTGAGACTGGGGGTAAAGCCGCCAACCAGAAAAAATAAATCATTTTTAAAGGGAGAATTGGGTCGAGTCAAATGAATTGCGTGCAGCGGACTCGTCACTGTACCTCAGACTGGCTTGAGAAAGCCCATAGCTTGGTTGAGTGTGAGTAAAGTAAAAGAAATGTATAGGGTTCTATACATATTATTTTTATCACATATTATGAAGTTGTTAACCTGAATTTTTTAATGTAATTATGTATCCTTCTATTATAATATTAAGAAGTTACCTTTGGTTAGCTTCCGCCCGAATTGTTCATTCTGACGAAGGTCAAGCTTTTCACTCCACCTTAGACCTACAGTTTAACGTGGAATCCGAACCACGCCCCATCAGCAGTCGAGCGTCTTAACCACTTGGCCACCTAGGGTACCCATTTATCTACCAACCACTTTCTTTATTGGGTGCTGGTTAAGTATGCGGTCTACCACCATCTGAGTTCTGGTTAAATGTGCGGTCTACCATCTGAGTTCTGGTTAAGTGTGCGGTCTACATCATTTTAAATTACACTTTTATAAATGTATTTAAGGAAAGGAATTAAAATATAAGAAATTTAGTTCAAGAAATATATTTAATTACAAAATTTTATTTATTAAAAGAAACCAAAAAAAGTTTGTAAAATTTTTTTTTTTTAAATGTTTTGCAAACTCTTATATTAGGCATTACTGTGTGTATACAGTGCGGATATCATTTAAGAAGGCTACGAACAGATCCTCCTCTTCCTTTCTTAGCATTTTCCAACAAAAATGGTTTAAATGAGATTGTAGCATTTGCACAGGAATGCCCCTTTTCTTCTTTAAAATATCTATTTTTGCATCTAGCCAAGAACGTTCCATTGCTTGCGTATGTGCGCCAGTTGCAGGATCCACATAATGTCTCTGGTGATTAACCGTCTGATGAATATATCCTAGGGTATTCAGGCAAGCATAAGCAGGCCACTCATCCGAATGGATAACTGACCCAACCTTGCATTCTCTTTGAATAATTGGTATTAAAGTGTCTTTATCACGTCTATTAACATAGAAGTATCTGCAATCCAAGCCTTTTTTCAGTCCGAAAACCCAAGGACCATCGATTCGTGCTCCGTGATTCCTGTTATTCACAATGTCAGCATCGCTATCTTCGGATGAAGGGGCATGATCGCCTGTTAATAGCCTTCCTCGATTGTATTTGCGTCGGCCTGCAAATCGTGCCTCGTCGATCTGTATCGGTTCTTCTGCTGTGCCAACCATTTGCTCCCTAGTTGAAACTATGACTCCACATACTTCACGACACATGTTAAACCAGTCAATAACCGTAGGTTTGGAGATGCCTGTTAAAGTGACTGTAGTTAGCACTGGCGTATCCATAATGAAATAGAAGACTAATTCCAAGATTTCACATAACTTTAGGTTACAGTTGACATGATTATTAAGATCTGTGTAATGAAAAAATTCATTTCCTGCTCTAACGGACCGCGAGGTTTGACATCCTTTCCGAGGGCATCTTAAAACAGGTCTGAATTCTCCACCTCGATCCTTCTTCCGTTTTCGTTGCATTGCGCTTCCGCATTTGTGGCACGGATCCACATTTTGGAGTGACTTTATCAGATCATGTTCTCTTAAATATACAAGTGCTTTTTCTTCATTCACAATGATCTCCCTATAAAAGTCTTTCGCGAGCATGTTCTATTGAGAGCGGGGGTGCAAGCAAACAGTTTTTAACAGATGGCTGAAATAAACGGTGCTGGTTAAGTATGCGGTCTACCATCTGAGTTTTGACAGAATATTTTCGTTAAAACTAACGAAAATATCACGACTTAACCTAACCAATTATCAAGGGCGTACAGTTGATCTATTAGTAAATAGTAAATACTATTCCAGAAACAAACAATGTTATAATTAATAATAGATCAACTGTACGCCCTTGATAATTGGTTAGGTTAAGTAGTGATATTTTCGTTAGTTTATATTCTGTCAAAACTCAGATGGTAGACCGCATACTTAACCAGCACCAAATAAACTAAGATATATTAAAGTTTATCGTAGCCTTCACGGTTGCCTTTTTGGTAGGTTGGTTGGTTGGTCGCAGCTTAATTGTGGTAGACTGCTCGAAGCTAGGTAGACCGCACATTTAACCAGCACCCTTTATTGTGTGGAAGGATGAACAGCTGGGTTTTGCTGCGCGCCGGCTGCCGTTGGGTCTCGAACCCGGGGCCGATGGATTCGTGGTCAGCGACGCTAACCACTACACCACCGAAGTGAGATCTTATGCTTTATATTTTACAGTAGATTCTAAAAAATGTAATATTAAATTACTTAATTACTGAAAATGGAATATTTCGTAAAATTAATAATAAAATTATTGCTATTTTATGCAGTAATTTGCGTGTGAAAAATAATATTACTTTAGTTAGTCACTTAAAATTGTAAAAATATTTATAATCCAGTGCATCATTGAAACTAAAATAATTATTAAAAATTTTTGTACATTTTTTAAATATTTATATCTAAATTTATATCATTTTATTATTACATTCCCTCATAATTTAATCACTCACTAGGTTTTTGTTAGTATCCGGAACCCGAGTTTTACGTGAACTCCATGTTTTGAAGTGATTATGATCACCTAATTAATAATGTTTTGCATGTCTTTAAGTGAGGCTTTTTATTTAGGTTTCTGTAAATATAGAAGAGTTTGTCTTTGTTAAAATTATCCATTTATCGTATTCTGTCCTCTGATGCAGGTCCAAGTTCAACTCCTCACATTGCCGGTCTTTGGGTAAAGCAAGCAAAGCGACTGCTTTGGGCCCACAAATATGAGTACAGTATAAAAAAATATTTTGGTTTTGATTGGTAAATTAAATACGGCTTATCATAATAACTCTTCAAATACAATAGTATTCCATATTAATTATATATTTCATATTTCAGATATTGACTGATAGTGATGCCTCTGTCTAAAATATTTAGACAGTGGGTTCAGGGATTCTTGAAATATACTCCTGACGGCCATGGCCGTAACTACCTATGAGGTCACCGAGGTCCGGACCTCGGTAATTATTTCCTAAAAAAAAAAAAAGAGACTGAACCGTTCTCCGTGTATGAAACGCGTATTACCGCTTTTCTTTTGAAAAGAGGGAGCGTCGAGCGTTTTGTGTTTTGTGTTTAGTGTATAGCTTCAAATTCAAAGCTGGGCACTTGCGGTTTTTTTTGCGGTACTGCGGTACTGCGGTACTAGCGCACTACCAAACCGGTACCGCAAAAAAAACCGCAAGTGCCCAGCTCTGCTTATTAGCTTGGGTTGTGTTTGGGATCAATCCCAGAATAGGCACCTGAAATCATTTTTAGGTGCTTAATCTGGGATTGAGGAGAAAAAAATATAAACAGTTTTTAGAGATATAATTTCATTGTTTTTATCAATATTTGAAAAAATCAACTCTAACCTAACCTAACCTAACCTAATCTTTTGCTATATCTTCTGCTTTTTTGGTTAGTTTTGCTATTCTTACCAGTTTGATTTTTACCTAATAATCAAAACCATGAGAGGATGTTGTCGTGAATTATTAGAAACATATCTATACCAATTTATGTGGCAAGATAGATTTGCTTCAGATGGATTCAGAAACATTCGGGCTCATATTGCAGGAATTTATAATATCTAAAATTTTTCTTTATTCATTAAACCACTTTAAACCTTTTATAACTTTGCCTTTATTACATTTGTAATAAACTTTGTATAAACAATAGATTTTGTAATCATCAGGTTTTTTTTATTTAATTCCTTGCAAGGTGCCTATTCTGGGATTGAGGTTGAACGCAGGTGCTTCGTCTGGGATTGAGGTACATCAGGTGCCTATTCTGGGATTGACCCTGTGTTTGTAGATGATCTGATTTTGCTCGTCCCGCCGCGCTCGAAAAAAATCTGGACCTCACTAATTTCTAAACCCTAGTTACGGCCCTGCTGACGGCATAAGTGATCGAAGTATAAAAGAAATCAATTAAAAACTATTGGAACGTAACCACAAAATCAACCAAAATCGACGAGAATGAATAATTGATTCATGTTCAATCATGGGATGTTGTATAGATAACGCAAGGATAAATAACTTAGTTTATGCCGATGATATGGTGTTAATAAGTCCTTCTGTTAAAGGTCTGGATCGGCTACTAAATGTCTGCGAAGTGTATTCGCAGAAACATGATATTCTTTTTAATGTTACAAAAACTAAGGTTATGCAATTTCATCCGAAAAGCTGTAATCAGCCAGCTGATATAAGGTTTAAAATGAATGGTGAAGTAATTGAGGAAGTACAAGAGTTTAAGTATTTGGGTCAAACTATTACCAGCTCCTTGAGTGATGACTCGGATATAAGAAAACAATCTCGAAGCCTGTGTGCTAAAGCGAATATGACCATAAGGAACTTTCGTTTCTGTACAAGTGAAGCTAAAGACACACTCTTTCGTACTTTCTGCAGTAATATATACGGTCAGCAACTCTGGGTGAATTATAAAAAAGGTTCTGGCAGAACCCTAAATTTGCTGTATAACAGGTCTTTTAGACTCTTACATAAATTACCCCCGAGATGCTCAGCTTCGCAAATGTTTGCTACCCGCAATGTCCCGAGCTTCCCGGAGGTAACAAGACGTGCTCAACACAGTCTAATGCAAAGAATTAAAAAATCAACCAACCCGATCATCCAAGCTATCCATGAGTCCTGCCATTTATCCTCTAAGCTATGGACTTCTTGGTACGAAAACGTCTGTCTGTAGCTCCACTTAACTTCGACAGTGCAGTATTATTTCTAATCAATTGTATATTTTCTATCATTAGTGTATGAACTGTCATTGTATTAATAATATTTGTCATATGGACTATAGTCTGCCAATAAACCTTTTCATTTTCATTTTCATATATATCATAAAAACAGCGTTGATCGGCTGCATATAAAACGTTTACAAATATCGACCAATCGCTAAAAATAGAACCAAAATCGTACGCCCGCCAGAGTAATGACACTCAATTCTTTCCAACATCTGGAAATTCTGGGCGACAATCTTATACTTCTTTTTTGGTGCGCTTTGTTGCCGGCGAAAGGAGCTTGAGCCGCCATCTTATTTCATTCGAAGCTCTCATACGAGTAATACGTATCGGTTTTGACTCCGTAATTTTAGCTGGTTATCATTTCAATTAACTTCGCTTTATAATAAAATGCTAAGATTTAACATCATTTAACTCGTAGTTTCCATATATATATATATATATATATATATACCCAGGTGTTAATCGTTGACCCAAGTGTTTGAGAACGCCATTGTGGATTGTCTTACACGAGGAGAACCATCCAGGGGTAGTTATTCAGATTGACTTGGAATTTCATTAACGTTCGTCAAGTTAAGCCTTCGACAGGTTGACTGGGGTTATCAGCTTGAAACGAGTTAATTGCGACTCACGAGCTTAATCTGACTAGCGGTATATATTGTGGAACAACCATTTGCATAACGTTGCAACCTAAATCGATAATTTATAGTTAAGGCTTGTTAAAGACTAACTTATTTATCAGTAAATTAAACTGAACTAAATCTACTCAACTTCAGTCTAAACTAAACTGAACTAAGTCTACTCAACTTCAGTCTAAACTAAACTGAACTAAATCTACTCAACTTCAGTCTAAATTAAACTGAACTAAATCCACTCGACTTCAGTCTAAATTAAACTGAACTAAATCTACTCAACTTTAGTCTAAGCTAAACAAAGTTAAGTCGGGTCTTTTCCGTTTGACTGCCGCCACTGAAACATAAACTTTGATTTTATTACTCAGAAAAGTCTGCAATGCTTTTTAGCAATACTTTGAAGAGATCTTCGTTCTGGTGTCGTCGACGCCAAAGGAACTCGCAGAGGTAGCCGTCGATCATGCCGCGATTGGTGCCACAATGCCTCTTGTTGCGTCGTTTAAGCACATTCCAAGTACTTTCAATCTGCTGTGTGTGAGCACCGGTAGCACGGTCGACAAAGTTTTCACTGTGGTTTACTGTGAAATGTTTGAAATTATAGCCAGGGATTGACTCAGTATTAGCATATGCTTTCCACATGTCGCTCATGATCGTAGTCCCTGGAAGAATGTTGGCTTTAATGCAACCTTCCAGAGTTTCTCTATTCCTCCGGTCTACGGCATAGAGGAAAACTTCACATGTCTCCCTGCAAATTCCTCCGAACACCCATTGTTCTGGCAGCATTCTTCCTATGTTGTACTTTCGTTTTGCGTACACAGTTTCATCAATTTCTACTGTGCAGTTTGGGCCACCAATCTTGATTGGATTCTTCAGAATTTCATTTGCACAGACCTGAGAAAAGAAAGTAATAATATTAGGTTAGGTTACGTTACGTTCTTTGTATTAAAATATAATTACCTCTCTTAGATAATTATTGTAGTCCACAACGGTATTATGATTGAGGTTCATTTTTTCTTTGCAGAATTTCACGCTTGTGTATTCTTTTGTCCATGCATATATGAACTCAATTATTTTATTCAGAGGCAGAGTAGATCCTTCTAGCCATGTGTTCTTGCGCACGTTGATTTCGTTTCTGCAGGATCTCTTATGGCACCTCCACATACACCTCTTATAATCAATAGCCATTTCATGCTTTTTACTGCACAACTTCTTTTCCGGTATTATTCCATATTCTTGTAGAAACTTTATAGCAGATTCCGTACACTGTAGATTTTGCCAAAACCATTTCAAATTAAATTCTACAGCCATTTTGAGTGAATCCTGCAAAAAATACAAAAAGTTTGTTTCAATGGCGGCAGTCAAACGGAAAAGATCCGTTAAGTCTATCACGTAAATAGTTTAAGCTTTCCTTAAGGATTATTTCCTTTAAGTGAATATGCTTAAACAATTAACAATACCTTTTCGAACCTGAGGTAAGGGTGGACGCGGGTAGCTGTAAAGATAACCCCTTTTAGGCTGCTTAATTTTCCACAGCCTCCAAAGAGATTGCGAGATACTGCTCAGAAATATCTCAGCGGTCACCAGGAGAGAGCGTGAAACGAAGCGAAAATCACAACTTGAGCGTATGTATGGGTCATTTGAAAAATTTCTAGAGAAACGCGATCCACAGGCTGAAACTGAACAAGATGTGCCTGCGCCGTCACATGCATCATCATCATTAGCTTTGATAGATGAAATTGAACTAGGTGTACCTGCGCCGTGACATGCATCATCACCAGCTTTGATAG
Source organism: Bathynomus jamesi (assembly GCA_023014485.1). Taxonomy (NCBI): domain Eukaryota; kingdom Metazoa; phylum Arthropoda; class Malacostraca; order Isopoda; family Cirolanidae; genus Bathynomus; species Bathynomus jamesi. Next base: position 124,202 of record JAJOZX010004024.1, on the reverse strand, counting down.
ATGAAAATGATATCCAGAGGGAAGAAGAACCCATGGATCAGACTCCAATTCTGCAAAATCAGCCTCTGGATGCACTCAAAGATCCAGGTCAATGGCCGGAAACTGTCAGCACAAAAGTCAGAGATTTACTAGTGAGTAAAGGCCCACCACAGTGTGAGGAAGACTATGACTTTCCCAGAGATGACAATGGCCGCAAGTTTTCAAAAAGTAATTACAAGAGGGATGGAAAATGGAGAAGTTGGTATACGGAAATGGCTGATTTATTCAATATCTAAGAATCGTATATTTTGTTTCTGTTGCAAGTTATTTGGAAACTCCAACAACGCCTTCGGGTGTGGAGGATTCTGTGACTGGATGAATACTAGTTCCAGACTGAGCACGAAAGATCACAGGGCCATCTGAAGGCGACTCTCCAATGTGTGGAACTCGAACAACGTTTGATCAAAAGTTGCACTGTGGATCAACTCAATCAGGAACGAATCAATACGGAGAAGCTTAGGTAGAAAATGTGTTTGAGCGCCTCTTCGCCATTGTACAGTACCTTGCTGAACACAACATGGCATTTCGAGGATCAGTAGATACAATCTTCAGACGGAATAATAGCAACTTCCTTGGACTGGTTGAGCTTATCTCAAGATTTGATCCCGTCATGCAAGACCATCTTAGAAGAATAGTCAATAACGAAATTCATGATCATTACCTGGGAAAACGAATCCAGCATGAACTCATCTCGCTCATGGGCAACAAAGTTCGAGCAACCATTGTACACAGAATGAAAATGCAAAGTATTTCTCTGTGATCTTTGATTGCACACCCGACATTAGTCACAAGGAGCAGATGTCCCTTACTTTGCGATATGTCTCATGGATCATCAGGTACCGAAAGTAGAATTTTTGAACACTTCAACCTACTAGAGGTATTGATGAGAGAACTTCACGAATTTGGACTGAAAATGAGTGGTATTCGTGGATACGATAATGGTGCGAACATGAAGGGACACTCATTAGACGTTCAAGCGCGACTTTTGGAAATGAATTCAAGAGCATTCTTCACTCCATGCGCATGCCACAACTACAATTTGTTACTTGGGGACATGGCAAAAACATGTTCAAGCCATCTCATTTTTCGGGGTTATTCAACGCCTGTCTTCTTCTCAGCCTCAACCCATCGATGGTCAGTCTTCTGCAAGCATGTGAAAGAGTTCTCAGTGAAGCCCTTGAGCGAGACAAGATAGGAATGCCGTATGCAAAGTGTCAAAGCTGTACGATATCAAGCTGTCGAGATCTATGATGTACTTGTCGAAATTGCTGAAAAAGCAAAAGATCCTCAAGGAAGAAGCGAAGCAGAATCACTTTGCAAAGAGATGAAGAATTTTAAATTCATTGTTGCTGTCATATTTTGGTATGACCCTCTTTCAAGTCAACTACGTGAGTAAAGATCTTCAGAGTGATTCAAAGCATCTGGCAAGTGCCATGAAGACTTTGGAACGAACATGTAAGTGGATGAAAGAATATCGGGAGAGTGGATTTCAAAGTGCTGTAACAGATGCCAGAGAGATTGCAGAGCAGTTTGAAATCGAGCCAGAATTCAAGACAACACAGGTAAGACGAAAGATGATGTTTTCCTATGAAGGTCAAGACCAGCCATTTGAAGATGCTGAAGAAAAATTTAAAATGTGTGTTTAACACAATTTTAGACTGCCATATCCTCCCTGGAACGACGATTCGAACAACTGAGAGAACATCACTCAAAGTTTGGCTTCATGTACAATGTGCATGTTCACAAAGATGTCCAAGACAGACCTACGTAAGCACAGCAAAGATCTTGAACTGACTGATGGAGAAGACCGCGACATTGATGGATTCATGCTTATTGAGGAAATAGAAGCCTTGAAACCAATTCTTCCAGAAGATATACAAAGTCATCCACTGAAGATATTGGGCTTCATCACTTTGAACAATCGTTCGTTCTGTGGGTTTCCCGAATTTCACGACTGCATTGCGAATACTACTGACTTCCAGTTACTGTTGCATTTTGGGAAAGAAGTTTCTCAAAGTTGGAATTTATAAAAACATATTTACGGTCGACGATGCTGCAGGATCGACTCAGTAATCTGGCGAGCCTCCATTGAAAGCGACATTGCGAGAAACTGTAACTATACAGATCTCATTGCCGAATTTGCCACTATGAAAGCCAGAAAGGTTTCCTTGTGATCACATCCAAAATAAATGATATTTGGTGTTGAATCATTGTTCTTTTCTTTCAGTAAGCATGCACCCACTATGGGTAGGTAACTTTAACCTTAGGGCCCCACTTTAAAAATCTCGAATTGCGCCTCGCATTTGCTAGGGCCGGCCCTGCCAACTCATGTGTCCCGCCAAAGTGTTCTATCCTGAGCTATCCTTTTCATCTCATGGTAGCTCCTGCCTGCCTTCAAATCATTCAGCATTGCTTTCCTTTTCCTTCCCCTCGGCCTTCTACCTTCATATCTACCCTCTATCACCACCTTCAACAATCCTTCTCTCAACACATGTCCGATCCATTTCTTCTGTCTTTCTTTTATCACCTTAATGAGTCTTCTTTCCTCCCTCACCTGTTGCAGTACTTCCTCATTACTTTGGTGTTCCCTCCAGCTTATCTTTAGCATTCTTCTCCAAATCCACATTTCTAAACTTCCTCAGTACTACAAACAAATGCCTTGTCATCTGCAAACCTTACAGATTTGACCAATTTACCTCCCACTCTGCTTCCCTCTTCCAGATCTGTGTTTCTATTATCATTGCTTCGGCATAGATGTTAAATAACACGGAGGACAGGGAGCATCCTTGTCTGACCCCTCTCCCAACCAATCCAGGCTCTGATTCTCCTGCAACTCTAACATTCACAGTTTGCCCAAGATATAGATTTTTTATCAGCCTACGGTCCCTCCAGTCAACATTAATATTATTCACTATTTCCATTAGTTTCCTCCATTGGACTCTGTCAAAAGCTTTTTCAAAGTCAATAAAACAAACATTTCCTGATCATGTTCCAGCACTCTCCCATCATTCTCATAATACCAATAGCTTCTCTTGCTCGGCATTTTGACCTAAAGCCAAACTGATCCTCTCTAATGTACTGCTCAACTCTGTTCGTTAGTCTTCTGGTTAGTATCTTTCAGTGATGTAGTAGAGACCACCAAGTCCGAGACTGTGACCGAGACCGAGACCTGATCCTGTGAGACCAAGATCGAGACCGAGATCAAAGGTTCGAGATCTACCTACCGAGATCGAGACCAAGCTCATGCCCGTTTAATTTGTTTTACACTACTATGGAAATTAGACTATGTTAAGTGTATTAATAAACTAATAACTACTTTCTCAGATATAGTATGTTGAATGCAAAAAGTGTAGCCTATAAATTAACAAATGAATATATATATATATATATACACGTACTTTTTATTTATTTACTTCTTTTATATCTGTTACAGAAGGTTTGGATCAAGTAAAGATAAGCACCCCCAGCCTTCTTTAATTAGCCTTATAAGGCTAACTAACGAAAATATCACGACCTAACCTAACCAATCGTTAAGTCAACTGTACGCCCTTGACGATTGGTTAGGTTAGGTCGTGATATTTTCGTTAGTTAGCCTTATAAGGCTAATTAAAGAAGGCTGGGGATGCTTATCTTTACTTGATCCGAAGGTTTAATGAACGTACCCACTACCCAGTTGACTTGTGCATTTATTTAAAGCATGATAGGTGCTCATTACACTTAAGGAACATCAGCATGCTCAGAAGATCTGCTGAAGTTCGACTTCTGTGGGGCCTCATTATTATGGCTCCCTGGCTAAATACACGCTCAATTGGAGCACTAGAGGCAGGCACTGTTAAAACAGTCATGGCAATATTGGCCAGTGATAGAAATTTATCCCTTTTCTGGTGCCAAAACTTTATTGGAGAGCAGTTGTCTAAAATATGAGATTCATCGATCTCTAAGAGGTACCGCCGCAACTGTTCCCTGCGGTTCAAAATCTTCCCAGTTTCAACGTTCTTCTGCTTGGAACGACAGCTTTGATATTTTGCCATTAGTCTCGGAACTTTGGTTTGACTCTGTTTTATTTCGTCATCGCTGCTGTGAGAATGAGCGCTGTCTCTCTGTATCTGCTCATTCTCCGTGCTTGAGTTTCCTGTATAGCATTTTTCCAACACCATTTCTAAGAAAAATAAATTGACATATCAGTACTATAAACAGAGGCATGGCAATTAGCATAAGGTCTAAATATATATATATATATATATATATATATATATATATATATATATATATATATATATATAGGGGGCTCCAATAAACCTTAGCCCCCCCCACCCATGGCCTAAACCATTAGAGGTACAGTAAAACTAAACATACCTTACAAAAGAGAATTTAATCCTGCATTTAATGAGAAACAATTAAAACTTGGTGTTCCCGCCATTGGCTTCCAAGACAGCCTGAATTCGCTTTGGGTAGCTTGCCAAAAGTGACGTGAATAGATCTTGATCGTTACGCAAATTTGCTAAAACAGTTTCAATGTGTTGCGTCATTGTATCCTTCGAAAATCGATTTGCTGCAGGTTCTTGAAACAAGAGACATTCAACCTTGTCCTTTATAACTGATCCAATGTGTTCACAGACGTTCAGGTCAGGAGAATTTCATGGCCATTCTTCATTTCCAAAGAAATCGATCTCATAGTTCCGCAACAACTGTTGAGTGGCTAATGCCTTAAAGCAGGGGGCCTTATCGTGCAGAAGTGTGACCTGATCGACATCCATAACATTGTTTGGGTTTCTTAGAAAAGGAATGACATGCTGGGATAGAATAATATCACGAAAATACTGTCCATCCCAACTCTGACCATTTGGCTTCAGCACCCACATGAGCTTCTTTGCAGTGAACAAAACAAACACACCAACACAGTCTGGACTTTTTAATAATTCGCGATAATGTTCATTGTCATCGATTTCATCTGGTGTTGTGGCCCACACTCGATCACACACTCGATCATTTTGGTACTTAGGCCGACGTGTTACGTAAACAAAAAACTCATCAGAGACAGCTAAATGCATGAAATCATCCACATCCCAATCTTCAAGATAATGGGCAAACCACATTCTGTCATCGATGTTAAGTTGAGTTTTTCTTGGCTTTGGAAGTTCATGCCAAGGCTTTAACCCTTGCCTATGACGGTACAGTCGAATGATCTCACCACTAACGATCTTTCCTCTCAACACTTCGATCTCTCTAGAAAGTTTAGCACAGCTGTTTTTCCGCTTACGCGTACCGCTTTCAATGATGTCCTTTGTTTCCTGAGAGAGTGGCAAATTTGGGCGCCCAGATTTGGTTGTATCCATTTCACATTCATCCAAAGTTTTATTCCAATTTCTTTTGACGAAGTCCTCACTTCTTCGCAACTTTTTGGCAACCCATGAACGTGTTATAAAGGTGGCTCCAGCATCACGAGCTTCCCGAAATGTTATTGCTCGTATGCGATCTATCACACGTTGCCTCTCCGAATCACCAATTAATTGAGAAGCCATTATATTATCACTTTATCAGCTAGAGTAATTTTAATACCTGCAATAAATAAAGAATTTTATATATTTTTATAATCACTAAAAACTATTTCGATATAAGTAAACATGTAAGCTGCAAATGGGGGGTCTAAGGTTTTTTGGAACCCCTTATATATATATATAATATATATATATATATGACATTAATTCAACATCCACTCAAAACAGGGTGACTGATTAGTGAATACCTAGAGTCCCTTACTTTTACAAACTTTCATAAACATTCTGAATTGTGTCTGTTCAACCAAGCCACCATCATGAGTATGCCAATAACATGTATTTTTCATTACGGTCTCGAGAGGTCTCGGGGAGAAAAACCGAGACCGCGTCTGTCGAGACCGAGACCGAGATCGAGATCGAGATCTGCAAATTAGGTCTCGAGATCGGTCTCGAGACCGAGACCGATCTCGAGACCTACATCACTGGTATCTTTAGCATTATTTTTGATGTATGGCTGACCAAGCTTATGGTTCGAAATTCTATACACTTGGTGGCTCTCGGTTGAAATTATACAGAAATCTAATTGTTTTCATTGTTATTATTTGGTCACGGTTACAGGCTTCGCTTTTATCGGATCTTCATGAAACTTGGTGGAAGTGTTGCCGCTACAACTAGCAAAAAGTCTAAACTTGCCGATTCCCACCTTTTTTTATGTAAAGGTCTAATGGTGGAATTGGGTGGGAACGCATGGAAACACCGTTCCCACAGTGGTCGGAGTTCTTAGTTAATTTTGAAGTAAATTCCTTAGCCTTTTCTTATGACTATGTATTTTGTCATTATATTGTGAATAACCATGAATTTCCATATAAATATCAGTCAACAGTTATACAAAGCGCGCGCGCTCTCTCTCTCTCTTCGCTTTGTCAAAATGATTCATATACTCACTGATAAAGTTTGGTATAGAACAGAATATGTACTTGACCAAATCAACAATTATATAGATATAAGATATTTATCTCCTAAGGCTACCCCCCATAGCAAGTTTTGGGGTGAGTTCCCACAGTAAATTTTGTTCCAGTTCCACCACTGTATAGGTCGCTGTATCAAGTCGAAGAATATTGCGCGCGCGAGAACGAGGTTGAAAAATTCTCCTCGAAACACAAGCTAAAACTGTTCTCAAAATACTGCTAATATTAATATCATTAAAATTATCGGTATTAGTGGTAATATGCTAAAATCTTCCCTTTCCGACGGATCATGAAACTTGGTGGGAATGTTCAGAAAAATGTTATTTTGAATTAGTTATTTCGGCCGAATTCTATAATTCAGGATCTCAGGGCACCCCATCAAAATGCGAAAATAATCGGCAAAAATTACAGGAAAATAAATCTTACATGTATATAAACGACTATTAGGTTGTAGATATTCGGATATACATTTAGTTGTACAGTTATATAAAGACGACTTTCAAGGATAGGTATGGGGGTAGGTTTTTGGAGAGGGGGAAGGGTGTGAGACCGCCACTGAGGGGGTTTGGGGTGAGAGGTGGCACTCTGAAATTAATGTTTCTTAATCCGTTTTAAATTCGGGACACCCCAAATTTTGGGAGTAACTTACCTCTAATTTTGGGGATGATTTATTCCCAATATTTATGATTTTGTTTCCATTAATTCCTTTTTTGTAGCTTAAAACATTTATTTAGAAACAGGACACCTGGTATATATGTATATACAGTGCCGTCTATAGGCACGGGCAAACTGGGCACTGGCACAGGGACCCCAAATATTTGTCATCAATTTGTTTACGAAGTAGACTCGATGGGGATGAGCATGAGCTCAAATGTCGATGACGCTTTATCGCCAATATATATATAAAAGTCAACAATTGACAGACTTGATCAAGAACTTCGCAGAAGAGGAACTGCCTATCAAAAAATAAGTGACCTGGATTTTTCAACAATTTGGAAAAAAACGACAGAAAATTGTGAGGATATCAACAGGAATGACTTAGAAACAGAATGCCTTTCAATTTCGAGAATACTTGAGGGAAATTGCACTGAAAAAAATATATCGTACATGTACAAAATGTTGGACTTGCAGCTTTTGAAGAGCACATTTACCAACATTGAGATTTCGTTTCGCATATTCCTCAATGATGGTTACAAATTGTACCGGGGACGCGGGGAGCAGATTTTTTCTAATCTTACGTCCATAAAGAATGTTCAGAGAAATTCTATCGCCTAGGAGACATTGAACAGTCTGGTTGCTGGCTTTGAACATTGAGTGTGATTTACTTAACACACTTGATTTTGACATTGTAACTGAAAACTTCTCTGCCACGGAATGCGGAAGGCATATTTTCTAGGTTCAACATTCATTCATACTGTTTATGCTAAAAAGTTTTCTTTTATACGGTTATACCTATGTAATTAACCTAATATATAATTTTACACACCGGAATTTTATATGTTATGTTATTTCTCTTGAATCTAGATGATAAGTAGGTATAGAGGAGGGGGCCTCTCTCTGAAGGAGTGCCCAGGGCCCCAGAGAGCCTGAAGACGGCACTGGAAACAGGTTCTAAATGTTTTCAGGTTTGGACAATTTAGATGGACGTAACTTTTTCTCACTAGAGGCTGATAGGATAACACAGACTTGTAGACTTGATCTACGAAAATACTTTTTGTTTTGTCATAGAGTAGTAGATTTTTGGAATGACTTGCCATATGATGTGGTAAACAGTAGCTCGTTAGTTAATTTTAAGAAAAATTTGGACACTTTCATGACTGAGATATAGTAGTTTGTAACTTTGTAGATTGTAAATACTGTGTATTCTTAGCGTAAGTTTTCTCGGCTACTTTGGTAGTAGTAAATAGCTGTATACTAATTAGCTGACTTGAGATTGACACTTTGCAAGACTTTAAATAGTAAATAGCTTGTAAATAGTGTATATTCTTAGCTTAAGTTATGTAGGCTATCTTGGTAGTACTAGTCGTAAATAGTTGTATGCTAATTAGCTGACTTGAGATTGATGCTTTGTAAGACTTATTATTATTATTATTATTATTATTATTATTATAAAATATTGCTCACGACTTGGATAACCTCGATAGGCCCCAGTGGCTTCATGTTTTCCAAATGAAGTGTAATGTTGTTGTTAACTGTCCTCTCGTAGCTGAATGGTCAACGCCCATGTCTTCCGAGTCGTATGAGGTTCAGTTCAGAATTCCTCATTCTATTCACCGTCTTTTACACGCAGTCTTTAGATTTAATTTTTTTAAAGGAAAATATATGTATTTATTTACAGAAATGACAGCTATGACATAATACTGAAATTAGTTTTATTAATGCCAATATAGGTCCACTCCAAAAATGTTGAGTAATACTATGGAAGTTCTAATAATGGTGAAAAGCTGAAATCTTTCAAGTGTTTTCTCATTAGTTGTCAATATACTGAACCATATTTCATACCGAATCACTTAGTCACTCAAAAAACCAACCACCTGAGTTTAAAGAGAAGTCGGACCGGAAGAGTGACGTCGGCTGATCTCATCCACTGTATCAGATGAATATGGCTAAAAAAAATAACCATAATAAAAGGTCTGGTGCTAGTGTCTCCGAGCAACTGATACAATGAGCAAACCAAACCAACCAACCAATTTTAAAATATCATTAATTCCTGCAGCAAGAACTTTTTTATTTTTATGTATTAGTTAGCCTTAAAAATATAAATTTTATTCAGTAAATTTATATACACAGTAATATAAACGTTATTATTTCGAAATAGCAAATACTTTAATTAATAACTTGGACATAATTATGTGACTGAATTTTATAATAATATATCGTATTCACTAGCAATTCTAAAGTCGAAAGACTTATTATCATTCATTTGCTTTTTAGCTAATGTGGTAACAATCTCCACAGTGGCGGAAAGTGATTTTTCTGTGCCTTGGGCAAGCTTTCTTAGTAGGCCAAGCTTTCTTAGTAGGCCACTACCTACTTGTACCATAGATGTCAATAATATAAATTGATAATATATTGCAATAAAAAATTAACTCAATACCTTTTTAATTATTTTATAATTGAGACTGGCGTTCTCATTGCTTTCATTATTTTCAATTTCTTTATTATTATTATTTTCTATAACAGCACTAAAACTAAGTTCTGGAAAACCAACCATAACAGCACTAAAACTAAGTTCTGGAAAACCAACCATAACAGCACTAAAACTAAGTTCTGGAAAACCAACCATAACAGCACTAAAACTAAGTTCTGGAAAACCAACCATTTCTTGATTTGATCCGGATACAACAGTAGCAACACTATCGTACACTATATATGTATTTATTTACAGAAATGACAGCTATGACATAATAAATACTGAAATTAGTTTTATTAATGCCAATATAATGTAGGTCCACTCCAAAAATGTTCTAATAATGGTGAAAAGCTGAAATCTTTCAAGTGTTTTCTCATTAGTTATCAGTATACTGTACCGTATTTTTATACCAAATCACTTGATCACTCAAAACCAACCACCCGAGTTAAAAGAAAAGTCGGACCCTAAGAGTGACGTCGGCTGATCTCATCCACTGTATTCTGTCTCTCTCTCAACAGGTATTAAGTTAAATCACAACAGCTGAATATGGACTAAGGTAATTATGCAGGATAATGCATGACCCAAGATTCTAGTCAAATCTATACTTTTCTTGCGTAATTTAGTGTGTTTTGTTCAAATCTGACTTTCATGTCTTGCGCACAATTGCCAAAACCTAACCTAGCACTTAAAAATTCGTACACCGATATACCCAACCGGGGGACGGCCGCCCCTGCCTTCCCCCAGTGCTTTAACCGTGTCAATGAAAATAATGTAAGTAATATAAAACCTAAAAAAATCTCGCGAAGCTATTTAAGAATAGGGACCCCAGCCTTCTTTAGTTAGCTTTATAAGGCTAACTAACGAAAATACCATGACCTAACCTAACCACTCGTCAAGGGCGTACAGTTAACCTAACGATTGGTTAGGTTAGGTCGTGATATTTTCGTTAGTTAGCCTTATAAGACTAACTAAAGAAGTCTGGGGTCCCTATTCTTCAATAGCTCCAATCTCACTTCCTTTTATTAAGTTTGCACAAGAAATAAAGGTCAAATTTGAACAAAACTAAATTACAGATGAAAAATATAGATTTGACTCGTATCTTAGGTCATGTATTTTATTGCATATTAACCTGGATTAGGAACAGTAACTATAATAGAAGTACAGCGGACAACGGTTATAGTAAACATTCAGGGTACAGTAAACAAAGACTGGGTAACGTTCCTCCGCTATACGGTAAACTCCGACGGTTATAGTAAACCTGACTGCTATAGACATAGTTTTCTATAACTAATTATCATGATAATTGTTTAAAATTTACAGTAGAACACGGCGAAGGAAAATCTTCAGATTTTACAGCTTCCAAACAATGGATGGAAAATAAGCTACCAAGCATACTTGAGACGTATGCTGCAAACGATATCTTTAATGCAGACGAGATCGGGCTTTTCAACAAGCTACGTGGTTACGTCGAGGCCTCGGAAATTAAAACTGTTGGTAGTAAACAACTAAAAGAGAGAATAACCGTCTCAGCATGCGCTAACATGACTGGTACAGAGAAACGACCTCTCTTTGTTATTGGAAAGCCAAAAAAAAACCTACGATGCTTTCCAAAAGACCTATCTAAACTCAGTGATGGGCAAGATACTTGGAAATTGTATCTGAGATACAGATACAAGATACCCAACCAAAATGTATCTGAGATACAGATACAAGATACTCGAAAAAACTGTATCTTCAAGATACAGATACAAGATACATTTTTAAGATACAAGATACTTTTGAAAGAATAATTATTTGAGTTTAGTTTCACCTGGTGAGCCATGAGCGCACGAGTTGTCTCATTCAATTGTTTATTATTATATTTTCTGGATATAAATAAATGCCAAATCAATGGTACTTCATATCTCAGTATTCATATAGTGATATAACTAAAAGGAAAGCACAAAGTAAATATGTATAAATAATCCTGAAAATTTTTAGGTATGGAAAAATAAAATAAACCACACTTTTTCAATTTATGTATTCAAATAAATTGTTAATACAGGTATGCTCAGTTACCTACTCACGAAGAGAAAATAAAGTTTTCTTCATATAAATATATGTGCAGGAATAAGCAAATATATGTATAATTCCTGATTTTTAATCAAAATAACAAAGGACTCCTGTTGAATTATTTATAATATATTCGTAAATTAACAAAGTAAACAAAATATAGTGATATTTGATTAGATAAGAAAGTATTCCTTTTGAAATATCTATAATCTATCCGTAAATTAACATAGCAAGCAAAATATAATGCTATTTTATTAGATAAGTTAAAACCGCGGGATCCAAGATGAAACCTGAGTACGTCTGTGCCGAGACTGTGCGCGCAGCGCAATGGTAGTATTCATGTACAAACATGTAACAGCAATCGCCGGCCTGCTTCAACGTGCGTCAGATATGATCATATTTCACGAATAGTTATTAGCGTCTCTATTTAAAAAGTATCTTATGAAAGTATCTTTGAAAGTGTATCCCGGGATACAAGCTACATGACAAAATGTATCTTAGATACTTCTCAAGATCCTCCAAAACTAAAGTATCTAAGATACGTATCTTGTATCTTAAGATACAAGATACTGCCCATCTCTGTCTAAACTACTACTCGACTACAGCAATTCAAGCAATACGCGGATGACCAGCTTTCTATTTGAAAAGTGGCTTAATACGTGGGATGTAGAGCTTCGGCGGGAAAAGAGAAATGTATGTTTGTTGCTCGACAATTGTGCTGCACACCCAGTTTGCCTGCAACCTAAAAACATTAAGCTAGAGTTTTACCCCCAAATACGACGTCATTAATGCAACCTCTCGACATGGGCATAATAAAAAATTTAAAGGTACACTGTCGTTCAATCCTACTTCGCCGTATCGTTTGGATGCTGTGACTACTCTTGCTGAAGCGTGGAAGATGGTTCCAATAAAAAACTGCTTCCGCAAAGCTGGATTAAAAAATCTGTCGGATCATGATGTTCTGGCGAACGAAGAAAGTTTCGATCATTTAAATGATGTTGCCATTCCAGATACCGTTACACGTGATGAATTTAACAATTTCTTGGTTGCAAACGCGGCAGCCACAGTTCATGGAGAGTTAACAGATGAAGTCCTGATTGCTGAAGCAATGTCAGAGAAACAAGGCAAAAGTCAACGTTTAGAAGACGAAGTAGATGAGAACATCGAACTCCATCTGAGTCGGAGGCGGCGGGCCGGGGCCATGATGATCTGACAAAGCAGTCTCAGATGCCTTAGATGTGCTTCGTCGGTTATCTGCAGTTGAAGGAATCGAAAATCCTAGAATACAAGAGCTGCAAGGATATCTACAACAAAAGCTACTCTCCAAACGAAAACAAGCAAAAATTACTGAAATATTTAAAAAAGCGTCGAGTAAATAACCTTTTATTTGTATTTAAATATTTTTCTTTTACTAATACTTGCTCAGATTACAAATAAAGTTCATTTTTAACGTTTTCCTTCTTTTTCCCTTCTAACATTTAACGGCGGATATAGTAAACTTTTGCTCGGGAACGAGCAAGTTTACTATAACCGTCGTCCACTGTTTCAAAAGTTCAGTATCATTAATTCCTGCAATAAGAATTCTTTATTTGTATGTATTAGTTACCGTTATAAATATAATTTTTATTTACCGAATGAATCAAAAGTATAATATAAGCTTTGCTTTTTCGAAAGAGAAAACACTTTAACTAAATTGTTATATGACTTTGGTTCTATTAACTATAATTATGAACTTGTACTTAAGTTCGTGATTGCTAAACTTATACTACTTCTTTCACCTCCTTTCTCTACAAAAAAAAAAAAAATGGTGTCAATAATCCAGCAGGGTTGAAAGCACCTTAAACAGAAAAAACAAACAACAAACTCTAAAACATAATTATTTTAACAATTTTTCATTTTTCCCTTCAGGAAAAAAAGAGAAAAAAAAGGGTTGCAGCACTTTAAACAGAAAAAAACAAACTAGAAATTGTATAGAACCGAATTTTACTTACTAATAAATTATTTCTTATTTCTACAGAAAATAATTTCCAGAAAAACAATATAGTTATACGCATATAAAAGCTGGAATTAAAAACGGTAACTATAATATAAATCTGTGATATAGTGGTTAGCGTCGCTGACTACGAATTCATCGGCCCCGAGAAATGCAGGGTTGCCAAGTCCGACTGGCACATCAATACCAGATTGTAATGTATTTAGTACCAAATCATATAATTTATTACCAAATCTTATCTAATATACATATAAAATTATTTAGGCCTATACATGAGAGCGAAGCGAGATACCGACTTACCGTATATGTATGATGTTTGGTATTTTTAATTATTAATCATAGAGTGCATCTATTTCTAACTCTTCAATTTCAAATTCGAGCAGTGCGGCCTTGCCTAGTTTGAGCGAAAACGCTTAGCGGGCAAGAAGGGCCGCCAGTGAAATTTGTGCCTTATTGAACGTTGGAATTAGATGAAATTTACTTTGTCTTGTTTTTTAAGATTACTGGAAATCTCCAGTATTTTTTAAACATTTGGCATCCCTGCAAAACACCAGACTCGGCATAGTATGATAGTATGCAGAGTTTGGTGTATGGCGGGGTTGCCAAATGTTTCATACACTGACAGTTGACATGTGTACCCAACATCGGCCCGAGGTTTTGTGCTACTAGGGATCTGTTTGAGCTAAAATTTTAATTCCACAATTTATTTTACATTCATTTGTAAATAATACCAAACTCATCCTGTTTTAATACCAAACGACCAAATATATTTTCCCGTGACCAAATTGTTTTTTTAATATCAGATTTGCCCTGCTTTGGTACTGAAAAATACCAGTTGGCAACCCTGGCCGAGATCGAGACCTGATGACGGCAGGCAGCGCGCACCAAAATCCAGCTGTTCATCCTTCCACACAATAAAAAAAAAATGGGTTAGCAAATAAATGGGTAGCCTAGTGGATAAGACGTTGGGCTGCTGGTGGGGCGTGATTCGGATTCCACGTTAAACTGTACGTCTAAGATGGAATGACAAGCTTGATCTTCGTCAGAATGAACAATTCGGGCGGAAACTAAACGAAGGTTATTATTAATTCCTGTAACAAGAATCCTTTATTTATATGTATTAGTTACCCTTATAAACAAATTTTATTTACAAAATTTATATACATAAGATAAGTTTTAATATAATTGTAAGATTAAAATTAGCTGTATGTAGAAAGAAATTTTACGGGTCTAGAAACTTATCAATTGATGATTACACCGGTCTGCATGAAAATCGATTTCTTTATTTTGAGTAATGATTCTGAAGCAGTTCGCTACGCTAAATTCAAAAATGCTACCAGTTTTTTTCTACCACCCACAGTTTTAAAGTTATTAGCAAAACAATTTTGGGGCGTTTTATAATATTTTACCTTTTTTATCTTTAATTAATTTCGTTTTTTCATATTTTTCAGATAGATAATTCTAACATTACGACTTTAAAATTTTAATAATGGCTTCTAGAGGATGTACTCATAGTCCAGACATATTTTGTTGGGCTCCACACACAAGGTTTGTCTTACGTGTGTTGCGGCACTAAGGAATTGGAGCAAAGGTAAAAAGAAAAGTTTGCCATTTGGGATCCCTATGGTATGGCGCGAGCCTAGAAACCATACTGACGACTGCTACTTCTGTTCTTGCAATGTTAAAGGTTGTAATGCAAAGAATAAAGAGAGCCTTCAATACCCAAGTCTTCCATCTGCAATAAGGCCGGTACCCCATAGTCCAGAAGTTCCTATTCCCCGCCCACCCAAGAGTCTGGATCAATACAATTCAGATTCTGATTCAGCTCCAAATCCAGACAATGATGATGTTTATGAACAGCCAACAGCTGACCGAGATCCTCCTAAACCATTAACCCAAGCCGAACTAAATGACTTAGTCAGGGATTTGAATCTGCCTAAGGACTCTGCAGAACTTTTGGGGTCTAGATTGCAGGAGAACAATTTATTGGCATCCGACACATACTTCGCTTGGTACAGAAATCGTGAGAAAGACTTCGTGCCTTTTTTCGAAGAAGATGGTCCCTTGGTATTTTGCAAGGACATCACAGGATTAGTGTGCAAGCTAGGCATCGAATACCAAACCAGTGACTGGAGGTTGTTTATAGATTCCTCTAAAACCAGTATAAAAGGAGTGTTACTGCACAACGGTAACAAATATGCATCAATCCCAGTGGCCCATTCTACTCATTTAAAAGAGACCTATGATAACATGAAACTGCTTCTTTAAAAAATTCAGTATCAAAATCACAGATGGATATTGTGTGGGGATCTCAAAGTCCTTTGCATGTTACTTGGGCAGCAATCAGGATACACTAAGATGCCACGTTTCATCTGCGAATGGGATAGTCGAGCACGTGACCAGCACTGGAAGAGGAAAACTTGGCCTCCTAGAGAGAATCTTACCCCAGGATCAAAGAACATTTTACATGAACATCTAGTTGAACCAAATAAAATCCTCCTACCACCCTTGCACATTAAGTTAGGCTTGATGAAGCAGTATGTCAAAGCATTGAATAGAGAAGGTGAGTGTTTCAAGTACATTTGTTCAAAATATCCAAAGATTAGCTACGAGAAAATAAAGGAAGGTGTTTTTATAGGTCCTCAGATTAGAAAGTTATTGACAGACGATCATTTCTTGAACACAATGACCAATAAAGAAAAAGAAGCATGGCTTGGTTTCAAAGATGTTGTTGAAAACTTCTTGGGAAACTACAAAAGCCAAAATTATGAAAGACTGGTGGAAAATATGCTTAAAAAGTTTTGCGCCTTAGGCTGCAACATGAGCCTGAAATTTCACTTCTTATTTTCGCATCTTGACCGTTTTCCCGAAAATCTCGGAGATGTCAGTGAGGAGCAAGGGGAACGATTTCACCAGGACATCAAAACCATGGAAAGAAGATATCAAGGAATATGGCATACAAATATGATGGCGGATTACTGCTGGTGTCTGCAACGAGATCAGCCTAACGCACAGCATAAGAAAACATCAAAGAAGCACCGGTTTAGTCGTCATTAGTCAGAGCTACCTTCGTAGTCTTAAGTCTGGAATAAGTCCTGAAATGTTTGCAAGTAAAGAAGGTAAATATATTTTGTTTCTTTCAGTTATTTTTTTATTCTTTCATAAACAAGCAATATGCTTGTCCAAGAGCTAGGAGCTATTTAATTCTGCTTTAATTAGGTTTTACTCTATCACCTAAAGATTTCGTGCTACAAGGGGTGTTGTAATACCTCATCTGTCCCCAAATGTTAACCACCCATTGATGGGAGGGGAGAGAGTATTTTGCTGGGAACGGGACTGGTTGTTATATATATTTACCCTACATTATTATGTAAGCGTTACTGTAGTCTATAACAACAAAATTTATGGTTTAGCATGTGCAATCCAATGTTGGTCTCGATAAGGTGGTTCACATTTGGGGATAAATGGGGGATTTATGACACACCCTGTAGTAAGAAAACCATACGTGATAGGGAAAAACTAACAATATTTTTGAGATCAGCGCACTAAAATTATATAGCATCACCAACTAGTTTATAAAAATCGATCGACAAGTTTTCAAATGTGTACTGGTGTTATTATTTATACAAAAAGTAATTCTATTAGTTTTATTATAATAGTAAATTTTATTTGATTATTTGTTTATTTTTGTATAATTTGGCGGATCACCTGAAGATCAGGGCCCCCAGCCTTCTCTAGTTAGCCTTATAAGGCTAACTAATGAAAATATCACGACCTAACCTAACCAATCGTTAGGTCAACTGTACTAGTCCGGTAGCACAGACCCTGGTTTTACTGGAACCCTGCATTGTTTATTATAAAGCAAATTTTTACATATTTTGAAAGCTTATACCACCCCATTCAAGAGACCATCGGGTGTACACCTGACCCCCGCTTGGCTTTTTCAGTATGGCCGCCTTTTTCCAAGATGGCCGGCGAAACTGAAAAATCCCATATCCTGGTCAATACTTGATGGATTTTGATGATCTTGGTGTCATTTCTAAGGGTTTTTAGGATGATGAGTCGATCTGGAGGGGTTGCAGATACTTTGGGAGTCGGTTTGACCCACATTCGTCAATACTCAAGGTCATTGGAGGTCAAACGCCCCCCGAAAAAGGAATATCTCATATCTCGGGCAGTCGGGGTTCTTGAACCGCATCTGGAGTATTTGAACTTTGTAATGAAGCATACACCTCGTGCGGAATCACAACAACCTTCTTCATTATATTAATCTAGTCAATAAAGGACCCAAATTGAAAATAAGATGGGCAGGAACGATCCTCCTCTTTGTACAATAATGCGCTTTTTCTTACCCACAGTCTGACTTTTATGAGCGAGCGTCCATATTATGTTCTTGTAACGACGTAAGCGAGTCTTCTGTGAGGGTTTCATTGGAACCTTACATTTTATTACATTAAGGCAGATTTCACAGATGCATTTTAAAAAGTCAGAGTCGATATTTTTAACAAACATCTGCTGCAGTGCCCGAGGCAGTCGTTGATAGATTTTTATTAATTCGTGGTATTTCTTTAGCCTATTCGTCATTCTGGAATATACACAGTTTCAGGTTCGCTTGGAAATATATTCGTTCTTAGAAGCACCCTAAACGTGTTTCGCGGGTGAAGGTCACAAAGCAAATATCCATAACGTTGGTTTGTGACCTCTTTATAAACCTCCAAAAACTCCTTACGCTGATTCGGGAACATTTGACTGGCTAATAACCCAATTTGTGACACATCTCTACGTTGCGCGAATAAGACTAGATCTTGCTATTTAGCGACACATCGAGCATGTATCTATTTTGAAAAATAGATTCTGATTGATGAAGAACACGCTTATGTTAAGGTGGTGGGAGAATACTGTAAATGTCTCGGCAAACGTTTTATCCATCTCCAACATGAGGTCGTCAATTACGATGACTGGATGTTCATTTCCCTTTAACGAATTAACGTCATAGACCCCCTTGTGGAACAAAACATCATCTTGATACTCGTTGAACACTGATTGATACGTCGAATAGCACCATCTAACTTTATGCACTAATTTTGAGAACATTTCCCCCTTTTCTTAATGATTTTAAGCATAAACACCGTTTTACCACGGCCAGTAGGTTCACATATAATACATGTGGATGGGCTCGTGAACCTGAATTTTTCTACAGATTCCATTTCTAACACGTCACACCCCTAAGTGGGTCATTTACAAAATATTACAAATAACGAGTGCTGCTCCTTATATTTTGTTTTCTTCTTCCACAGAACCGTGAATGACGACGATGTACAGCACCCCATCATCGATATCACGGATGAACCCATTGACCGTGCATCTACAGTACACACCCCCGCCGATGAGCCCTCACCAGCGACACCTGTAGCACGAAACAGTTCAAAGCAGTGGTGTGATGACGAACCCTCCACGTCAGGTATAAAGCGTTCCAGGGTTGTTAGAACACCTGTAATAGAACCCCAACCCTCATCGTCTTACGCAACAAGCCCCACAGTAGCGCCTTCCGCCAATATACCCCCTTATTCATCCTCCACAGCAGCTCCCCGTTCTGTTGAGGATGGTATAACATTCGAGTTGGTGCGCACCGCAACCCCAATCCCAGCCTTGACTAGAAATCGGTATATAGTCAGGGTTGATCCTAGATCCGTGTATAGCAACGGTATTGAACACGGACTACGTCGCGTAGTAGAACGTATTGTAGAGTTTGCCCTTCAGGACCGCGACGAGCGTGAAGTCAGAATGAGGTTGTCCTTCGGATTCGGGTCAGATGATGGTGATCTAGATGATTTTTGGGTAGTAGTACCATTCAGGCGTTTGGCGGCTAAAGATGTAGAGTATATATTAGGTCGTATAATGCAGGCCTCCCAAAGTAGTATAGCCTTCAGTATGGACAACTTCACGGTAAATATTGACCGTGTATTCCTCATAGTGCAACACCGTATACTCTTAACTTCAATTGTCAGGCTATTTATAGACAGCATACAAACGTCGATCGTGGTTGCGGCTTTATAGCAGTAGTCTTAGCACGTATGTTTACTGTGCTAAATACGAGGTCCGAGCAAATTTGGTTGCCTACGGTAGTGGAGCGTGCCCGTAAACTAACTGTAGACTGTGAATTTGAGTTTGACTGTAATATGGGTCCTGAAGAACTGAGAATGGTTGAACAGGAAATGAATGCTCGTATAGTTGTATTTGGACTGGATGATCGTCGTAGAACTGTGTGATGTATGTTTTTAAAAGCTGTATGAGAGGTCGTACAAGACCCCTACTTATTTTAGGATTGTCAGAGACAACGTATCTCCCCATCCGTAATATAAGGTGCTTTTACGCGAGTTATGATAAAAGTCGAAAATATGAACGACATCATTTGTGTAAGGGGTGTCTCGAGTTTGCGGATGATATAGTGAAACATTGTAAAGATTGCCACATGGTATGTGAGCAGTGTAAAAGCCCCAAATGTGAAAACCGTGTAGTTGAAGCTGAGAAGAGGGATTGTAATGTGTGTAGACGCACATTTTTCAATAATAGCTGTTTTGAGCTCCATAAATCAATTGGTACGTGCAGGAAAATGAGAATCTGTGAATGTGGTATGTTTCACATGATGGATAATTGGGGAAAGTTTGAGCACAAATGTGATGAAATTCACTGTCCTACATGCCATGAGAAATATAAGGCAGTAGGTGTTAAGCATGTATGTTATATGAAAGATGCTAAGCCTAAAAACAACCCTTGTATAACTGTGTACTACGATATAGAAACATACACGAACGCTGAAACCAAAGAGGTTATTCCACATTTACTTGTGTGGCACACTATCTGTGATGAGTGTCACAAATGTGGAAAACGGACAAACGTTTTTAAAACGAATGCCCATGATAGCCCTGTAAAACTATTTGTGTCCTATATTGTCAAGTTCGCGGACAAGTTCAAAAAAATGACTGTGTATATTCTTGCCCATAAAGGGGCAAAATTTGACACACAGTTCCTTTACAAGGAGTTGCTTGAGCACGAGTCCTCTGAGATATTTACAGGGGATCCATTGAAAAGAGGCAACAAATTAATACAGATGCAAATAAGAGGTAATGTACAATTTAAAGACACTTTAAGTTAGATCATAACAGATGAATATGGCTAAAAAAAATAACTATAATAAAAGGTCTGGTGCTAGTGTCTCCGAGCAACTGATACAATGAGCAAACCAAACCAACCAACCAATTTTAAAAGTTGAATATCATTAATTCCTGCAGCAAGAACTTTATTTTTATGTATTAGTTAGCCTTAAAAATATGTATTTTATTCAGTAAATTTATATACACAGTAATATAAACGTTGTTATTTCGAAATAGCAAATACTTTACTTGCTAACTTGGACATAATTATGTGACTGAATTTTATAAACATTAGAATTGCTAGTGAATACGGTATATTATTATAAAATTCTAAAGTCGAAAGACTTATTATCACTCATTTGTTTTTAGTTAATGTTGTGGTAACGATCTCCACAGTGGCGGAAAGTGATTTTTCTGTGCCTTGGGCAAGGTTTCTTAGTAGGCCACTACCTACTTGTACCATAGATGTCAATAATATAAATTGATAATATATTGCAATAAAAAATTAACTCTATACCTTTTTAATTATTTTATAATTGAGACTGATGTTCCCATTGCTTTCATTATTTTCAGTTTGTTTCTTAATATTATTTTCTATAACATTAGCACTAAAACTAAGTTCTGGAAAACCAACCATTTCCTGATTTGATCCGGATACAACAGTAGCAACACTATCGTACACTATATATGTATTTATTTACAGAAATGACAGCTATGACATAATAAATACTGAAATTAGTTTTATTAATGCCAATATACAGGGGTTAGACAAAATAATATGAACACCCGCCGATTTCACCGGTTATCTTTACGGACTGCTCAGACACAAAGTAAACGGTCAAATGACTGGCAAACCTATTTAAATGCGTAACAGAGAGTGTATACGTCATGTTATAACCCTCACGTTGTTTTTACAGATCTGAGTGAATTATGAATTAGCAGTTATGAAAGACCTGTCAGACTTCCAAAGAGGGCAAATTGTCGGAGCGCGGATGGCTGGTGCATCGGTGACGAAAACCGCTCAGATGTTCAATGTATCCAGAGGAACTGTCTCTATGGTCATGTCTGCATACCAAAACCATGGAAAGACAAGCACCGACAAATGCAATAGTGGACGCAAGAAGAAGCTGTGTGATCGAGACCGCCGGGTGCTAAAGCGCATTGTGACAAAGAACCATAAGACCACAGCTCCAAAAGTGACTGCAGAGCTTAACCAGCATCTTGCAAGTCCGGTATCGACCAGAACTGTACGTCGCGAGCTCCATGGAGCTGGATACCATGGGAGGGCTGCAATTGCCAAACCCTTCCTTTCGCACATCAACATTGAGCGGCGCAGAAAATGGTGTAATGACCATAAGAATTGGTCAATGGACCGGTGGAAGAATGTAGTCTACTCCGACGAATCCTCCTTTACGCTATTTCCATGTTCCGGTCGAGTTTACGTCTGGAGACAGCCTAAAGATGCTTATGACCCCGACTGCCTGACCCCAACCGTTAAGCATGGAGGCGGATCTGTGATGGTTTGGGCAGCAATATCGTGGAATACTCTTGGCCCAGCTGTAGTACTGCATGGTAGGGTTAACGCCCAGGTCTATCTGTCAATATTGGCTGACCAGGTCCATTCCATGGTCCAAACGCTGTTTCCCAATGGCGGCGCCGTCTTCCAGGATGATAATGCACCAATCCACACCGCTGGGGTCGTTAAAAACTGGTTTGAAGAGCATGTTAGTGAAGTAGAACGCTTGGATTGGCCTCCACAATCCCCGGATCTTAACATTATCGAGCATCTGTGGCGTCAGTTGGAGCAGCAGGTCAGAAGCCGATTCCCACCGCCGGCGTCTTTGGAGGAACTGGAGCAGGGTTTGCTCGAAGAATGGCTCAGGATTCCTCTAGCCACTGTCCAAAAGCTGTATGAATCAATTCCCCGACGCATTGCAGCTGTTATTGCCGCTAAAGGAGGACCAACTCCATATTAAGAATAAAAACCGACATTTATCAAGGTGTTCATATTATTTTGTCCAACCCCTGTAGGTCCACTCCAAAAATGTTCTAATAATGGTGAAAAGCTGAAATCTTTCAAGTGTTTTCTCATTAGTTATCAGTATACTGTACCGTATTTTTATACCAAATCACTTGATCACTCAAAATAAACCACACATTTTCAATTTATGTATTTCAAATAAATTGTTAATACAGGTATTCTCAGTTACCTACTCACGAAGAAAAAATAAAGTTTTCCTCATAATAAATATATGTGCAGGAATAAGCAAATATATGTATAATTCCTGATTTTTAATCAAAATAACAAAGGACTCCTATTGAATTATTTATAATATATTCGTAAATTAACAAAGTAAACAAAATATAGTGGTATTTGATTAGATAAAAAAGTATTCCTGTTGAAACATATAATCTATCCGTAAATTAACATAGCAAGCAAAATATAATGCTATTTTATTAGATAAGTTAAAACCGCGGGATACAAGATGAAACCTGAGTACGTCTGTGCCGAGACTGTGCGCGCAGCGCAACGGTAGTATTCATGTACAAACATGTAACAGCAATCGCCGGCCTGCTTCAACGTGCGTCAGATATGATCATATTTCACGAATAGTTATTAGCGTCTCTATTTAAAAAGTATCTTATGAAAGTATCTTTGAAAGTGTATCCCGGGATACAAGCTACATGACAAAATGTATCTTAGATACTTCTCAAGATCCTCCAAAACTAAAGTATCTAAGATACGTATCTTGTATCTTAAGATACAAGATACTGCCCATCTCTGTCTAAACTACTACTCGACTACAGCAATTCAAGCAATACGCGGATGACCAGCTTTCTATTTGAAAAGTGGCTTAATACGTGGGATGTAGAGCTTCGGCGTGAAAAGAGAAATGTATGTTTGTTGCTCGACAATTGTGCTGCACACCCAGTTTGCCTGCAACCTAAAAACATTAAGCTAGAGTTTTTACCCCCAAATACGACGTCATTAATGCAACCTCTCGACATGGGCATAATAAAAAATTTAAAGGTACACTGTCGTTCAATCCTACTTCGCCGTATCGTTTGGATGCTGTGACTACTCTTGCTGAAGCGTGGAAGATGGTTCAAGGGGCAACAATAAAAAACTGCTTCCGCAAAGCTGGATTAAAAAATCTGTCGGATGATGATGTTCTGGCGAACGAAGAAAGTTTCGATCATTTAAATGATGTTGCCATTCCAGATACCGTTACACGTGATGAATTTAACAATTTCTTGGTTGCAAACGCGGCAGCCACAGTTCATGGAGAGTTAACAGATGAAGTCCTGATTGCTGAAGCAATGTCAGAGAAACAAGGCAAAAGTCAACGTTTAGAAGACGAAGTAGATGAGAACATCGAACTCCATCTGACAAAGCAGTCTCAGATGCCTTAGATGTGCTTCGTCGGTTTTCTGCAGTCGAAGGAATCGAAAATCCTAGAATACAAGAGCTGCAAGGATATCTACAAAAAAGCTACTCTCCAAACGAAAACAAGCAAAAATTACTGAAATATTTAAAAAAGCGTCGAGTAAATAACCTTTTATTTGTATTTAAATATTTTTCTTTTACTAATACTTGCTCAGATTACAAATAAAGTTCATTTTTAACGTTTTCCTTCGTTTTCCCTTCTAACATTTAACGGCGGATATAGTAAACTTTTGCTCGGGAACGAGCAAGTTTACTATAACCGTCGTCCACTGTTTCAAAAGTTCAGTATCATTAATTCCTCAATAAGAATTCTTTATTTGTATGTATTAGTTACCGTTATAAATATAATTTTTATTTACCGAATGAATCAAAAGTATAATATAAGTTTCGCTTTTTTCGAAAGAGAAAACACTTTAACTAAATTGTTATATGACTTTGGTTCTATTAACTATAATTATTAACTTGTACTTAAGTTCCTGATTGCTAAAATTATATTACTCAAAAACTCGCTTAATTATACAATTATGTTGATTTTGCAGACACCCTTCGGGGAGTCAAAAAAAAAAAAAAAAAGAAATGGTGTCAATAATCCAGCAGCGTTGAAGCACATTAAACAGAAAAAAAACAAAAACTCAAAAACATACATTAAGACTTAATGTTTTGATTAAGTTAGAATTTTGCAGCCTTCTTTCGGGGAGTCAAAAGAAAAAAAAAAATGGTGTCAATAATCCAGTAGGGTTGAAGCACCTTAAGCAGAAACAAAACAAACAAACTCTAAAACATAATTATTTTTAAAAAAATTTCAATTTTCCTTCAGGTTAAAAAAAAAGAAAAAAAAAAAAGGGTTTTCAATAATGCAGCAGGGTTGCAGCACCTTAAACAGAAAAAAACAAACTACAAATTGTATAGAACCAAATTTTACTTACTAATAAATTATTTCTTATTTCTACAGAAAATAATTTCCAGAAAAACAATATAGTTATACGCATATAAAACCTGGATTAAAAACGGTAACTATAATATACCTCTGTGATATAGTGGTTAGCGTCGCTGACTACGAATTCATCGGCCCCGAGATCGAGACCTGATGACGGCAGGCAGCGCGCACCAAAATCCAGCTGTTCATCCTTCCACACAATAAAAAAAAAATGGGTTAGCAAATAAATGGGTAGCCTAGTGGATAAGACGTTGGGCTGCTGGTGGGGCGTGATTCGGATTCCACGTTAAACTGTAGGTCTAAGATGGAATGACAAGCTTGATCTTCGTCAGAATGAACAATTCGGGCGGAAACTAAACGAAGGTTACACTGGTCAACAGCCAAAATGTATCTTCGATGAAACCATCATTTCTTTAGTAATTCGACGTCGCTGAATCCGAAAATGACCTTCATTTTGCATAATTGGTTCGCGTTTAGAAGATACACGGGTGCCCTGTTTTCATTATTTCCCAATTGAAATGAATATATCATTGAAGCATAACATAAGGCAACACTGTAGAATGTGCTCGTTTGGCAACCTCGTTGTCTGGCGCCATCTTGAGTACATCGTAAATCCCTTTAGCTCAGTTCTAGAGTGACGCTTGTTGTGGTGACACGTTATTTCACATTTTGACATAGTGCTTTTGTAGTGTTTCCTCGTAATTTGCACCTGTGGTTACTTCATGACATATAGAGTGTAGTGCGTGTTAAAGCGTAATCTTGCGATCAGTTTCTCATTGACGTTATAAGCAAAATGGCACGTAAATGCGTTAATGACTCAAATAACTTTTGCTATATTTGCGGCAAAGTAACATTAAAATCGCAAAAGAAGACGTTAACACCTGCCATCAAGAAAGCGTACCACCTTTATTTTAAGTGCAAATTAGGAGATCAGGACAAAACGTGGGCGCCGCATTATGCTGCATTACATGTGCAACTACATTACATGTGCAACTACATTACTTGAGTGGTACAATGGGAAACCGAGGTCAATGGGCTTCGGCATCCCCGTCGTGTGGAGGGAACAAAGTAAACACGTGGATGACTGTTTATTCTGCATGGTTCCGCCATTACGTGGAATTAGTAAGAAGAAAAAAATGGACCCTCAAGTATCCTAATGTTCCATCCGCCATTCGACCTGTGCCCCATAACGAAGACATACCTGTGCCCAATCCTCCTACCTCCTCAGACACCCTCGATTTCGATGACGAAGAGCATCCTGTAACGAGTACAGATGAAGACATTGCACATCCCACAACATCACAAGATACCGACTTTGTGCCCAGTGAACTGTCTACAGAACCGCATAAAATCACCCAACACGAACTGAATGACCTCATCAGAGATTTGGACTTACCGAAGTCTAAGGCAGAATTGCTCGCCTCACGCCTTCAACAGTGGCATCTTCTTCATGATGATGTCCAAATATCCATGTACCGCACTAGGCAATCCACGTTGGAGACTTTCTTCATCAAACATGGTGACTTCGTGGTGTGTACAGATGTTGTTGGTTTAATGAATGCTCTAAATATAACATACAGAGATGACGAATGGAGGTTGTTCATTGATGCCTCAAAGCTAAGCCTTAAGGCTGTACTACTTCATAACAAAAACGAAAAAGCTGCCATTCCAATTGGATATTCTGTCCACATGAAGGAGACATATGAAAATATGCAATATCTGCTTCACCACATAAACTACAACGCTCACAAATGGAGCATATGTGGTGATTTGAAAGTGGTCGGCTTGTTACTTGGTCTCCAGCAGGGTTACACGAAGTACTGCTGCTTCCTTTGCGAGTGGGACAGCCGTGCTAGGTCACAGCATTATGAAAGGAAGGAATGGCCTCTAAGAGAACGTTTAGTGCCAGGTGTGAAAAACGTTTCGTGCGAGCCATTAGTAGAGCCAAGCAAAATACTTCTACCACCGTTACATATTAAGTTAGGGCTTATGAAAAATTTTGTGAAGGCACTCAATAAGGATGGAAAGGCATTTAAGTATCTTTTCCAGAAGTTCCCTCGACTCAGTGAGGCAAAAATCAAGGAAGGCATATTTGTTGGTCCTCATATACGAAATCTGATGAAAGATGAACATTTCGAGACACTTTTGGAGGGCGCAGAAAAAGAAGCTTGGGTCTCGTTCAAGTCAGTGTCGCAAAATTTCCTTGGAAACAACAGAGCTCCAAATGCAGATGAATTGGTGGATAATATGTTGAAGGCGTACCAAAGAATGGGATGTAACATGTCTCTAAAAATTCATTTCCTCCATTCCCATTTCGACTTTTTCCCGGCAAACCTTGGTGAAGTAAGTGACGAACATGGGGAATGTTTTCATCAGCAGATTTCAGCTCTTGAGAAACGTTACCAGGGCAAGTGGAATTCATCTATGCTGGCTGATTTCTGCTGGTCAGTAATAAGATACACTACACAGTCAAAGTACAAGAGACAGGCCAAGAGGAAACGACATTGAAGTGAGTGTGCTCCTTAAAATACATATATGTTGTGGGATAAATTTTTACCAGTACTTACACAATAATTACCATGATATCTTAAAAACGCGAACTAATTAAACAATTTCACGATCATTTTCAAATTCAGCATGCAAAAATACATAAGAATCGGCTACTTTCATTAAAGATACAAAAAATTCCTTAAAATTTGTTGACCAGTGAAATTATTATTAATTCCTGTAACAAGAATCCTTTATTTATATGTATTAGTTACCCTTATAAACAAATTTTATTTACAAAATTTATATACATAAGATAAGTTTTAATATAATTGTACGATTAAAATTAGCTGTATGTAGAAAGAAATTTTACGGGTCTAGAAACTTAGCAATTGATGATTACACCGGTCTGCATGAAAATCGATTTCTTTATTTTGAGTTGTGATTCTGAAGCAGTTCGCTGCGCTGAATTCAAAAATGCTACCAGTTTTTTTTCTATCACCCACAGTTTTAAAGTTATTAGCAAAACAATTTTGGGGCGTTTTATAATATTTTACCTTTTTTATCTTTAATTAATTTCGTTTTTTCATATTTTTCAGATAGATAATTCTAACATTACGTCTTTAAAATTTTAATAATGGCTTCTAGAGGATGTACTCATAGTCCAGACATATTTTGTTATATTTGTGGTCGGTATGTTGTAAAACAATGGACAAATGTAACGACCTTCATTAAGAGAGCTTATCATGCTTATTTTGGAATTAAATTAGGAGATCAAGACAAAAGTTGGGCTCCACACACAAGGTTTGTCTTACGTGTGTTGCGGCACTAAGGAATTGGAGCAAAGGTAAAAAGAAAAGTTTGCCATTTGGGATCCCTATGGTATGGCGCGAGCCTAGAAACCATACTGACGACTGCTACTTCTGTTCTTGCAATGTTAAAGGTTGTAATGCAAAGAATAAAGAGAGCCTTCAATACCCAAGTCTTCCATCTGCAATAAGGCCGGTACCCCATGGTCCAGAAGTTCCTATTCCCCGCCCACCCAAGAGTCTGGATCAATACAATTCAGATTCTGATTCAGCTCCAAATCCAGACAATGATGATGTTTATGAACAGCCAACAGCTGACCGAGATCCTCCTAAACCATTAACCCAAGCCGAACTAAATGACTTAGTCAGGGATTTGAATCTGCCTAAGGACTCTGCAGAACTTTTGGGGTCTAGATTGCAGGAGAACAATTTATTGGCATCCGACACATACTTCGCTTGGTACAGAAATCGTGAGAAAGACTTTGTGCCTTTTTTCGAAGAAGATGGTCCCTTGGTATTTTGCAAGGACATCACAGGATTAGTGTGCAAGCTAGGCATCGAATACCAAACCAGTGACTGGAGGTTGTTTATAGATTCCTCTAAAACCAGTATAAAAGGAGTGTTACTGCACAACGGTAACAAATATGCATCAATCCCAGTGGCCCATTCTACTCATTTAAAAGAGACCTATGATAACATGAAACTGCTTCTTTAAAAAATTCAGTATCAAAATCACAGATGGATATTGTGTGGGGATCTCAAAGTCCTTTGCATGTTACTTGGGCAGCAATCAGGATACACTAAGATGCCACGTTTCATCTGCGAATGGGATAGTCGAGCACGTGACCAGCACTGGAAGAGGAAAACTTGGCCTCCTAGAGAGAATCTTACCCCAGGATCAAAGAACATTTTACATGAACATCTAGTTGAACCAAATAAAATCCTCCTACCACCCTTGCACATTAAGTTAGGCTTGATGAAGCAGTATGTCAAAGCATTGAATAGAGAAGGTGAGTGTTTCAAGTACATTTGTTCAAAATATCCAAAGATTAGCTACGAGAAAATAAAGGAAGGTGTTTTTATAGGTCCTCAGATTAGAAAGTTATTGACAGACGATCATTTCTTGAACACAATGACCAATAAAGAAAAAGAAGCATGGCTTGGTTTCAAAGATGTTGAAAACTTCTTGGGAAACTACAAAAGCCAAAATTTTGAAAGACTGGTGGAAAATATGCTTAAAAAGTTTTGCGCCTTAGGCTGCAACATGAGTCTGAAATTTCACGTCTTATTTTCGCATCTTGACCGTTTTCCCGAAAATCTCGGAGATGTCAGTGAGGAGCAAGGGGAACGATTTCACCAGGACATCAAAACCATGGAAAGAAGATATCAAGGAATATGGCATACAAATATGATGACGGATTACTGCTGGTGTCTGCAACGAGATCAGCCTAACGCACAGCATAAGAAAACATCAAAGAAGCACCGGTTTAGTCGTCATTAGTCAGAGCTACCTTCGTAGTCTTAAGTCTGGAATAAGTCCTGAAATGTTTGCAAGTAAAGAAGGTAAATATATTTTGTTTCTTTCAGTTATTTTTTTATTCTTTCATAAACAAGCAATATGCTTGTCCAAGAGCTAGGAGCTATTTAATTCTGCTTTAATTAGGTTTTACTCTATCACCTAAAGATTTCGTGCTACAAGGGGTGTTGTAATACCTCATCTGTCCCCAAATGTTAACCACCCATTGATGGGAGGGGAGAGAGTATTTTGCTGGGAACGGGACTGGTTGTTATATATATTTACCCTACATTATTATGTAAGCGTTAATGTAGTCTATAACAACAAAATTTATGGTTTAGCATGTGCAATCCAATGTTGGTCTCGATAAGATGGTTCACATTTTGGGATAAATGGGGGATTTATGACACACCCTGTAGTAAGAAAACCATACGTGATAGGAAAAACTAACTATATTTTTGAGATCAGCGCACTCAAATTATATAGCATCACCAACTAGTTTATAAAAATCGATCGACAAGTTTTCAAATGTGTACTGGTGTTATTATTTATACAAAAAGTAATTCTATTTGTTTTATTATAATAGTAAATTTTATTTGATTATTTGTTTATTTTTGTTTAATTTGGCGGATCACCTGAAGATCAGGGCCCCCAGCCTTCTCTAGTTAGCCTTATAATGCTAACTAACGAAAATATCACGACCTAACCTAACCAATCGTTAGGTCAACTGTACTAGTCCGGTAGCACAGACCCTGGTTTTACTGGAACCCTGCATTGTTTATTATAAAGCAAATTTTTACATATTTTAAAAACTTATACCACCCCATTCAAGAGACCATCGGGTGTACACCTGACCCCCGCTTGGCTTTTTCAGTATGGCCGCCTTTTTCCAAGATGGCCGGCGAAACTGAAAAATCCCATATCCTGGTCAATACTTGATGGATTTTGATGATCTTGGTGTCATTTCTAAGGGTTTTTAGGATGATGAGTCGATCTGGAGAGGTTGCAGATACTTTGGGAGTCGTTTTGACCCACATTCGTCAATACTCAAGGTCATTGGAGGTCAAACGCCCCCCGAAACAAGGAATATCTCATATCTCGGGCAGTCGGGGTTCTAGAACCGCATCTGGAGTATTTGAACTTTGTAATGAAGCATACACCTCGTGCGGAATCACAACAACCTTCTTCATTATATTAATCTAGTCAATAAACGACCCAAAATTGAAAATAAGATGGGCAGGAACGATCCTCCTCTTTGTACAATAATGCGCTTTTTCTTACCCACAGTCTGACTTTTATGAGCGAGCGTCCATATTATGTTCTTGTAACGACGTAAGCGAGTCTTCTGTGAGGTTTTCATTGGAACATTACATTTTATTACATTAAGGCAGATTTCACAGATGCATTTTAAAAAGTCAGAGTCGATATTTTTAACAAACATCTGCTGCAGTGCCCGAGGCAGTCGTTGATAGATTTTTATTAATTCGTGGTATTTCTTTAGCCTATTCGTCATTCTGGAATATACACGGTTTCAGGTTCGCTTGGAAATATATTCGTTCTTAGAAGCACCCTAAACGTGTTTCGCGGGTGAAAGTCACAAAGCAAATATCCATAACGTTGGTTTGTGACCTCTTTATAAACCTCCAAAAACTCCTTACGCTGATTCGGGAACATTTGACTGGCTAATAACCCAATTTGTGACACATCTCTACGTTGCGCGAATAAGACTAGATCTTGCTATTTAGCGACACATCGCGCATGTATCTATTTTTGAAAAATAGATTCTGATTGATGAGAACACGCTTATGTTAAGGTGGTGGGAGAATACTGTAAATGTCTCGGCAAACGTTTTATCCATCTCCAACATGAGGTCGTCAATTACGATGACTGGATGTTCATTTCCCTTTAACGAATTAACGTCATAGACCCCCTTGTGGAACAAAACATCATCTTGATACTCGTTGAACACTGATTGATACGTCGAATAGCACCATCTAACTTTATGCACAAATTTTGAGAATATTTCCCCCTTTTCTTAATGATTTTAAGCATAAACACCGTTTTACCACAGCCAGTGGGTTCGCATATAATACATGTGGATGGGCTCGTGAACCTGAATTTTTCTACAGATTCCATTTCTAACACGTCACACCCCTAAGTGGGTCATTTACAAAATATTACAAATAACGAGTGCTGCTCCTTATATTTTGTTTTCTTCTTCCACAGAACCGTGAATGACGACGATGTACAGCACCCCATCATCGATATCACGGATGAACCCATTTACCGTGCATCTACAGTACCCACCCCCGCCGATGAGCCCTCACCAGCGACACCTGTAGCACGAAACGGTTCAAAGCAGTGGTGTGATGACGAACCCTCCACGTCAGGTATAAAGCGTTCCAGGGTTGTTAGAACACCTGTAATAGAACCCCAACCCTCATCGTCTTACGCAACAAGCCCCACAGTAGCTCCTTCCGCCAATATACCCCCTTATTCATCCTCCACAGCAGCTCCCCGTTCTGTTGAGGATGGTATAACATTCGAGTTGGTGCGCACCGCAACCCCAATCCCAGCCTTGACTAGAAATCGGTATATAGTCAGGGTTGATCCTAGATCCGTGTATAGCAACGATATTGAACACGGACTACGTCGCGTAGTAGAACGTATTGTAGAGTTTGCCCTTCAGGACCGCGACGAGCGTGAAGTCAGAACGAGGTTGTCCTTCGGATTCGGGTCAGATGATGGTGCTGTAGATGATTTTTGGGTAGTAGTACCATCAGGCGTTTGGCGGCTGAAGATGTAGAGTATATATTAGGTCGTATAATGCAGGCCTCCCAAAGTAGTATAGCCTTCAGTATGGACAAACTTCACGGAAATATTGACCGTGTATTCCTCATAGTGCCACACCGTATACTCTTAACTTCAATTGTCAGGCTATTATAGACAGCATACAAACGTCGATCGTGGTTGCGGCTTTATAGCAGTAGTCTTAGCACGTAGTTTACTGTGCTAAATACGAGGTCCGAGCAAATTTGGTTGCCTACGGTAGTGAAGCGTGCCCGTAAACTAGCTGTAGACTGTGAACTTGAGTTTGACTGTATATGGGTCCTGAGAACTGAGAAGGGTTTGAACAGGAAATGAATGCTCGTATAGTTGTATTTGGACTGGATGATCGTCGTAGAACTGTGTAATTTAGCCCTGTTCAAAAATCAACTTTTTCTTATTTTCATAGGTTTCTGTACTTTTTCCCATGCTATTTGACCTCAAAAGGCTGAAAATCACAACCATTTTGACCTAGGTTGTTGGGAAGCATTGCCGCATGGGGCTTAAATTTCTGCCTTGAAATCGGCCAAAAGCACCAGTTCCGGGGTCCCTTGAATCATGTTTTGCACTATAACTTTTATCTAAACAAGATAGAGCAACAAAATAGGCACCAAATTAAAGTGTTTTTAATCCTCTTTCTAACTTATACAATTATGATAGTCTTGGAACAAGAAATGGCACATTGGTACATACAAAGATTTCAGAATATATCACAAAATTCGTTTTCTCACACTCAAGGCAGACAAGGCGCCTTCTTCAGACACAAATTTGAGATTAACATTTTGTCACAAGTCTAATCGATCAAGAAGTGAAAACATTACATGATGATTAATTTCATAATGACTTTACACAGTCAGTTGTTGAGAGTTTGTTTCTTGAAGCTGTCAAAGCGGCGTCTGTTGAACTCCACAGCTTGAAGGAGGATGTCCCTTTGCTTGGCATCTGTTGTTATGACATTTGCAAAGTCGCTCATCATTTGACACCACGTTCAGCAATGTCATTCACCGCTTTCAGATTCTTAACATAGTCCAACGCTTTACTGTAGTCCTCATTCTGTGGCCAAGACGTGACAGGTTCCAGAAGCCACTCGGATCCAATGTTCAGTGTGTCCAGCAGGAAATGTGATTCTGGGCCAATGAGAGCAACCAGGGTGGTCTTAGCGTGACTCTCTGGAATAGAGGCTTTCCTGTTCTGAAGCTGTCTGGCTTCTCAGTGGCATGTAACTGGGCAGCAATGTCGTGCTTCAATGTGTCACTCAATCTACTGCTGAACAGGGCAAATGGCACGACTTCCTGCGTCAGGTACCATTGTGGTTTTCCATCTTATTAAGTACTGCATCAGCAAGCTCTGGGTCAGTTTTCTTGTACTTCAACATGTCCTGGATTAGACTTAGATCATTCACGGGAGCATCTGCAGCAGACATTGACATCATCCATACAGGAGTGTAGAACAGCGCAAGGAAGGTGTTGAGTCTTTCCAGCTTTGATACAGTGTCTTCGTCGTACTCAAGTTGATCTGCAAACATCAACATTTTCATGGAGTACAGGTTTCTGGCCTGATGAATGGCGACTGGTCGACTCCAGTGAATACCTCGAGGAGGCGTTCCTCCAAGAACAATGACTGTCAGTTCAGCCATTTCCCTGTAGTCGGCTCTTGGAAGCCTTTCTGCTGTTAGAATGTCTTGGAGTATTTATTCACTGTTCTTCTTCTTTTCTTCAGCCATTTGCTGTTGATAGCCAGCATCTTTGGGTTTTCCTTGGACAAGTCCGTCCAAACATCCTTCAGATGCTCAAACCGGGATTATCTGGCCCCTTCACCTTCCCGAACAGCTCTCCCAAACTGCTCCTACTAGGATTTCCAGGATGTGATGTCGACAGGCCAGATAAAACACCTTTTTGTTCAGCATTTTCTCTAGCAGTTTGGCAGCTCCTCTGTGAACTCCACTGTTACTGGATGTAGTGTCAAAAACAAGGGCAGTAACATTATCCGTAAGTTCCCATGTCTCCAGTAAATCCATTGAAGCCTCAGCCTGAGCTGTGCCAGAAGAATTGTCGATGACAGGTACTCCCAATAACTTTCCTTCAGTGTATGAAGGTGGACCAGACACTAGCACAGCTAAAGTCTCTGAGGTACTTCCAGGTTCACTGCCCAAGACATCTTTGAGCAACTTTCCATCCCAGTGTAAGGCTGCGTACTGTGGGGGGGGTTTCACAAAACTTGGACATGTGACTCTGGCTGATATTATACCTGGACAGCATTCTGTTGCGACGTGTTGTTGAGGTTGAGATGACGAAGTTATCCAGATCAGCCCCTCCAGCTTTCAAGGTGGCAGAAACCATGGCAGTAACTTGATTGTCTGATAAACCAAGACGATCAGCTGTATTGCAGATGACATCACATTCCATGACCTTCCTTGGAAACGTCAAAGTCACACTAGTCACAGTGTCTTGATGGTGAGAACATCCAGGACGAGGCTGATGGTAATCCATGTCCTCTGTGTTAGCGCCGTTGTCAGTTGAGTCACCCCAGGTAATGTCATCCACATGAACAACTGCCTCTTGTTCTGCTGCAGCTGTAAAATAGTACAACATGGTAAGACAGTAATTGTTAAGTACATGCTAAATATCGCAATGGAGTAAAACTTAAAACTTTTTGTGACGTTCAAAGTAATTAGTTTTACCTTGTTCTTGTCTATGCTGCAGTCTTTCATTCCTCGCTGCTTGTTGCAGGGATCTTGTCTCAAAAATCTTGTCATGACCAGACATATGACCTTTCCTCTCAGTCTTTTGGTCTTCGTAGAACCTGATATCCTCATCTTTCTTCTCTCTGGATAACAGTCTGTTGTTCTGTATTTCCTGGATTGCATCTGGAGCTCCTATATCGAACAGGCTGTCTAATTCCAGCACAAATGCTCCTCTTTTTCCTCCAGGGTTACTTGCTCTTCCTTTGCTTTTCACCAGAGCACGATGTTTCTCATGTAGTTTCATGAAGAGCTTCATTGCGTTGTACTTGGTCATTGTCTTGATCCTAGCCATCTGCCAGAATGGGATGATAGATTCAACTGTTTCATATGCAAGGTCTTGAACCATGGGCCTCCCTGCATTTTCCGGTAAATTCTGAAGATTAAGGAAATACTGGAACGCCTGTCTGTTGGTGGGAAGCTGGGAACCACTGATAAAAGCTGAAGGGTATCCAACCAGGAAAGTTTCAGTGAGAGATCTGGTAGATGGCCCAGTTGACACCTGCCTGTGGACAGTACGTGGAGGTTCTGAGATATCAACTGTGCGCCCACGGAGCTCCCTCAGCTCCTTGCTTAATGCCATTGTGAAGTTGTAACTTGTAGATGGTTTTCTAGATTCTGATTGAGTTTCTGTTGTTTCCTGAAAAATGATAGATAATTATTATTATTATTATTATTATTATTATTATTAATTATTATTTATTTATTATTATTATTATTATTATTATTATTATTTACTAATTTTATGCTCTTTCATTTGATACCTAATTTGTTGCTCTATCTTGTTTAGATCAAAAGTTAAAGTGCAAAACATAATTCAAGGGACCCCGGAATTGGCGCTTTGGCCGATTTCAAGGCAGAAAATTTAAAGCTCCATGCGGCAATGCTTCCCAACATCCTAGGTCAAAATAGTTGTGATTTTCGGCTTTCTCAGGTCAAAAAGCATGGGAAAATGTACAGAAACCTATGAAAATAAGAAAAAGTTGATTTTTGAACAGGCCTACTGTGTATGTTTTTAAAAGCTGTGTGAGAGGTCGTACAAGACCCCTACTTATTTTAGGATTGTCAGAGACAACGTATCTCCCCATCCGTAATATAAGGTGCTTTTACGCGAGTTATGATAAAAGTCGAAAATATGAACGACATCATTTGTGTAAGGGGTGTCTCGAGTTTGCGGATGATATAGTGAAACATTGTAAAGATTGCCACATGGTATGTGAGCAGTGTAAAAGCCCCAAATGTGAAAACCGTGTAGTTGAAGCTGAGAAGAGGGATTGTAATGTGTGTAGACGCACATTTTTCAATAATAGCTGTTTTGAGCTCCATAAATCAATTGGTACGTGCAGGAAAATGAGAATCTGTGAATGTGGTATGTTTCACATGATGGATAATTGGGGAAAGTTTGAGCACAAATGTGATGAAATTCACTGTCCTACATGCCATGAGAAATATAAGGCAGTAGGTGTTAAGCATGTATGTTATATGAAAGATGCTAAGCCTAAAAACAACCCTTGTATAACTGTGTACTACGATATAGAAACATACACGAACGCTGAAACCAAAGAGGTTATTCCACATTTACTTGTGTGCCACACTATCTGTGATGAGTGTCACAAATGTGGAAAACGGACAAACGTTTTTAAAACGAATGCCCATGATAGCCCTGTAAAACTATTTGTGTCCTATATTGTCAAGTTCGCGGACAAGTTCAAAAAAATGACTGTGTATATTCTTGCCCATAAAGGGGCAAAATTTGACACACAGTTCCTTTACAAGGAGTTGCTTGAGCACGAGTCCTCTTAGATATTTACAGGGGATCCCTTGAAAAGAGGCAACAATTAATACAGATGCAATAAGAGGTAATGTACAATTTAAAGACACTTTAAGTTAGATCATAACAGATGAATATGGCTAAAAAAAATAACTATAATAAAAGGTCTGTGCTAGTGTCTCCGAGCAACTGATACAATGAGCAAACCAAACCAACCAACCAATTTTAAAAGTTGAATATCATTAATTCCTGCAGCAGAACTTTATTTTTATGTATTAGTTAGCCTTAAAATATGTATTTTATTCAGTAAATTTATATACACAGTAATATAAACGTTGTTATTTCGAAATAGCAAATATCTTTAATTGCTAACTTGGACATAATTATGTGACTGAATTTTATAAACATTAGAATTGCTAGTGAATACGGTATATTATTATAAAATTCTAAAGTCGAGAAGACTTATTATCACTCATTTGTTTTTAGTTAATGTTGTGGTAACGATCTCCACAGTGGCGGAAAGTGATTTTTCTGTGCCTTGGGCAGGTTTCTTAGTAGGCCACTACCTACTTGTACCATAGATGTCAATAATATAAATTGATAATATATTGCAATAAAAAATTAACTCTATACCTTTTTAATTATTTTATAATTGAGACTGACGTTCTCATTGCTTTCATTATTTTCAGTTTGTTTCTTAATATATTATTTCTATAACCTTAGCACTAAAACTAAGTTCTGGAAAACCAACCATTTCCTGATTTGATCCGGATACAACAGTAGCAACACTATCGTACACTATATATGTATTTATTTACAGAACTGACAGCTATGACATAATAAATACTGAAATTAGTTTTATTAATGCCAATATAGGTCCACTCCAAAAATGTTCTAATAATGGTGAAAGCTGAAATCTTTCAAGTGTTTTTCATTAGTTATCAGTACTGTACCGTATTTTTATACCAAATCACTTAATCACTCAAAACCAACCACCCGAGTTAAAAGAGAAGTCGGACCCTAAGAGTGACGTCGGCTGATCTCATCCACTGTATTCTGTCTCTCTCTCTCAACAGGTATTAAGTTAAATCATAACAGCTGAATATGGACTAAGGTAATTATGCAAAAAGTGCATGACCCAAGATTCTAGTCAAATCTATACTTTTCTTGCGTAATTTAGTGTGTGTTGTTCAAATCTGACTTTCATGTCTTGCGCACAATTGGCAAAACCTAACTTAGCACTTAAAATTCGTACACCGATATACCCAATCGGGGTGGGGGGCGCCCCTGCCTTCCCCCAGTCCTTCAACCGTGTCAATGAAAATAATGTTAGTAATATAAAACCTAAAAAAAATCTCGCGGAGCTATTGAAGAATAGTGACCCCAGCCTTCTTTAGTTAGTTTTATAAGGCTAACTAAACGAAAATATCATGACCTAACCTAACCAATCGTCAAGGGCGTACAGTTAACCTAACGATTGGTTAGGTTAGGTCGTGATATTTTCGTTAGTTAGCCTTATAAGACTAACTAAAGAAGGCTGGGGTCCCTATTCTTCAATAGCTCCAATCTCGCTTCCTTTTATTAAGTTTGCACAAGAATAGAAGTCAAATTTGAACAGAACTAAATTACATATGAAAAGTATAGATTTAACTCGTATCTTAGGTTATGTATTCTATTGCATATTAACCTGGATGAAGAACAGTAACTATAATAGAAGTACAGCGGACAACGGTTATAGTAAACATTCAGGGTACAGTAAACAAAGACTGAGTAGCGTTCCTCGCTATACGGTAAACTCCGACAATTATAGTAAACCTGACTGCTATAGACATTAGTTTCTATACTAATTATCATGATTGTTTAAAATTTACAGTAGAACACGGCGAAGGAAAATCTTCAGATTTTACAGCTTCCAAACAATGGATTGAAAATAAGCTACCAAGCATACTTGAGACGTATGCTGCAGACGAGATCGGGCTTTTCTACAAGCTACGTGGTTTCGTCGAGGCCTCGGAAATTAAAACTGTTGGTAGTAAAACAACTAAAAGAGAGAATGACCGTCTCAGCATGCGCTAACATGACTGGTACAGAGAAACGACCTCTTTGTTATTGGAAAGGCCAAAAAAAACCTCGATGCTTTCCAAAAGACCTATCTAAACTACCACTCGACTACAGCAATTCAAGCAATACGTGGATGACCAGCTTTCTATTTGAAAAGTGGCTTAATACGTGGGATGTAGAACTTCGGCAGGAAAAGAGAATGTAAGCTAGAGTTTTTTACCCCCAAATACAACGTCATTAATGCAACCTCTTGACATGGCGTAATAAAAAATTTAAAGGTACACCTATCGTTCAATCCTACTTCGCCGTATCGTTTGGATGCTGTGACTACTCTTGCTGAAGCGTGGAAGATGGTTCAAGGGGCAACAATAAAAAACTGCTTCCGCAAAGCTGGATTAAAAAATCTGTCGGATGATGATGTTCTGGCGAACGAAGAAGTTTCGATCATTTAAATGATGTTGCCATTCCAGAAACCGTTACACGGGATGAATTTAACAATTTCTTGGTTGCAAACGCGGCAGCCACAGGTCATAGAGAGTTAACAGATGAAGTCTTGATTGCTGAAGCAATGTCAGAGAAACAAGGCAAAAGTCAACGTTTAGAAGACGAAGTAGGTGAGAACATCGAACTTCCATCTGACAAAGCAGTCTCAGATGCCTTAGATGTGCTTCGTCGGTTTTCTGCAGTCGAAGGAATCGAAAGTCGTAGAATACAAGAGCTGCAAGGATATCTACAACAAAAGCTACTCTCCAAACGAAAACAAGCAAAAATTACTGAAATATTTTAAAAAGCGTCGAGTAAATAATAACCTTTTATTTGTATATAAATATTTTTTCATTTACTAATACTTGCTGAGATTACAATAAAGTTCATTTTTTAACGTTTTCCTTCTTTTTCCCTTCAAACATTTAACGACGGATATAGTAAACAGTCCGGATATAGTAAACTTTTGCTCGGGAACGAGCAAGTTTACTATAACCATCGTCCACTATTTCAAAAGTTCACTATCATTAATTCCTGCAATAAGAATTCTTTATTTGTATGTATTAGTTACCGTTATAAATATAATTTTTTATTTACCGAATGAATCAAAACAATAATATAAGCTTTGTTTTTCGAAAGAGAAAATACTTTAAATAAATTGTTATATGACTTTGGTTCTATTAACTATAATTATTAACTTGTACTTAAGTTCCTGATTGCTAAAATTATAAAAATTGAGAAATACAATTATAATTTTGTAATCTCCTTTAGGGGAGACAAAAAAAAAGAAGAAGTTGGTAACAATCCAGCAGCGTTGAAGCACCTTAAAAAAAAAAAAAAAAAGGAGGCTATATAAAGGCATGGTAATGTAAAAAAACTTAAAATAACATTTTCAACCTTCTTTCGGGGAGACACAAAAAAAAAAAAAAAGGTGTCAATAATCAAGCGGGATTGCAGCTGCACACCTTAACAGGAAAAAAAACCAACTGTACAAATTGTATAGAACCCAAATTTTACTTATTAATCAATTATTTCTTATTTCTACAGAAATAATTTCCTAGAAACAATATAGTTATACGCTTGATAGTATTTGGACATATATTTTACTGCATATAAAACCTGGATTAAAAACGGTAACTATGATATAATATACTTCTGTGATATAGTGGTTAGCGACGCTGACTACGAATTCATCGGTTCCGAGATCGAGACCTGGTGACGGCAGGCAGCCGCCGCAGCATAATCCAGCTGTTCATCCTTCATACAATAAAAAAAAAATGGGTTGGCAGATAAATGGGTTCGCCTAGTGGTCTAAGACGTTTGGGCTGCTGGTGGGGCGTGATTCGGATTCCACGTTAAACTGTAGGTCTAAGATGGAATGACAAGCTTGATCTTCGTCAGAATGAACAATTCGGGCGGAAACTAACGAAGGTTATTATTAATTCACCTGTAACAAGAATACTTTATTTATATGTATTAGATACCCTTATAAACAAATTTTATTTACTAAGTTTAATATAATTGTACGATTAAAATTAGCCGTTGTAGAAACAATTTATGGGTCTAGAACTTAGCAATTGATGATATTATTTATACAAAAAGTAATTCTATTTGTTTTTTATAATAGTAAATTTTATTGATTATTTATTTATTTTTGTATAATTTGGCGGATCACTTGAATATCAGGGCCCACAGCCTTCTCTAGTTAGCCTTATATGGCTAACTAACGAAAATATCACGACCTAACCTAACCAATCGTTAGGTCAACTGTACTAGTCCGGTAGCACAAGAAGACCCTGATTTTACTGGAACACTGCATTGTTTGTTATAAAGGCAATTTTTACATACTATGAAAGCTTATACCACCCCCAGTAGTATAGCCGCAAAAGGGGAGAGTTGCAAGAATGTTGCAGGTTATTATATAATGTGCAAAGGGGGTGGGGGTTGTTGCAAAGTGGGGGACGGGGATTGTTGCAAAGGGGGGGGGTGTTGCAAAGGGGGGTGGGGGAAACTTGGAGGCGCGTTTATCCCCCAAGAGAAAGGAGAGAAAGGAGGAGGAGAGGTGTTCACCTGGCAGGAGCCAAGTGCACATTAAGACCACCGAGTAGGCGTTGTTTTATAGGCTCCTAATTAGCCAGTTGGCGTAAATGGCTTGAGTTGCCAGATACCGCGATACCATTGTATACATTATTATAGACTCCTAATCACTAATCAGCCAGTTGGCTGTAAATGGCTTGAGTTGTCAGATACCTCTTTTTAGCAGTATTATTGTATACATTATTATAGACTCCTAATCAGCCAGTTGGCTGTAAATGAGTTGCCAGATACCTCTTTTAGCAGTATTATTGTATACATTATTATTATACCCGTCTAATCAGCCAGTTGGCTGTAAATGAGTTGCCAGATAGCGCCATGTATTCATTTAATCGAAGACAGAGTTGCCAGATACCATTGTATACACTATTATAGACTCCTAATCAGCCAGTTGGCTTAGAAGGCTTAAATATTGCCAGATACCGCAATACCGTTGTATGCATTATTATATTTGAATACCGTAGTAGAAGGCATAACAATAAACAACATTGCATCATTCTGTTTATTATAAAATATAGAAAATAAATATACATTTGAGGAATATGCATATAACAGTACAGGAAATATATACACAATTATGGATATATATAAAATAAAATATACATTTCAAATAAATATACACTTCAATAGAAATATGTACATAACAGTACAGGAGAAATATCACGCAAAATATATATATATAACACAAATCAATAAATATGCGTATAATCAGTACAGGAGAAATGTCAAGCAAAATATAAATACAATTCACTTTTTTTTCAAAATACTAAACTCGGTCTTAATCGAGTTTACAATTACATCATTATTGCTCTGCATTACGCAGTATATGCGGCTTAATAATATTTCACCGCTTAAAGTATAGGGAAACCTGTATTCGATATGAAGGGCTTTCATATCGTTCAGTACTATTTTTGTTCCCACTTTACAACCGGTTGGTAAGTCATCTTTAAATACGTCTAGAATACAATCAAAAGCACGCACAAAGAGTTCATCGTTAGCTACATTATTAAACACAAGTTTATAAGAACGCTTTCCAATCGAGGGTTTATTTCTACCGACTCGAGCTTTTCAATCGTGAACTCACTCAACATAGCGGCAATTGAAATAATCTTCTAAATCGTTACGACAACTGCGCGTTATATAAAGAAATAGTTCTTCAGGGTGAACGGTGTAGGTGAGCTCAGCCTTGTACCGATCAATTGCTTTGTACCAAAGTTCATGGTATTTCAAAGAGTCTAAACTTTTTAAATAAACATCCAGCACTAGACCATTCTCACCAGCCCTACACTCGGTAAACCCATCGAGCAGAGCGGTGTATGCGTATTCAAGTACTGTATCAAAATAAAGCATGTCCGTAACACGCGCGTCTAATATAGGTTTCAGTTTACGGAATCCGACGATTTCAAACATTCTGTCGAGGATGAAACGGTTTCGCGTAGGAATAAGAGCGTTATTATCAGAAGCATTCTTCCACATCAACCGTATATCAATGCACGGCCGATCGTTATTTATACACAACGTACATACAACGGCGTATGAGGGTGCGTCACTAATCTGCTCTCTTCTTGTACCTACGTTAGCAGGTATTTTATAACGATCTTCACTCCACTTCTCAACTATCACAAAGATTCTATTCATCTCCTCGATACTTAAATAAACCCGTTTGTTTGTCGGTCTACATTCCGTTTCCAGTACATAGCTAATGGTACCGGAATTACGCCTGAACACGCGCAACGATTTCGTCACGGACACATCGTACGAGGCGTTGAGAATGCTGCTCAAAGGAAGTTCCATCGTATTCGAGGAGCGCACGTCCACTCGGCTCAAGCTCTGAGATAACTATGAGCCGTGTGAGGCACGCAGGTAGGCAGGAATGGTTCGACGGGCGGCTGACTCGATGATACGTGAATGGGCTTGTTCCGCGAGTCGAATTGTTGTACCGGTACAAGAATATCACTACCAGCCTACGCACCAGACATTTTGGATAAGAACTAGGAACATTTTATGTTTTACTAAATATCTCCACACTCCGGCGCACTATTTGAGAGGAACATATGTTCATATTTTTCCTTTCTGCCCATCAAACGATACTCGTCTCTAAACTCTGTTAAAAATTCACGCAG
Source organism: Bathynomus jamesi (assembly GCA_023014485.1). Lineage (NCBI taxonomy): Eukaryota > Metazoa > Arthropoda > Malacostraca > Isopoda > Cirolanidae > Bathynomus > Bathynomus jamesi. The sequence goes on along the minus strand of JAJOZX010004024.1, from coordinate 80,070 downwards.
GGCACTAGCCACAACCTCACTACGAACCTCATCATGATATACGTTAATATAGTGATAAAAATACTTAAGATTGTCCATGATCACGAGATTCACATTTCCAGTCGTAGGGTATGAGTAATCGACATGGTGTAGCATGACGTAATACCGCTTGTCACACCACCCATCAGCAAGACTCATTATCCATACCTGCTGCTTCTCTTCTGCACGCGTTGTTTCTTTTACTTCACGGTGTATGTGAGACTTTATAAAGTTTAGCTCTGCAGTATACTTCAGCACATCGTCTGTGCAACGAAAGCCTTCAACGGTCTCACCAGAACATCCGTAGAGTATTTGTACATCTTGGAACTTCGCACAATCCAATGTGTTTTTAAAAGAGGCATAGGAGGGATGAATAGGAAGTTTTTCGGTATCCACCACATCCTGGCACTTTACTGAATACCATTTCGTAAACGTTGTACAAGCAATATTAAAGGTAGCCATTTGAATACACGTCTGATCTGAATACACGTCTGATCTCTCGGGCTTACTGCGGTCGACTGACCACGCAGGGACTCCCAGATAGTAGCATGACTCACGGTCTTACAGTGGGCGGAGCTTAGAACTTTCACCTGCACACACACACACACACACACAGGAGAAAGTGAAACGCTATTTGAAACATGATTTATTAATAAACGAGATATTCAAGTTATATATATTTACAAATACGATTTAATAAACGAGATATTCAAGTTATAATATTTACAAATACGATTTAATAGAGATATTCAAGTTATATATATATATATATATATTTACAAATAGATACGATTATATACAAGACGTGTGAGTTAGAAGCATCATTGGTATCCAAAGGGTACGGTATCATAGGTACCAGGTAACTGGTAACGTTTCCTATAGGTGTTACGGCACACCATCGTACCCCTAAGTTCCTTCACGCCCCCCAGCTTCTGCGCCCGAAAATTGTGGGTGCCTACAATTAGTTGGGGAGGTTGTTCATCCAAACATACTAGATCCTTCAACGACTCAAAGTTAACAACCTCCCGATTCGCATGGTTGAGCGTAATACCCTTTGCCTTCACGATATATTTCATTTCCTCCCCCACCCTGACCCGTACCCCATAAGTCTTAGGTCCTGTTGAGGCAAAAGAGTCGGCGTATGCGTTGTCCCCATACTCATCCTTGATCTCATCAGTGAGCTCGCCGAGGAACTCCCCAATAGTGGGCATGTATTCACCCTCCCTCTCTGTGAATATCACGCTATCTGTATCGGCATACAATACTCTCCGCCCAAGAGAATGCAATAGACCCCAAAGTTTTATACGGGCGTAGGCTGTTGTGAAGCTGGCCACAGGTATGTTTGTAACCCTTGAGGTATCTGTGGCAAATTCAGTGTTGTTGTACTTTATTACGTAAGTATTACCTACATTTACGATCTCCATGACCTCTTTATCGGGGGCATTGGCATAATCCCAGACATCGCTATAACTTTGTGCCAAATGAATGCTCCCTCTGCCGGTATTCTGCGCAAATTTTCCCCATAGACTGTTTAGACACAACTTTGCACTAAAGCGCTTGCCAGGATTCTTTACAATTTGGACACGATCAAGTTGTATACCTTCGCGGTCGCGGTAACGTTGAATATAGGCAGACTTTTCATCTTCGGTATCAACTCCTCGCGGATACCCTGATGCCTCAACCTTATCCTTCAAAAAGGTGTTTATATATGGTGTGAAAAGGTTGGGTAGCTTCTGAAACCTCCACACCTCATGTATCTTCAGTATTCTATAACCATGGCGCACGGCTAGGGCCAACTCAGGACTTGTATATACGCCTCTGATCTTACGCTGGTGGGGTATATGGTTACATTCGCCGTTATCCTCTTCCGCGCACTTCACGCACAGGGGAAACATGAGCTTGTCGTCGATAACGACAGGTAAGATCGGCATCCATAAATTGCGTGGGGGGAGTACGTCTACGAAAGAGATCCCAAAGTAACGATCATTCAAATTTTTTGAAAATTCATTGATGGATGGTAGGCTAGGTCCCACCAGTTTCTCAGGAGCGCCCACGGGGTACGGATGCTCTTCATCACGTATGGGTATAAAGAACAGAAATCGTAGTAATGGAGCTTCACGCCCTCCGTAGGTGGGAAGTATAGTCTGAAAGGATTTGTACGTCCTCCAAACAAGCTATCACCACATTTGAGAGGATCCAGCACCATTGAACGCTTGATCGCTTTTATTTCCTCACGGTACACCTCGTCTGTCTCCATCCGTGCATCATATTCATGCTCCCACAAGACTTTGTGAGTGAACTGTGATCCTATAAGTTGATCGCGGGTGCGGGTCGATGCAAGACAGTCGGCAGGAGACCTACCGTGGATATCTCCGGTGACTCCGCACTCAGGACGGGGGCATCCATGCCACCAGCAACCGTTAAAGGAGTACACAGTCTTCACACCAGTGACACGGTTTTCACTTAACCCATCAACCCAAAAAACACGTCCATTAATCTTAATGGGTACTTCACCCGTGTTGCGGGCGTGCTTTATGTATACACCTGTCTGTTGCTGTAGGTGTATGAGCCAGTAAATAGCCTTGTGCCCGTAACTGCGGGGATTGTTTCGGTGAATAATGGCTAAGGTGTCTTTCGGCATGAAGTTATTCTTGAACACCGTAAAACATAATGATGCGATGGTGGTTGCGACTTGCAGTGGATCGCATTTGAAACGGGCTATGTACATCCTTCTAAAGGCCTGGAAACATACTCTAAGCACGCGCACATCATTCACGCAATAACGCTCACATTCATCAGCTATATTATAAGGGTTACTTTCATTAAAACTGTCGTAGTATCGATCAAAGTCTTCACGTTCATCCATACAGTCAAAATAATGTTTGGGGGTGGTGGGCCTACGTAGTTTAAAGTCTCGCTGGTGAGGAAAGTGTATGGGAAGTATCCTTTGGAAACTTCAGCTGCTACTCCCATCACCTTGGGTAGCTTTGCTAATTTACAAGGTGTGAATAATAAAGTATCTTTAAATTGTACATTGCCTCTTATCTGCATCTGTATTAATTTGTTGCCTCTTTTCAATGGATCACCTGTAAATATCTCAGAGGATTCGTGTTCAAGCAACTCCTTATAAAGGAACTGCGTGTCAAACTTTGCCCCGTTATGGGCGAGAATATACACAGTCATTTTTTTGAACTTGTCGGCTAACTTGACAATATAGGACACAAATAGTTTCACAGGACTATCGCTGACATTCGTTTTAAAAACGTTTGTCCGTTTACCACATTTGGGGCACTCGTCACATTCGATATCCATACACTCATCACAGATAGTCTGGCTCACAAGTAAATGTGGAATTACCTCTTTGGTTTCAGCGTTCGTATATGTTTCTATATCGTAGTATACAGTTATACAAGGGTTATTTTTAGGCTTAGCATCTTTCATATAACATACATGCTTTACTCCATCCGCCTTATATTCCTCCTGGCATGTAGGACAGTGAATTACGTCACACTTGTGCTTAAATTTTCCCCAATTATCCATTGTGTGAAACATACCACATTCACAGATTCTCATTTTCCTGCACGTGCCAATTGATTTATGGAAATCAAAACAGCTATTATTGAAAAATGTGCGTCTACACACATCACAGTCTCTCTTCTCAGCTTCAACTACACGGCTTTCACATTTGGTGCTTTTACACTGCTCACATACCATGTGACATTCTTTACAATGTCTCACTATATCATCCGCAAACTCGAGGCACCCCTTACACAAATCATGATGTCTCCCATATTTTCGACTTTTGTCATAACTCGCGTAAAGCCACCTTATATTACGGATGGGGAGATACGTTGTCCCTGACAATCCTAAAATAAGTAGGGGCCTTGTACGATCTCTCACACAGCTTTTAAAAACATACACAGTCCTACGACGATCATCCAACCCAAACACAACTATGCGGACATTCATTTCCTGTTCTACCCTTCTCAGCTCTTCAGGACCCATATTACAGTCAAATTCAAGTTCACAGTCTACAGCTAGTTTACGGGCATGCTCCACGACTGTAGGCAACCAAATTTTTTGAGTTCGTGTATTTTGTACAGTAAACATACGTGCTAAGAGTACTGCTATAAAGCCGCAACCACGATCGACGTTTATATGCCGTCTATAAATAGCTTGAGAATTGAAGTTAAGAGTATACGGTATGGCACTATGACCCGCAACACGGTATACATGGTCAATATTTACCGTGAAGTTGTCCATATTGAAGGCTATACTACTTTGGGCGGCTTGCATTATACGCCCTAATATATATTCTACATCTTCAGCCGCCAAACGTCTAAATGGCACTATCACCCAATAATCGTCTACATCACCGTCATCTGACCCGAATCCAAAGGACAGACTCGTCCTGACTTCACGCTCGTCACGATTCTGAAGAGCAAACTCTATAATATGCTCTACAACCCGGCGTAGTCCGCGCTCAATTCCACTGCTATACATGACTCTAGGGTCGACCCTGACTCTATACCGATTTCTAGTCAAGGCTGGGGTGGGGGCTGCGGATCGCACCAATTCCAGCGTTATACCATCCTCAACAGAACGGGGGGCGGAATTAGTGGATATATTAGCGGAAGGTGCTGCTGATGGGGGCCCTGTTGCGTAGGAGGTTGATGGTTGGGGCTCTATTATTGTAGACTTAACAGAACGGGGGGCGGCGGATGAATAAGGGGATATATTAGGTGCTGCTGGGGTGTTGTTGCGTAAGAGGTTGAGGGTTGGGGATCTATTACCGCTGCAACAGACGCGTATTTCGGTCGCTTTATACCTGACGTGGGTATCTCATACCTCCGCTTTGGACGTGTTACCGGTATCGCTGGTGAGGGTTCAGGGGAGGAGATCACAACTACACTGTCGTCGAGGTCATCCGTAATGATGGGCTGCTCTACCTCATCGTCATTCACGGTTCTGTGGGAGAAGAAATATAAGGATCAGCACTCAAAATTTGTAATATTTTGTAAATGACTCACTTAGGAGTGTGACGTGTTAGAAATGGACTCTGTAGAAAAATTCAGATTCACGAGCCCATCCACATGTATTATATCTGGACCTACAGGATGTGGTAAAACTGTGTTTATGCTTAAAATCATTAAAGAAAAGGGGGAGATGTTCTCGAAATTTGTGCATAAAGTTATATGGTGCTATTCGACGTATCAATCAGTGTTCAACGAGTACCAAGATGATATTTTGTTCCACAAAGGCGTATATGACGTTAATTCGTTAAAGGGAAATGAACATACAATCATTGTAATTGACGATCTCATGTTGGAGATGGATAAAACGTTTGCCGAGACATTTACAGTATTCTCCCACCATCTTAACATAAGCGTGTTCTTCATCAATCAGAATCTATTTTTCAAAAATAGATACATGCGCGATGTGTCGTTAAATACGCAATATCTAGTCTTATTCGCGCAACGTAGAGATGTATCACAAATTGGGGTATTAGCCAATCAAATGTTCCCGAATCAGCGTAAGGAGTTTTTGGAAGTTTATAAAGAAGCTACAAGCACGCGTTACGGATATTTGCTTTGCGACCTTCATCCGCGAAACACGTTTAGAGTGCTTCTGCGAACGAATATATTTCCAAACGAGCCTGAAACGGTGTATATTCCAGAATGACAAAGAGACTAAAGAAATACCGTGAATTAATAAAAATCTATCATCGACTGCCCGGGCAATGCAGCAGATGTTTATTAAAAATATCGATGCCGACTTTTTAAAATGCATCTGTGAAATCTGTCTTAACGTTATAAATTGCAATGTATCAATGAAAACCCATCAGAAGGCTCGCCTACGCCGCTACAAGAACATAATACGTGCACTCGCTCGTAAAAGCCAAACTGTAGCGAAGAAAAAACGAATTATTGTACAAACAGGAGGGTCATTTCTCCCCATCTTATTTTCAGTTTTGGGTCCTTTACTGACTAGATTAATATAATGAAGAAAGTGGTAGTGATTCCCCACGAGGTGTACGCCTCACTGCAAAGAGACACGTATCTAGATCCCCGTAAAAGCAGACTTAAAAGAATGGAAAGCGAATTGTTAGCCCTATTAAACAGTGAAAAAACACCTGATGAGAAAAGAATCTTATACCAAGAAGCTCTGCAGAAATTTCTTCACGAGTACGAAAATTATAAGAGCCCTACAGAGATTCCTGTGGTTATTAGGCACAGCACGGGGGACGATGGCGACATAGGATCTGTACCCGACGACACAGCTGACCAACCAAAAAGATTAGCCACACAACATATCGAACATGTATTAAAAAATACCCTCCCACTTACATTGAGGAGTAAAGGCTTAAGTCTTTATAATCTATTGAATGAGGATCCCGCCATACAATGGACCGATACAGGGGAGATCATTGTGGAAGGATCAAAGGTACAGGGATCGAATATCGTAGACATTGTCCATGATCTGGTGAGAAAGTGGGATAGGCCATCACCATCAGGATGGAAGCATATTAAAGCAAGACTACAACAAATAAATGTCCCTAAAACGTTGATAGGAAATCTGAACAGGTTAAAAGACTTGGAACATGCAACGCCTGTGACACAATTGAAGGCGCCGTCACCCCCGGCGGTAACACCTTTGAAGAGGAGCAAGAAGAGGTTAAACCAACCCTACCCACGTGCCTCTAAAATACGCAAATGGCTAACGTATTAACTAAACGCTATTATGACATTTCTACCCCATCCTCTTACGGCGGCGTAGATAGACTGTACAGAAGTGTTTACGGAGTAGGAAAAAAAGATGTTGAAAGATTTTTGAGGGAGCAGGACGCTTATACGCTTCATAAGCCTGTGAGAAAAAGGTTTAAAACAGCCAAGACAACGGCTTCCTCGATTGATTCTATTTGGCAAGCAGATTTAACAGACATGCAAAGATATTCTGTGTATAACGATGGTTACCGCTACATTCTATTCATAATAGACGTATTCTCTAGATATCTGTGGCTAGTTCCTCTGAAAAATAAATCACCTGAAACAGTTGCTAAAGCCACCAAAACGCTAATGTTAAAAGAAAACAGGGTTCCTGGCTATTTTTGTACGGATATGGGGAAGGAGTTTATAGGCCGTGCTTTTCAGAATATGTTGACAGAGTTTAATATCAGCTATTACACAACCAATTCTATACATAAGGCTTCTTTAGCTGAAAGAGTTCAGCGCACCATAAAGGAACGCATGCACCGTTATTTTACACATAAAAACACATACAGATTTCTAGACATTCTGGAATCATTGGCATCATCCTACAACCGCTCACACCATCGCACGATTGGGGCAACACCTAACGAAGTTTTAGAAAGAGGTACGCTCCCGAGAAGAGATGGATCACCACCACCACCACACTCTGCTGCGCTTCAAAATCAATGATTATGTAAGGCTGTCGCGTTCGGGGAATAAATTCGCAAAGGGTTTTGAGCAAGGATGGACACGCGAGATTTTTAAAGTTAGGGCTGTGAGACCTAAAGGTGAGATAATGATGTATTACATTGAAGATTTGAATGGGGAAGAAATCTCAGGAGGCTTTTACCGCGAGGAATTGCAGAAAGTTGCGTTTAATTTAGAAAAAAATGTGTTTAAAATTGAGAAAATTTTAGGAAGCAAAGGTTCAGGAAGGAGAAAAATGTACCTGGTGAAATGGCTAGGGTACCCAGAAAGCTTCAACACCTATATAAAAGCTGATGCAATAATGAAGCTTAAATAGTATGCAACATGGCTCCTAACCATTTCTACGTCACACTCCCGTCCTCCTCGTCCCTGTCTGTACACCCTAACAACACGCTAGCCAACTTTGTAACAGAACTCCATGGGCACATTGAATTGGGTCGTGATTCGTATGAGGTGGGGATATGCGAAATTCAGCTGGACACCGTCTTTTTAAATATTGAACATAAAGAAACCGTTTTTACGATTCTTAGAGACATTGACGAGTGTGAAAAAGCTGGGGTAGCTATGGATGAAACTATGCGCATCGCTCGGACTAAGATTGCACGGTATTACAGTACAGAAGTAAGACTAGGGCCGGGTCAATATGGTTCGGCCGAGGATGTTGTGAGAGGCTTAAACGTAAGTTTAAGAAACTCAAACCTTACGAATGATTTAGTATATGAAATCGTAAACAACCCTGCACATACACTAATCCTAAAATCAAAGACTAACAGACGTCTTAAAGAACATAGAAAGTTCAAAATTCTAACCAACGGCCGATATAGCGCAGCCTTCCAAAGAGACACATTTCACGAGACACAGTATAACTTGTCCAGATTAATGTATCAATTGAAGATGGAGAAATTGGCTGAAAGGTCCCCAGACATGTGCTATATTTACAGTTTGTTGGGGATACCCAGGCACGCCTGCTGCGCATTGCTCACATCCCCAACCATAGAGGAAGGAGTTTGAGTATTACATATGACAGACCCCATTATGTGAATGTCGCAACTAATTTAATAACCAATATCACAATATATATAAGAACGATTGAGGGCGAAAACTTCCCATTCGGTAACGGGAGCTTAACAGTGAAGCTACACTTTCGACGCACTGAGTTATAATGGATAGAAAGCCTTTCACCGTCTATCGAGGGATGCGATACCAGCGCGGTAGTGGACTTGGATCCATTTTTTCATCCATACTACGTACGGCTGTTCCTTTGCTGAAGAGGGGTGCCAGATACCTTGGAAGGAAAGCGCTACAATCAGGCCTTAACACTGCAGAAGACATATTGGCCGGGGCTAAACCTAAAGAAGCTCTAAAAAAACATTTAAAGCGTACACGGAACGAAATCATCAAAGATGCAAAGAGAAAAATGCGTGGTGGCGGGAAGAAGAAGAGGGCTCCCCGGAAGAAGAAGGGGTCACGTGGTATTAAACGTAAAAGGCTATCAAAAAAGAAATGCTGTAAGCGAATGAAACCTATGGTTGACCACTTTTTTGACTGATATAAGCTAAGGATATTGATCTCATGAATCATAGTTTGTTTACCACTTGTCGAGAGAGGAGTCACTATTTCGCCATGGCACGCTTCATCCACCCATGTAGTTCACAATGCTGTAAATCGGAGCTGTCCTTTTTTGAGCTCCCGCCAACCCAAGTTTCTATTGAGCACAGTGACTTTATTACAATTAACCCTTTAAACACAATTAGTTCCCGAGTGCACCTATAGAATTCGTGATACCCAGCTCAGGTCCTTACTTTTTTGATCCAAGCTGTGTGCACATGTACGCTAAGCTACGTATAGCCCATTCTGATGGAACGGTCTGCGATGACAAATATGCTGTATACCCTGAAACAAACTTTCTGCACGCCATATTCAACCAGTGTGACGTATATTTAAATCAGACCAACATATCGGCAGGCACGGGGTACTATCATCTACGAGCCTATTTGGAAAATGTCCTCAACTTTTCCAAAGAAGCGAAGGCTACCTTTTTAAGTGCGGAGGGATATTATCAAACTAAAGATGAAAATAGTATAAAGGACAAATTTAAAAATTCTAAAAAGAAAATATACGAGTGTTTTGGACGGTTGCACACAGATTTCACTTTCCAGGAGAAGTTGCTTGTGAACGGGGTGGATATGAAAATAAAGCTCACCCGCACGAGTCCTGAGATCTGCTTAAATCTGGATGCGAATCAAGAAGAGGGTGCAAAGTCCGTTGTGGTTCACATTATGGACACATACCTCCGCGTACGGCGAGTGAAATTAAGTTCACCAAAACAACTAGAAATTGAGAAAAATTTACTAAACGCTACAGTGAAATATCCTATTAACAGAGTGCAGATCAAACTATATACGGTTCCTGCAGGGTTGGCATCGAAGCAGATAGAAAACATTGCCCTGGGAAATCTTCCTAAAAGGATATTAATCGGCATGCAGGACCACGCTTCGGTGAATGGAAAATATAAAAAGAGTGCCTTTAAATTCGAGAATTTCGGACTTAAAAATATAACTCTATACGTTAATGGCACTGCTTTGGGTGGAACAATGGGTACGGACTATTCATCAGACGCTGTGTTACCTCTTTGTGCCAGAGCCTATAGTAATCTGACCCATATTGCAGGTGATTGTGATGAGCTTGGTAATGGGGTAACGCAGGAAGAATTCATTGATCAATTTAACCTTTACCCGTTTGACATTACACCTGACTTATCTGCTAGCGTAAATACCCATTTAACCCCACAGCAGAGCGGTAACATCTCAGTGCGGCTGGAATTCGCCAAGCCTATAGACGCTCCTATTAGTGTACTAGTATATCTCGAATCGCAAGCCCTAATAGAAGTAGATAGATTTAGAAGCGTTATCACTGACTTTTAAAATGGATGCTAATACACTTCAGAAAGTAATGGAGCGAGTCACACGTTCCAAATTTATCGGCGTGTTTGCGAAGAATGAAACATTGAGTTTGCCAAGTACGCGAGAATGCGGTAGTCTTATTGTGAACACAGACATCATCGGTAATGAAGGGATTCACTGGATCGCTGTCTATTTTAAAAATAGACAGCGCCTGTACTATTTTGATTCACTCGGTACTCAACCCTGGAGTGACCCTATTATTGTAAAATTTCTCGCTCAGTTACATATTCCCGAAGTTGTGTGGTCCCCATTTCGCATGCAAGGATATTTTACTAATGTTTGCGGAATGTACTGTGTCTCATTTCTCATGCATATGTCAAATGATAAAGAATTTATAAATTTTTTAAATTTATTTGACCCGTGTCACACTCGCCGAAACGATGAAATGGTATGCAGACAGATAAAAAACCGTTTTCCAATTGTACGTACTCGTTGTATATTATAATGTTTTTGTTCGTATATTTGTAACGATATATTCGTTTATTGTACTGATTTCTTTCATTTAATAAATTTATGAAAATATATTGTGTCTTCTTATCCCAAAAAGATCGAAAAACACTTACATTATTTCGGTGTGACATTGTTGACTGATCAGTATACCCTCCCTATTCCGAGATTCTTCAAAAGATTGTATAACACGTGTCAAATCCTCATCGGACCTTAAAGGAATAATGCTTTTAAAACATATACAGAGTATACAGACAGATCCCCATTATGTGAAGATATCTTTGGTTCGAGGAGTGAACGCCATAAAAATTTCGATTTTAGCATAATGGGGAAATAACATTGATTGACATTTTTGGCGAGTATCTATTTGACGAGATACTACAACTCTCCATATATATATAAAATTCTAATTATAGACACTTACATTTCTATGGTAGTCCCTTGCGTCGGATTGTAAGGAGCGTCACTGCAAATATCTTCTACGGTTTGCGTTGAAAATAATTCGCCACGATCAATCGCATTGAAAAGACTAATTGCGGTTAATGCTGCAGTATCACGTTCTTCATACAAGTCTGGGGAGACGTACAGGTCCATGGTGGAGGATGTGTGACACTGCTGACTGATCAGTATATCATCCATATTCCGAGGTTCTTCAAAAGATTGTATAACACGTGTCAAATCCTCATCGGACCTTAAAGGAATAATGCTTTTAAAACATATACAGAGTATACAGACAGATCCCCATTATGTGAAGATATCTTTGGTTCGATTACCAATTTCGATTTTAGCATGATGGGGAAATAACATTGATTGACATTTTTGACTAGTATCTATTTGACGAAATACTACAACTCTCCATATATATATAAAATCGAATTATGGACACTTACATTTCTATGGTAGTCCCTTGCGTCGGATTGTAAGGAGCTTCACTGCAAATATCTTCTACGGTTTGCGTTGAAATAAGTCGTCACGATCAATCGCTCTAAAAAGACTAAGTGCAGTTAATGCTGCAGTATCACTTCTTCATACAAGTCTGGGGAGACGTACAGGTCCATGGCGGAGGAATGATTATTCACTGACGCGAAAATAGCTACTGTTACTCCCAACTGAAAAATATCCCCTTTTATATGCACAATCGCAAGCTCCGCCCAAAAGACCAGATGTTCGTCGTGATTGGCTGCCGATGTAGCTGGGTGGAGCTATGACGTGTACCATTCCGCTATAACGGGTACGGACGAGTAATTGCATCTTTATATTTTCACTAATAGATTAATGCTCTTATTCTCCTTTGAAAATTATTTGGTGATTCGTATAGAACTTTTGATATTGATTCCAAATATGGTTTCAGAAGTTTTCTATCACCCATAGTTTTCGAGAAAATAATATTTCCATTTACTCAGTTTCCCGCATCATTAGTCACTAATGTAATCGAGAGGGTATAAAGAAATATATCATAATTATATTTTAAAAATAACATTCGGTTTCAACGTTAAACTGTGGGTCTAAGGTCCGCCCGAATTGTTCATTCTGACGAAGGTCAAGCTTTCCACTCCACCTTAGACCTACAGTTTAACTCCGAACCATCAACAGCCCAGCGTCTTAACCACTAGGACACGTAGGGTACCCATTTATCTGCCAACCACTTTCTTTGTTCCACTCCACCTTAGACCTACAGTTTAACTCCGAACCATCAACAGCCCAGCGTCTTAACCACTAGGACACGTAGGGTACCCATTTATCTGCCAACCACTTTCTTTGTTACTCCACCTTAGACCTACAGTTTAACGTGGAACCATCAACAGCCCAGCGTCTTAACCACTAGGACACGTAGGGTACCCATTTATCTGCCAACCACTTTCTTTTATTATGTGTAATGACCACCTTAGACCTACAGTTTAACGTGGAACCATCAACAGCCCAGCGTCTTAACCACTAGGACACGTAGGGTACCCATTTATCTGCCAACCACTTTCTTTTATTATGTGTAATGACCACCTTAGACCTACAGTTTAACGTGGAACCATCAACAGCCCAGCGTCTTAACCACTAGGACACGTAGGGTACCCATTTATCTGCCAACCACTTTCTTTTATTATGTGGAATGACCACCTTAGACCTACAGTTTAACGTGGAACCATCAACAGCCCAGCGTCTTAACCACTAGGACACGTAGGGTACCCATTTATCTGCCAACCACTTTCTTTGTGTAATGACCACCTTAGACCTACAGTTTAACGTGGAACCATCAACAGCCCAGCGTCTTAACCACTAGGACACGTAGGGTACCCATTTATCTGCCAACCACTTTCTTTTATTATGTGTAATGACCACCTTAGACCTACAGTTTAACGTGGAACCATCAACAGCCCAGCGTCTTAACCACTAGGACACGTAGGGTACCCATTTATCTGCCAACCACTTTCTTTTATTATGTGGAATGACCACCTTAGACCTACAGTTTAACGTGGAACCATCAACAGCCCAGCGTCTTAACCACTAGGACACGTAGGGTACCCATTTATCTGCCAACCACTTTCTTTTATTATGTGGAATGACCACCTTAGACCTACAGTTTAACGTGGAACCATCAACAGCCCCAGCGTCTTAACCACTAGGACACGTAGGGTACCCGTTTATCTGCCAACCACTTTCTTTTATTATGTGGAATGATGAACAGCTGGGCTTTGCTGATCTCTTACATATAAAACCCATTCACTAAGAACATTGGCTTTCCTTTCTCACTAGAAACAAACTGCCATAAGTAGAATTTAATTGGATTCATCTACACTATATATATATATATATATCATTATATTTCTATATGACACCATACAAATTACGCGTAAATATTTTCATTGTAGAAGTAATAACAATGACAATATTAATATCTGAAGTCAGTGGTGGTTTCTGCTCGAATAGCTTGTAGAAGGATAATCCCTCGACCCGAAAAAGGTCTCTAGGGACACGATTCGAACTGATTTAGCTTCTGCCTTTCATCGTGTGTGTGTGTGTGTGTGTGTGTGCAAGAGTTGTTACTCGTTTATTTTATATATATATATATATATATATATATGGGGGGAAGATCTCTCACCCATCAGGTGTTCTTCGACCCGACCCCGTTTCATTGTAGAAATAATAATAATAATAATAATAATAAATGATAATAAGAATTGATGTGCAAGGTGTTTGCAGTTAAGATGTAGTTTGTGTGTAAAAAGTTATTTATGCTGTTTAAAAGACTGTATAATTATAGTAAACGAAATAAACTAGTTAACCGTAAAATTAATTATTTTCTATTATGACGTTTTCGAAGGTAAACTATGTTATTTGTTTCTTTAAGTTCAATGAAGTTAATGTTAAATTTGCTTCTAAACTAAAATTAAATGTTATAAAATAAATAATATATATATATATATATATATATATATATATATATATTTACCTAACATAAAAAGAATGTGTATATATATATATAGCATAATAATATATATCTAGCAATCCGATCATTGCAAAAAAAACTGGAAAGGTATGCAATTAATAAAGGTGCATTTAAACAGAATTTAATTGGAATAACTGCCGTCATATATGTGTTACACAATGGATGATTAATGGGACACATGGCGCTATCTGGCAACTGAACACATTGCGCTATCTGGCAACTCAGCCAGAATAGAGGCTTATAAAAGACCGCGAAGTTGGTGAAAGACTCATTCCCAGCTCGGCTCCAGCCGAGCAAGGACCTCTGGTCCTTCTCTTTCTGGCCCTTTGGTAAACCCCTTAGTGGCCTCTTAGGTTAGGAAAACGAAAATAATATGCCTTGCTATCAATGGCAACTACTCTCTCTCTCTCTCTCCTTCAGGTATCTCCCTCCTTCAGGTATCTCTCTCTCCTGCATGTGTACCTACTGCATGTGTACCTCCTGCATGTGTGCGTATGTGTGTGTGTACCTCTCCTCTCTCCTTCAGGCGTCTCTCCCTCCTACAGGCGTCTCTCTCTTCTTCAGGTCTCTCTCTCCTTCAGCTGTCTCTCTCACCTTGGCTCAGCCAACAGGCTGATTCAGCCAACTGGCTGATTCTGGCTGATTAGGAGCCTATAAAACAACGCCTACTCGGCTGAAGTCTTAAAGTGCACTTGGCTCCTGCCAGGTGAACACCTCTCCTCCTTTCTCTCCTCCTTTCTCTCTGGCCCTTTGGGGGGAATAGCTTGGGGGAGGCCCCCAAGTTGCATGCCCCTTGCAACCTAGGTTGGTGCATGACCCTTGCAACCTAGGTTGGCAACAAAGGCCAGTACTCTTTTTTTCTTTCTTTTTTCTTTTTTTTTCCTTTTTTATTTTTTTTTATTTTTTTGCAACCCCCACCCCCCTTTGCAACATTACATAATAACCTGCAACATTCTTGCACTCTCCCCTTTTGCGGCTATACTACTCACCCCATTCAAGAATCTATCGGGTGTACACCTGACCCCCGCTTGGCTTTTTCAATATGGCCGGCGAAACTGAAAAATCCCATATCCTGGTCAATACTTGAAGGATTTTGATGATCTTGGTGTCATTTTTGGGTTTTTTAGGATGATGAGTCGATCTGGAGGGGTTGCAGATACTTTGGGAGTAGTTTTGACCCACATTCGTCAATACTCAAGGTCATTGGAGGTCAAACGCCCCCCGAAATAAGGAATATCCCATATCCCGGGCAGTGGCGGAGATATTTTGGTGATCTTACTGTCGTTTTTGTGGTTTTGGGCGAGACTGAGTAGTTTTTAGGGTTTAAAATGAAATCAAGGATTATTTTCCCCATGGTAAGGTGAATTCCAATATGTCTAATTATTCCTCTTAATTTTTTTCAGGTTGTTGAGATTATTGCTGATGGTGCTGCCCACCTGGTGGTTTGATGACGTCTTGGTTGTGTTGATTCCAAAATTGTTTTTTGACTGCTGAATATGGAGAATATACCAGGTGAGCATTGTTTAGTTTTCATTTGCTGAGGATAAATTATTTCAATGCGATTTGTACTCTGAAGAATGGGTAAACAAAATTCTTATTTTTCAGGTTTTACCAAAGCTGCAGACGAATGTTTCTTCAAGGACTTCCTGCGTAGCTGTCCTGAAGGTCAGAAAGGTCTTTCAAATTGTGGGAGGATTCAAAAAATCATAGAAAGCAGCGACATCAGAGGCAGCCAGATGTTCGAGCGAGACTAGAGCCTCTTGGAAGATGGAGCAAAAATCCTTTGTCACAAGAACTGTTTCCACTTATGTGTCCAAGCGGAATTTATCAGCACTCATGAAAAAGAGAGAATGTGATACCCCTACAGTGGAGCCAAAAAGACTACGTAGTGCTGTTCTCAGTGAAGGCCCAGTATATGACCCTAAAAACTCTCTTTTGTTTGAAAGTCAGTGACTATATTACCCGAGAAATATGACATCAAAGTTCCGGTGCAATACCACATTCCAGCATCTAGGTTTATGACCGACAAGCCTGGTGATAAAAAAACAAATTACAAAGATGTGTTGATAGAAAAGTGTAAACTGAAAAATGATGAGCAGGGACAAGCTGTACTCAGTAGGTTGTTGGGCATGAAAGGAGATTTACCGGCTGAAGAAGCCCGATACCATAAAGATTGTATGTCTACCTTTCATGTTGAGGTTCAGAGAGCTTGCCAGAATAAGTCAAGGGTTGAACCTGAAGACCGCCCCTCCATTGCTTTGTTGTAGAATTGCCGAAGGACAAAATGAAACCATGGAATTCAATTGAAGTAGAGAAGCTTCACAAAGAGTTAGGTGGTGAGAAGTTGTCACGTAGGTCAGTCATTGTAAAAGTTAGATTACTTCAAAGACGAAATTGTAGGCTTACATGAGGATGGTATCGCTACGTTGTTAGTTTTCAAAAACTATGCTGCCTCATGCCTGAATATTGCAAAAGATTGTGAGGAATCTGTTGATATTGATGAGTGTGTGAAGAAGCTGGGCAAGCAAATCGCGAGTGAGTGCAAATGTCCCATGATTATGGAGTCTCCAATGCGTGGCAAAAAATCGGTGGACATCCGAGCAACTGTAACCCAGCACAAAGACATCATCCCACAAATCCTCAAACTACACGCTTTGAGTGGTTGTGACACAGTTGCAGCAATACATGGCATCGGCAAAGCCACTGCCATTGCCACAGCCAAGAAGGGTGGGAAGCTAGACAAGCTGGAGTCCCTTGATGCATGCTTTGACCATATCGAGAAAGAGGCAACAGCGTTCATTGTTGCACGCTATGGGAATAAGAAATCCTCATCTCTTACCGAGTGTTGTCAGCGAGTATGGGCTCAGAAGACAGGGAAGTTGGGAACTGCTGCACCCAAACTATGTTCTCTACCACCAACAACTGAAGCTTTCCATCAAAATGTGCTCAGAGCCCACTTAGTACAGGATCTGGCCTAGAGTTCGTATAAATTTCTGGGTGCAGAGGTTTTGACGACTGATCTAGACTAATTTTTGGGCGTAGAATCCGAATTTTTCTATGCCATCGCACCAAATTGGTGCGAAAGTGGTCAAAATGGCAAAATTTTATCAGTTTTTCGTATTTTTGTCATATTCTTGAGTTGAAATTTTTTTTAAGGGCAATTGTTTGTTTGAGAATCTGTGTTTGTAACATACTGCTGCCTGAACCAAGAAAACTGACAGAAATGTCAAAAAGTAACAACAAAAATAGTAAAAAATTAATATTGTCAAAAAATCGCAAAAATGGAATTTTTGGCTATTTTGGTGCATAAACTAGCTCTAACCAATCTTATCGAACTAAATAGTCAAGAAATTAGATATTAATAGCTCTACTAAATTTCCTAACACAAAAACATGTACAAGTGTCTAAATTTTGGGTTACAATGATTAAAAATGGTTGTAGAATATTTGAAAAAATAGACAAAATATAAAAAATAGTGCTAATTTTATAAAACTCTTAGGTTGCATGTTGTAAAAGACTGAGATAAGATCATGTATTATTTCTGATGATGAAGTTGACTGAAAATCTTGCAAAAATGACAAAAACTCTCAAGGGCGCTTGTGTGATTGAGAAAGAGTGTTACCGTCACTCAAGTGCATCTTCCCAGTGCAGCACCACGGCAATGGGCTAAGTTATACTAACTTAGTGGGAACGACCTCATTTAATGATGAGGCCCCATTGTTTTTTTTTGTTTATTTGAAACTTGTATTGAAACATTATTTACAAATAAAAGCACTATGGCTTTTGTGGTATCATCTTCCGACACCACGAAAATGAAACAGAAGTAAATGTACAGATTTATTCATCTGTAATTTTATTCAGTTACCTGCTGAAATTCAGGCGTTAGGATTTTGGCATGTTCTTTGATTGCACTTGCAGAATGAGCAGCATGGTATGGATGACGCAGTGCAAGGGCATTTTGACCTTGGTACAGGTTTTGCAGCTGCAAGGTTCAATCAAATCCTGAGGTTTATCTGGGTAATCGGTTAGTTGAGGTTCCAAAAGTCCCTCATCAGACTTTACGTAACCATAGTCAAGTGGATTTAAATTTTCAGATGTGGAGCCATATGGAGAGTCAAGCCAAAGTTTGCACTGAAGATATGCCCGTTTAATATGCAGTCTAATACTTTTTGAAGAGCAAGGAAGCTGAGTAAAATCGATTTTGTCCCCAGTTTTGTAGTATTGCTCAGATCTTAGTTGATAATTATCAGTATCTGAATTATTGAAGAGCCCTGTATTGTGGTTTATGTTTCTATCGCATCACAAACCACAGGAAATGGTCGAGATTAACAGTCTCTAGTAAATGATCGTTTGCCTTGTACTCAGAGACTTGGAAATCTTGACTTATTGTACCTCGTTCATGTCTTGGACCAATCGAGATAATTTCTTGGCAAGGAAGAACGCTTTTTAACTTGCCAAGCCGGAGGGTTGACTCTGGAGCTTCACTGATCTTATTAGTATGCTGTTGTGTTGGTGCAGAGCTTAATGGAGCATTTTGGAAGCGTTTTAAGGCTAGATCAAGATCGTTTGGATCACAATAGCTAGAGCGCAAATCAAAACTAAGTTTTTAACTCTTTCCTTAGGTTCTTAGCAACGTTTTCGACAGATGATTTCCACAAAGTTTCAACAATTCTTGCACTCTCAATCTGGACAGAATAAAGCATCTGGGATTTTCGTTTGTTGCTAGGATATGTAAAATAAATGGTGTCCTTAAATTTGTCTATAAGCAGGCTCTTAACCAAATAGTTGCTGATAGATTCATCCTGGTTCAGCTTTTTATCGATCTCTTGTCTCAAGTAGGTGACACTGTATCCACAGCTTGTGAAGTCTATTTTTGAGACTACATCATTAAACGCTTCTTGAACCATGTCAATAGAACCCATAACTTCATTTTCTTGCTGTCTTTTTTCCAAAATCGTCTCTATTCTGCGATCATAGGCTGCAAAATGCTTCTTTATACAATTATTATGATAGAATACATCTTTGTATTCGTTCAACAACGCTACTCTGGTAAAAACATCGTCTTGGAACAAGTGAGCATAACTCAATAACTTTTGGGCACGACCTGGAGTACATATCCGAAACAAATCATGGTCAATGTTTCCACCTTTCAATTCGACTCGAGCTGAACCACAAAATACACACACTTTCATATCCTTGATATGCTGTGTTTTAATCCTTTTGCTTGAACTATTTTCTGGAGGAGTTAATGCTTCCCCTAAGGAGGAATCGGAGGGTTCAGATTCAGCATTTTTTTTTTAGTCCATGTTCTCCGCTGCTCAAATATTTCTCTGCACTTGGGCTTTTGTTCTTCTGGCACAAGATACATTTACCAAGGTTTGAGCTATGCTTCTTTTCTGGCACAAGATACATTTACCAAGGTTTGAGCTATGCTTCTTTTCTGGCACAAGTTGACATACATCCTGAAAAAATAAAATATACTAAGACTTCTTGCAATTGCAATTACTGTATAATAGACTGGTTCTATTCTATACATATAAAAATTCATTTGTAACACATTGGTCTTTATATTTGTTTTAAATATTCAATTCGATTATTACTTACCATGATCTATCATCTGTTGAATCACAAAATGAATACAGGGATCCTCAATTTGTAGCTACTACCGATACTAAACCTGAAACACAATAAAGATGACTTAGTTACTCTAAAGAAATCAAATAGATCGATTCTACAAGAAGTTCAAGCATTTTACAACAAGCAAGCATAAGAATAACAAAATTAGTACTATTTTTTTTAATTTTGGCTATTTTATCAAGTATTTTACAACCATTTTTATCGATTTATACCCGAAATTTAGACATTTGTGCATACTTTGTTTTAATAAATTCTTGCAGAGCTATTAATATCTAATTTCTTGACTATTTAGTTCGGTATGATTGGTTAGAGCTAGTTTATGCACCAAAATAGCCAAAAATTTAATTTTTGCGATTTTTTGACAATATTTACTTAATTTTTTACTATTTTTGCTGTTATTTTTTTACATTTTTGTCAGTTTTCTTAGTTCAGGTAGCAGTATGTTACAAAAACAGATTCTCAAACAAAAAATTGCCCTTAAAATTTTTTTCAAATCAAGAATATGACAAAAATACCAAAAACATAAAATTTTGCCATTTTTGCCAATTTTTTGCCATTTTGACCACTTTCGCACCAATTTGGTGCGATAGCATAGAAAAATTCGGATTCTGCGCTCCAAAATTAGTCTAGATCAGTCGTCAAAACCTCTGCACCCAGAAATTTATACGAACTCTGGGCCAGATCCTAGACTAACTACACAGTGGCGAACTGGCTCGATGCACTAAAGTGTGACCCACCACCACTTGATCCTGTGCATTATGGGTGGGAGAGAGACGAAACAGAGTTCTCATCCCAAAAATAGTTGGTGAAGGAGTGTGCTTAGCACCAGATGAAGTTCTGAAGCTAATCAGATGTGGGTGTAAATCACAATCAGCATGCAGGGGTAGTCGCTGCAGCTGCATGGGACGCGGAATCCCTTGCACAATGTTCTGTGCATGTGGCAGCGGCTTGGATTGCAACAATCCATTGACCCAAAACGCAAACGAAGAGCAGACTGATAATCCTGACGATCCTGACACAACCATGTCTTTTGATATTTGCCCCCAATAAATGGTTACCTAATGTGAATAACTGCATCAAAGTTGTCACTGCCAATCCCCCAGCTAGGTGTGAGCTTTGTTTTGCTTACGAGGTCATATCTTGTAGCTTTGCAACCTTCCATAGAATGCATGTGCCCTGCACTTCAGCATAAATTGTGGTTTATATCCGAATATCCATATCCATATAATGTGGGTTATGTCATTTAAGCATTATGATCTGGTTTTATCTGCAGAAAAGATGTTAAGTGCTCAGCAGTTAGCTAGATTGTAGAAATTGCCACTGAAATATAGCAAATACAGTGATGTCAACTGTGGCATTATCATATTTCAAGGCCAAACTTTAACCTCAAATGATCTTGACTTGACCCATGGAGTTGCAAAATGATATCCTACTGTTATCATGTGCCTATAGAACTACTCAGTCTCGCCCAAAACCATAAAAACGATAGTTAAATCACCAAAATATCTCCACGACTGCCCGGGATATGGGATATTCCTTATTTCGGGGGTCGTTTGACCTTGAGTATTGACGAATGTGGGTCAAAACGATTCCCAAAGTATCTGCAACCCCTCCAGATCGACTCATCATCCTAAAAACCCCTAGAAATGACACCAAGATCATCAAAATCCATCAAGTATTGACCATGATGTGGGATTTTTCAGTTTCGCCGGCCATATTGAAAAAGCCAAGCGGATCGTCTTTTGTCTGATGTTACGTTCCCGCCACCTGAGAACGAGCCCTATAACCGTCTCTTTACGATGCGGGAACTTTGGGCTGCCTTGGCAACCCGTCGTTCTTCCGCCGCCCCTGGCCCTGATGACATTCTGTATGACTTTATTCGGAATCTGCACCCGATGGCCCTACACTTCTTGCTGGATCTTTTCAACCGGATGTGGGTTAAGGGGTCGTTCCCTTCCCGTTGGAGCGAGGCGATTGTGGTCCCGATACCTAAACCGGGGAAGGATCCAGCGGAGGTGGCGGGCTATCGGCCTATTTCCTTGAGCTGCTTATGCAAGCTCCTGGAAAAAATGGTGGCCATCCGACTTTCATTTACGCTTTCGTCGGTTTCGGGATACTCTGGACCCCCTTCTCCTCCTTGGTCATGATATACAGGAGGCTTTTTCCCGCCGGAATCTTGTTCTGGCCGTCCTTTTCGACGTCCAAAAGGCCTATGACACGAGTTGTTATGGACCGTTTGAAGTCTCTTGGTTTCATGGGCGTTCTGCCCACGTTTATTCGTAACTTCCTCTGCCGTCGCACTTTCCGCGTCCGTAATGGGGCGGCCCTATCTGACCTGTATGTTCAAGAGGAGGGGGTGCCTCAGGGGTGTGTATTGAGCGTCTCCTGCTTCAATCTGGTCATGTCTGCGCTACCGGGGACCCTTCCGCCCTCGGTGCGTTGTTCCGTCTACGCCGACGATCTGGCTGTCTATGCCGCGTGGACGAGCTCCCCCTTCGTGGAGAGGCAAGTCCAACTCACGGTCAATTCGGGTTGAACGTTGGGCGTCATCGGTGGGCCTTACGCTGTCTTCCCCGAAGACTTCGTGTGTGGCCTTCCTTCCGTCGAGGAGACGGGGCTCCGGCGCCGTCCCGGCCTTTAATCTTACACTCGGGGGTCAGCCTCTGGCCCTCGTTCCATCAGTGCGTTTTCTGGGTATGGTCTTCATAACCGTTTGAGCTGGGTCCCCCCCTTCGCAGGCTGCGCGAGACCGCAAGACGTACCCTGGATTTGCTGGGACATTTGTCTCACACTACATGGGGCGCGGATAGCGGATACTCCTCCATTTGTATGTGTCCCTGGTACAATCAAAATTGGAGGGTCGGAGGTCGTTCCTCATTGCCAAGCACTATCTCCGGATCCTCCGTCTTCCTAACTCTCCTCTGTTCCAGGTTGTGGAGAGGGCCTTCTGCCGGGATGGGGGTTGGTATTTCACCGACGGTGACCTCCCTCCTCGATGGTATGGGCACTCCTCCTCCATCCGTCATACCGGTCACTTTCGAGGGTGTTGCACCTTGGGAGAGCACCCCTGTTACATGCTGTAGGGCGTTGCGCCCCGCTCGCAGGGCCGATTCTGACTCTGCTTTGCTTCGGTCCCTGTTCCTTCAGCATACAGCGTGTCACTGCATGTGTTGCGGTCTTCACAGATGGCTCGAGGTCGTTGGCACTGCGGCTGTTTCCCAGTCGTCTGCCCTTGCTCCCCAGTGTACCCGCCTCTCCGATGAGGCTTCCGTTTTCACGGCGGAGCTCTATGCCATTCTGAGTTCTCTGGAGGTGGTGCGGGAGCATCCGGATGGGTAGTTTGTTATCTATTCGGATTCCCGCAATGCCCTGGATGGCTTGGAGTGTTTCGACCCCGTCTACCCACTGGTCCGACGTATCCAGTTACTGTGCCATATCCTTGTCACTTCTGGTGGCAAGGTGGTGGTATTTTGCTGGATCCCTGCACATGTTAACGTAGCTGGAAATGAGGTTGCCGATCAAGCTGCCCGTTCCGCGTGCCGACTACAGGTTTCACCCGTGTCCCTCCCCTTTTCCGATTATAGCCTTGGTTTTCGTAGGTTTTTTCGCTCCCGATGGTAGAGTCGCTGGGATGGCGCTTCAACTAACAAACTCTGCAAGATTAAACCCAAATTGGGATGTTGGGCCTCTTCCTTCCATCGGTCGCGCCATAAGGAGGTGGCTTTGGCCTACCTCCGTATTGGCCACACCCACCTGACCCATGGCTATTTGATGGCCGGGATCGGGTGCCCCGATGTCCCAATTGTAACGTTCCACTTACAGTTGCCCACCTCCTGGTGCAGTGTCCGCTTTACTCCGCGCAGCGCAGAGTATTTCACCTTTTTGATGAGCGTCAGGCCTTGTGATAGGCTTGGCGTTATTCTATCTGAAGGTCCCTACTTTTCGGAAACTGGGTTGTTCTCCTTCCTCTTTCGTTACCTACTTCTTTACCGGCTGTGATTCCGCTATGATTTTTCTGTATCTGGTTTTTTTTTTTTTTTTTTCCTGTCTATTGTTCATTTCCGCTAGCTGTTTCATAGTTTTCGTCCTGTGTTCGCTCTGCTATCCACCTTTCTTTTGGTGGCCATGAGCGGTCATACTTTGAAAATAAAAAAATGTGTATATATATATATATATATATTACACATTCAATTGGAGCTTACACGTTGGCATTATATGTAGGCCTGTCCCATTTTCCATGCCAGGCCAACTCAACAGCGGCTCTTATTTGAAATGGCTAACAGTATTGACCAGACATGTTACTTGCATTGTCATAGCTTTGACCGTGGCAATCGTCAACATAAACTTGTAACATCTGTAGTTTTCATCACAGCCCCTGATAGATGTTCAGATTTGTGATTTAGATTAAGTAGAAAAGTAATAAATCGCTCAGCAGGTGAACCATCCGGACGAACACAGCTCATTATGAAGTTTATGAAAGTTAGTTGATCGATATGGGCAATATCGGGTGTAGAGTCCACGTTAATAGAAAAGTATTTCGCAACTTTCACTTCCTCAGTTACTTTCTTTTGAACTTGTTCGCCCATCTTTGAACAAGATCAATTCATCAACACTCGTTAGTGATAAATACGACGGGTTACCTTTTCCAGCATTACCAAATCTAGCTATATGATCAGCCATGAATGGATCGAATTTGCTTATAAGGTATAAACATCCCATGAAATTTCCATTTGCTTGAGAGGCAAAAACTTCATCGTGACATGTTGACAATCCTCGAGATGCCAAAAACTTAATAGTTCCGATCACTCGTGAAGAACATTTCGCCAATACGTTATTTCTTTTTTCAATTGAATTGCAATTTGTTTATCAATCCTTTCCAATGTTTTTCCCCCCGAGCAATTAAGGACATACATTTTCGACGTTCACTAGACCTTTCATGATCTTTCATTCTTGTTTTTCCATTTTTCCAATCGGAAAAACCAGTAGTGAATGAATTTACGCCACCAAAAAGTTTGCATGCAGCACAGTAGACGGGACCCGTAGAGGGAGAGTATACTAGCCATTTACTGTACATTATGCTGTTTCGCCATTTGCGAGTTTTCTACTAAATAAAGCTTTCGAAAGATACCTATTTTTATCAGAATGCATTTTCAAAGACCTGAAGAAATCACAATACTTTTGTTTCGCTCCATTTCGAGCACTGCTCTTCCGAATATGATCGTTCATTACACTTCAGTCGAATCATCGCTTACGGTTACCTCAACATTGTCTCCTGATTAAAAATGTCCTTTATCGCCTACACTTTCACTTGCATATTGGAGACACGGTTTATCTCCAATTTCAATATCGACCTCACTATCAGTTATACAGGGTGGGCCGTAAGTTTCCATACATAGGAAAAATAAACATTTTTTTATGGACAACCATTTTTATTTATATAATATGCTCTACATGGTTGCCATTGTTTTGAAAACACATTTCAATACGTGTTCCCCACTGTTGATGAACACGCATTAGCACAGTTGACGTTATGCTTGTAATGGCGTTGGTGATACGTTCCTTTAGAATCAGTGGTTCTTAACCTTTTTACTACCATGCCCCCTCTAGGAATTGGTCCTTCCCTCCACGCCCCCCTTCAATCAAAATAACATTCTCAATAACTTCTCATATTAGCCCATGCTCTCGTTAAGAGAATAACAAATACAATTAGAGAAATTCCTGTTTCTAGGGGGGCGCGCCCCCCTGGTTAAGAACCACTGCTTTAGATGATTTATGTCTCGTATCTTTTCCTGATACACCATGGCCTTCAAGTGCCCCCAAAGATAGAAATCAAGGGGGGTGAGATCTGGGGATCTGGGAGGCCACTCCACAGGACCACGCCGACCAATCCAAGCATCCGGAAACTACTGCTGATCCAAATACCGACGCACGTGAAGACCATAATGAGGTGGAGCTCCATCTTGCTGGAAGTAAACTGGGAAGTTACCTTCCTCGTTTAGCAGGGATGGGAAAATCTCTTCTTGCAACAAGTTAAGATACCTTTCGGCATTAAGATTTCCACTGACAAAAATTGGTCCAATAATTCTGTCACCCCATATCCCGGCCCACACCATCACTTTACCGGCACCTTGCATCTTCGTCGGACTCAGCCAGTTAGGGTTAGCATTACTCCAATAACGTATGTTTTGCCGATTAACCTCTCCATTGACGTAAAAATTTGCTTCATCAGTAAACAAGATCTTAGTTGAAAAGTTTGCATCCTCGTTCACTTTGGTTAATGCCCATTCACAGACTTCCATCCGTCTATCCGGGTCGTCTTCACTCAAATGCTGTGCCATATGCAATTTGTATGGATGCCATTTGTTTGCTTTCAAAATGCGCCTGATACTCGATCTGCTGACACCACTTTCTGCAGACAACCGTCGTGTACTTTTTCTGGGACTCCGTGTAAGCGCTGTAAGTATCGTAGCTGTTGTGTCTTCATCGGTGGCTGTACGTCTTGGACCACTTCGCGGTTGATCTGCAACATTTCCAGTTTTCTGAAACTTGTCAATAAGTTTTGCCACAGTGTCGTGTGTGATGTTCGTTCCATGTTGTCTGTTAAAGTTCATTGCAACCATGCGACTGCTTCCCGACCCAGCCATCAGTATGATTTCAATTCGTTGCTCTTTCGTCAAACGCATATTCTTAGGGTATCTGAAACATAAAAACAAACGTTTAATTTTTCCTATGTATGGAAACTTACGGCCCACCCTGTAGTGTTATTTATATGTAGTAGTTACCCTCAAAAACTATATTTATTTTATGGTAATTACGCTCACAGTAATTTAATTTTTTATATTTTAAATAAGAAAATGTTTTAAAGAATTTGCTCTATAAATATGGTTTTATTTTTTATAATTTCTATATTGGTTTCAATTTATTTCAACTACCTACAATATGTGCATATGTATAGCAAAAAATTTTCTTTATCGAAGTCGTAAGACTAATGACAACCCTATTGCGTTAATTATTTTTAATGGTTTTATATATTACATATAAAATTGACAAGAAATTCATACAATATTACAACGGTTGGATCTTTTTCAAATGGACGACCCCACGGGATTTAGCTGAAAATTTGTATACTAATAAATTTTTATATTCTAGTAACGAAAATGACATTATTTTCCTGGAGAAATATGAAAAAAAATGTATTTATATGCGCACTAGTTTGCATGGCGCATGACCGTTATCTAGTTTACACCGTTCATAACGCCCGGATACGACGATCCGTTGGAAAGCGAAGATGTTACCATATTACCATTAATAATGATACTATTAATAATAGCAATATTTTGAGACAACAGTATTAGCTTGTTTCGAGGAGAATTTTTCAACCTTTCTTTTGTTCGCGCGCGCAATATTTAACCTATGGTTAAAAAAGAAAAAAAAGGTGGGAATCAGCCAGTTCAGGCTTATTGTAGTGGCAACATTTCAATCAAGTTTCATGAATATCCGATGAAAGCGAAGCCTGTAACCATGACCAAATAATAATAATTTTCACAAAAATAATTAGATTTCTGTATAACTTCTACAAAGATAATTAATTAAACTTCTCTGCATTGCAAAAATCTAGATAGTTTTCGAGTAGTAAAAACACAAACCAACACTAATTAGGTGATCATAATCACTGCAAAACATGGAGTTCACGTAAAACTCGGGTTCCGGATAATGACAAACCCTGCGAGTTATTAAATTATGTGGGAATATAATAATAAAATTACATAAATTTAGATATAAATATTTCAAAAATTTACAAAATTTTTTAATAATTATTTTGGTTTCAATGATGCACTGGATTATGAGTATTTTAAAAATTTTATGTGACTAACTAAAGTAATATTATTTTTCACACACTAATTACTGTATAAAATAGCAATAATTTTATCATTAAAAAACCAACCAAACAACACATCTTTATTGCGTGTCATTCATAGTCCATAGCCACTTAACCTAACGTACAAATATAATTTCATCATAAACTTATATGCAAATACAATCTTTTGCTACATTACCAAATAAGTCACTGTATACCAGCAATGTCTGAACCAAGACTGCCATATAGGTGAAACGTACACAATATCTGGCCTGGACATTGCTCAACACATTGAGAGCTGTTTTGGATCCTAGGACTGCTTGTTTTAGCATATAAATGCACATGTCAATAGTATGTTTCACTCTGAAGCCAAACTGATTGTCATAAGTCTGCAAGTAAATAATTATCCTACAAGTATTACAGACAACATATTCTAACACCTTAGAAAATATATTGACAGGCGCTATTGACATAATTATTCTTAAGAGATGCTAGCACCCCTATTTTTAACAACTAGCAATAATACAACTGACAAAATGGACTGTGGCAAGTACCCTTGTATCATACAGCTTGTGAAACACATTGCAAGCATAAGTCTACAGGACCGTATATCCAGAGCATGAAAAAGTGTGGTGGGGTGGGGGGGGTTACAATGTTGGACTAAAGCTGCGCGCCCTGCTAGGAGGGTCCGGGGGCATGCCTCTCCCCCCCCCCGAATGTTTTTAATTACACTGGGCAACAACAACAACAAATTTTCGTGTCCCAAGAATGAAAATACCTTATTCTTATAGTATTTTCTGTGCTGAATCCAAATAAGTTTGTAAAATTTCTCTATCAGGTCTGGTTTTTGTGTGACATGCAATTTAATTTTTAAAAACCCATATAGTTACATACTTATTAAAATATGATCGAAAAGACATACCTGTAGTTTAAAAAGTAGCTTGTTTTGATTTTCTGCTGTGCTTTGCCTCAGGCATGTCTCTCTTAAGAGTCTAACAATAGTCAGCCAGCATACTGGGGCTCCATTTGCCTTGGTAACGGTTTTCCATGGCAGAAATATCCTGATGAAAACGCTCACCGCACCCAGGTTTTCCGGAAAAAAGTCCAAGTGAGAGTCCAAGAAATGAACCTTTAATGACATATTGCACCCCATTGCTTGGTAAGACTTAAGAAGATCTCCTACTATTTCAGGATAGTTTTCGGTCTTGTGATTTCCCAAAAAATTTGTGCAGACACTTTTGAAACTCTGCCACGCAGCTTTCTCAACTTCATTCAACTCTCCTTCAAATCTCTCATCTCTTAACAATTCTCTGATCTGAGGGCCTACAAAAATGCCTTCTTTAATCTTGGCATCAGTGATCCGGGGAAACTTATTTCTCAAGTATGTGAATCCTGTTTGCGCTTTATCCATCGCTTTAACAAAGTTTTTCATAAGTCCAAGCTTGATATGCAAAGGAGGAAGGTACACTTTCTCAGGGTCAACAAGTGAACTATTCACAACATTTTTCTTGCCTGGAACAAGTGAGGTGCGTTTTGGCCAATCCTTCTTAACGTAGTGGTTTTGCTTGTCACTACCGTCCCACTCACATAAAAAACAACAGTACTTGGTGTAACCTAACTGCAACCCTAGCAAAAGTGCAATGACCTTCAGATCTCCACAGATATTCCACTTATATTTCTGATACTGAAACTTTTCTAAAAGCAACTTCATGTTGTCGTATGACTCTTTCATGTTTGCAGCATGTGCAATAGGTACAGAAGGAAATTTATTTCCGTTGTGAAGAAGGACTGCTTTCAAGCTGACTTTTGAGGAGTCAATGAACAATCGCCACTCATCCACGTTATGTTCATGACCAAGAGCCCCCATGACTGAATTAACATCTTTACAAAACACAAGTCCATCTTCATGGGAGAACCATTCTTTGAATTCATCATGGCGGCTGCGGAAAAAACAAACTTTAGTGTCACGTTGCAGTAGATTCCAACCCTTTAATCTTGAACCTAAAACTTCAGCCTGCTTCTTACTGTAGATAATTTGAAATCACGAACTAGGTCATTTAGATCTCCTTGTGACAGTAAATGTGGTTCATTGGAGGAACAGGTAGCCTGGAATGTTGGATCAGAAATGTCTTCATCTTTTTCCTCGTGATATGCTACAGCTACGTTTGATTCCTCATCACTTAAACTTACATGTTCAGGAGGATTTGGTACTGGAAGTTGAGCACTGTGGGGAACTGGTCTCATTGCAGACGGTAGATTAGGGTATTTCATAAGGCTCTTTGTTTTTGAAGTGATCCCCTTTGTATTTACCAGGCAGAAATAGCAGTCTGTTGTGTGATCTTTGGGTTCCCTCCAAATCATTGGAATAGCAAATGGCATGTGACGTGAACCGTTTAGCCATCCTGTAAGTAGTCTTACACATGTCACACAACAAACGTGAGGGGCCCAACTCTTGTCCTGATCGCCTACTTTACATCCGAAATAAAATTCATAGCATTTTTTTACTAATGGTGTAAAGTTACGTTTCTGGGATTTTAAAGTTAGATCACCACATACATAACAAAAGGAATTAGGATGATTCAGACAGTTCCGCGGCATTACAAAACATCTATATGAATACAACACTGGTGTAAAATTAACAAGAAGCAACAGACACTAGCTGTTAACACTGTGACATTTGCAAGCAGACTGACTTGGAGCTGCTCTACACACAGAAACTAGGCTCATGTCTGAACAGGTACAAACATGTTTCAACCTGCACAGTCTGCTGCTCCGACCAAATTTATCCTGCCAGCATTATCAGAACTTTCTCCCCAAACGAATAAATTGTACTAATTTTACAGAAAAATTAATACAACATATATATTAATATATTTTATTATAGTTATATTAATTAATATAATATATTATTATATTTATTATTTTTATAATGTTTTATATTATAATATTGTTGTATACTTAATTATATATAATATGTTATTATTTTTTTATCCGGTGATCATGCTAAATGAGGAAAGAATGAACATAGCGTCACAAGTAAACTAAGCCTGATAGAAAAAATCTGATTTCATATTTAGATTCAGCATGAAAAAGTACACTTAGAACACCCATCAAAACCCTTGTGACAAAATTGTTGTTGACCAGTGTTATTGATCTAAATATTTACCAAAAGATGTTTAGAATTATTAGTCTAAATATTTATTCACTCCCGTCCAACAATACTGTTTTGTTACCCAGTAAATGATTATCACAACAATGTCAAGCAGCAGAAGTGAGTAGGTCAGCTGGGTGAAGGTGATCTGAGGAGCTACATATATCAAAAGATTTTGCAAATTTATTATACTACAGCAATAAAGATGGGTAGTTATCAGGTTTACATGTTGTCTTGTACACGTGTCCTTTCACTCTGAAATACAATAAGCCTAATGCTATACATCACAATACTACTCCGCATCCTTTGCAGCCTACCAGTCACCAGGTGCACTACAGAGCGAGCATTCAGTGGACTGAAGTGCCTGAAGGCTTATCTTCGCTGTAGCATGGCCACGGAACGACTGACTGGGTTGGTTCTAATGCACACATCGCGCATTGATGTAGAGACCATTATCACCATGTTTGCAAGACGCCAGGGTTAATCCGCACATGCCTGGTTCCTTGAACTAAAAGCAAACTAAATGGATTAGCAAAATATAGTACATTTTCTTCGGTTTTATCTCGTGCAGAAAAAACAACAAATATGTAAATATTTTTAATAATTTTTTATCAATCATTAATTACAAAATTTCATCATTCACCACTTTTCCCCAAAATGCTCTAGTTATTTAACTTAAAACGTTTTAAGAAAAACATATGATTATCCTATGTCATTCTACGTTGAGAAAGAGCGAATGAGAAAATGACATTATTTAACGTGATATTAAATGCTAGCTTGTCGGCTAGTACTCAATCGTTTCTCCTACATTAAAATCCATTAATATACAGGGTGTCCAATAAGTCCTCTCAAACCTATAAGAAAATTTTTAAATTAAATTTATAAGTGTAATACATTAGAACTAAAATGTTTAAATTGGTCTTGTTTTGGGACCTTTTTTTTTTGTTGCAGGTAGAATAACACGCAATGGCTAATATAGAAGTTAGTTACACTCCTGAGGAAAAGGTACGATAAGCGTGAGTGATGAACGTTTATTTTCAACAAATAAATGTACATATTGTTTTAAAGGTCTTTCCTCTGACAAAAATATTTGCCCGGATTAGCCATGTAAATGGTTACAAAATAAGTAACTGTCCAAACAATATATATATATATATATATATATATATATATATATATGATGAATAAAACCACGAAGGAAAGAAAACACAAAATGGTGCTCAAGCGCTTTCGTCTAATGACATCCTCAGGAACACTGAAGTACATAAAAAGGTTACAGCCTATATATAGGTTACAGAAAAAAAAAATAAAAAAATAAAATAAAAAATAAATAATATATATACATAATACACACATACATACATATATATATATATATATATATATATATATATATATGCAATAAACGGAGAAGTAAAAATAAAAATTAAAGGATTATCAGAGAGGCATACAGATTTGTAAGGAAAAATATCGATTTTTAGCACAAGATCAAATGAATTATAAAAATACAAATTTATACTGGAAATCTGCCCGGGTTTTAACACACTGCCTTATATGGTTAAGTTTCGATGTATATAAAAATAAAATGAAAATTAAAAGTTAATAAAGTAGCATACAAGTTTACCAAAGATTTAGCGTTCTACCCTTCTTATCTAAATCTGTTTTGAAGGAATTCAAAACAACAGGATCGAGTTGAAAAAGACCTTTGCTTATGTTGAAGTTATTTGAAAGTTGGATAATGGCAGACTCAAGAATATTTCTATTAACAATGTTGCTAGAGTGGAATAAAACTGAAGCATTATTCCAATCAATACAGTGGGATAACTCTGACAAATGGACAAAAAGGGCACTGGACAACTGTCCTGTTCTAACGGAATATTGATGCTGTTTTATACGTGTGTGCAAATCCTTTCCCGTCTGACCTATGTAAAAGGAATCACATTGTTTACAACCAATTTTATAGATAATGCCTGAATTATTGGTAGGGCTATTTTTTACTATGATATTTTTCACAATATTATTATATGAAAATACTACATTAATATCCAAAAGTTTAAGTACATTAGCAATGCCTAAAAAGCCCGGGAAAAATGGAAGTACTAAAATATTTTTTGACAAAGTACGAGTGTTATTATTGACACGATAGAAAGTTCGTTTTGCCTTGTTGAGACAAGATTCCATAAACGCAGATGGATAACACAGATCACTTCCAATACCGTTGATTTTTTCCAATTCGGCATCGATGTATTCCAGACTGGCGATCCTAAGGGCACGGAGAAACATTGATGAAAAAATGGCCTTCTTAGTGGGGGTGTCATGTCCCGAGTAAAAGTGTACGTAGGACAAATTACATATGACCTGCCACTACCTTCACACATTGTTTTGGAACTTATTAAACTTTGCATCAAAGACTGTAAATTCACTTTCAATAACGAGTATTATCAACAAGTTTTTGGGATGGCCATGGGCAACCCCTTATCGCCCCTCCTCTCCAATATTTATATGGAGTTTTTCGAAATTACTTACATTCCGAGAATCCTGGGGGTTGGCATCCCTTGGTTGCGGTACGTCGACGATATTTTGTGTATCTGGCCCATGAATCGTGACCTGGATAACTTCCTCCTTCAGTTAAATGATCAAGTCCCCTCCATTAAGTTTACTTTAGAAGTGGAACAAGACAATTCAATCCCATTTTTGGATGTGCGTGTACATATGGAAAGCCCAGGTTTTAAGTTTAGTATCTATCGGAAAACAACAAACAATTTGTCCTACGTACACTTTTACTCGGGACATGACACCCCACTAAGAAGGCCATTTTTTCATCAATGTTTCTCCGCGCCCTTAGGATCGCCAGTCCGGAATACATCGATGCCGAATTGGAAAAAATCAACGGTATTGGAAGTGATCTGTGTTATCCATCTGCGTTTATGGAATCTTGTCTCAACAAGGCAAAACGAACTTTCTATCGTGTCAATAATAACACTCGTACTTTGTCAAAAATATTTTAGTACTTCCATTTTTCCCGGGCTTTTTAGGCATTGCTAATGTACTTAAACTTTTGGATATTAATGTAGTATTTTCATATAAC
This sequence comes from Bathynomus jamesi, assembly GCA_023014485.1. Lineage (NCBI taxonomy): Eukaryota > Metazoa > Arthropoda > Malacostraca > Isopoda > Cirolanidae > Bathynomus > Bathynomus jamesi. The sequence goes on along the minus strand of JAJOZX010004024.1, from coordinate 46,009 downwards.
AATATTGTGAAAAATATCATAGTAAAAAATAGCCCTACCAATAATTCAGGCATTATCTATAAAATTGGTTGTAAACAATGTGATTCCTTTTACATAGGTCAGACGGGAAAGGATTTGCACACACGTATAAAACAGCATCAATATTCCGTTAGAACAGGACAGTTGTCCAGTGCCCTTTTTGTCCATTTGTCAGAGTTATCCCACTGTATTGATTGGAATAATGCTTCAGTTTTATTCCACTCTAGCAACATTGTTAATAGAAATATTCTTGAGTCTGCCATTATCCAACTTTCAAATAACTTCAACATAAGCAAAGGTCTTTTTCAACTCGATCCTGTTGTTTTGAATTCCTTCAAAACAGATTTAGATAAGAAGGGTAGAACGCTAAATCTTTGGTAAACTTGTATGCTACTTTATTAACTTTTAATTTTCATTTTATTTTTATATACATCGAAACTTAACCATATAAGGCAGAGTGTTAAAACCCGGGCAGATTTCCAGTATAAATTTGTATTTTTATAATTCATTTGATCTTGTGCTAAAAATCGATATTTTTCCTTACAAATCTGTATGCCTCTCTGATAATCCTTTAATTTTTATTTTACTTCTCCGTTTATTGCATATATATATATATATATATATATATATATATATATATAATATATGTGTGTGTGTGTGTGTATATTATTTATTTATTATTTTTTTTTTCTGTAACTTATATAATATAGGCTGTAACCTTTTTATGTACTTCAGTGTTCCTGAGGATGTCATTAGACGAAAGCGCTTGAGCACCATTTTGTGTTTTCTTTCCTTCGTGGTTTTATTCATCATAAATATTTTTCACGTGTTACTTTCGTGAAATAATTTTCATATATATATATATATTTTTTTTTTTATTTAATTGGGTATTCTAATTGTCTCGAAGGACCAAATTTGGGAGCTATTGAAGAATAGGGACCCCAGCCTTCTTTAGTTAGCTTTATAAGGCTAACTAACGAAAATATCATGACCTAACCTAACCAATCGTTAGGTTAACTGTACGCTAGGGTGGCCCACTTTTCAATTTTTTTTTAAAAGTATAGGTGATCGTGGTTTTTCCCATTATTTGGCACTATACTAGCACATTGGTACCATTTTTACAAAAATTGATCAATATTTAGGGGTCTCGCATCGACCTTGAAATTACTAGTTTTTTTTTTAAATGCGTACTTTTTAACTTTTTACTGAATCAAGATAAATCATTAAGTAGGGATGTTTTCTGAATCCTCTTAATGAGAGAAGTCGTTTGGTGTGTCTGCCAATGTCGTACGACTAACGGTTTAAAGGTTGTGCCTGTATACAGGTAATACCAATGTGCTAGTATAGTGCCAAATAATGGGAAAAACCCGATCACCTATACTTTTCAAAAAAATGAGTCACCATACCCGGGCGGAATGTATAATGTATATAGGTAATTAGAAAATGCACTATGCCTGTGCCAGGTACCTAACCTATTTCTTTTTTTGCAGATCATAACATTTTGAAATTCTGTCTGAGTTCCTCATCCTTTGCCATGGACAAATCGATGGCAACCATAACTGGAAGAACTCTTGAAGCTACAAATAGAGAGTCATCAAAAGGAAAGGCGAAAATAACATCGCTACCTTCTCTAAGATCGGCCTCGGAAATTTTTTTAGTTGGCCAACCGTCGTCCTCCATCAGTGGTAGCAAATTGCCAACAACACGGCAGGTTTTGCAATACTTCTTCAGTGTTATCCAGTACACTGCTAACAGGAAAGACGCATTCAAAGAAACCGTAAACAACGTCTTAAAGTTTTGGAACATGGCCCGCATTAAAACAATCACAAAGCTCAACTGCGAACGGAAGCTAGAGGCATTGTGGAAAGAGTGGCACTTACTCCAAAAGAGCAGAAAACGAGAAACTGACGCCGTAGGAAAACGGCAGAAGTTTTCGGACAGTGTGGACAAGCTGTGGGATATCGGAGCATCTGACGCTGTCGAAGATATAAAGAAGAATCGACTGCTGTCCGACAAGGACAAGAAAGAAGACATTGACTTCTACCTCGATCAACGTGGTCCTCGGGTGGCAACAATGAGCGGGAACGATAAAGTTTTCGCTGTAAAAAGAAAGCTACAGGAAGGAAGAAAACGTCCTCGCCAGGAGCCGCAAACCTCAAAGTGTGCATACGAAACCGGAGATGAGGCCATGGAGAATGATGATACTGGCATGTCAGGAGAGTCGGAGACAAAACTAGCGTAATCTTCCTCGCCGCATCCTTAATGCACCTGCTGTCATGGAAGTGGCTGATCGTTTCCGCATGTCCAATAATCAGGTGCGTATTGTGTATAGTATTCATCGATAGTGTCAGTTTTAAAGTGTCCCGTAACCCACATGTATTCTTGACAGTTTCCTTTCCACTTTCCATTCTCTACATAGGTAGTAAGCATTGTGGCTGCTATCACACGTTCGGCGGATCCACCAGCAGACCTCAATCAATTCAGCATCTCGAAAGAAACGGCTCGCCGGGGAAGAGTGTCACATCGCCGTGAAGTGGCGACGGCTGTGAAGGACTCCTTCACGCCACCGAGGCACACTGTTGTCCACTGGGATGGCAAAATGGTCAAGGTCAGTTGATTAAGTTTTCATAGCTATCAATTTAGTAATGAGATTCATGAAGCATAATGTCAATTAAAAAGAGAACTGAATGTGAACAAAAATAGGTTACTTTACAACCATGAAATTGAAATATATGGCATGTTTCAGAACTTCCTTGGAACGGCGGAGCACCGCCAAGCAATTCTCATCTCCGGGGCTCCTCATTGCACAGAAGGAAAGTTGCTGTCAGTCCCAGCTGTTGCTGACGGCACCGGACTGTCGCAGGCGCGGGCAACCATACATGCTCTCGAAGATTGGGGATGTGAGGAGAGCGTCATCGGACTCTGCTTCGACACCACTTCCACCAACACGGGGAGGGTGCAGGGTGCAGTTGTCCGGCTGGAAAACATGCTCGGGCGACCGCTACTCCAGCTGGGATGCCGTCATCACGTCCTAGAGCTTATCGTGGGGGCAGTAGCCGTCACCCTGCTCGGAAGGACTACGGCACCAACTGATCCTTTGTTTCAGCAGTTGAAGAGAAGGTTAGTTCATTTTTTGTGCAAGGTAAAGTTAGGACACACATGATATTCCACTAGTTTATAAAACAGCAAGCCAAACCGGAACTTCAGAGTTTTCTCACACAATTTTCTTGTTTATTATTTTTGAAGATGGGACGAGCTCGATCTCTCGACCTACTGCAAGCTGCAGGTCGAGAATCTGGCGGAGAGTACGTGGCTAATAGAACTCCGGGACGTGGCGGTCAGCTTCCTGAGCACAGCTTCTGGTTTCGTCAGAGACGATTACCGGGAAGTGGCAGAGATCACGCTCCTGGTACTCGGGACACAACCGCGCCGTGGCATTCACCTCATGCGCCCAGGAGCCTACCACCACGCAAGATGGATGGCTAAAGTTAGTATTTTCAAACAAAAATAATCTAGAGATAAGTTTAAATGTTATTCAAAGATAAACATTTCATTATAACGCAAACAAAGTAATTGGTAACAATAAACCTGTCTTACTTACAATGGTGCCTATTCTGTTTCAGGTCATCTACTACCCAAAACTGCTGATGTTCGGTAGGCAGCTGGAGCTCGACAAACTGCACAGGATCGTGGTGTTCATCGCTCTTCTGTACGTACCAGCTTGGTTGGCGGCCCCTGTAGCAGCTGATGCGCCGTTGAATGACCTGGTACTATACCAGCGTTTTCTGAGGTATAGGGCAGTGGACCGCGAGGTGGCAGAAGCGCAGTGGCAGTGATGAGGCGGCACTTCTGGTATCTGAGACCTCAGACAGTCATCTTCGCTCTATGCAGCAACAAGGTGGATGGCACTGTGAAGCAACAGATGGCAGAGAAGCTGTCCCAGTGTCCCACCTCCCTGTACCCAAAGACTTCACATACGAGAACGTCTCAGTCGACGAGATGACGCTACTCCCCGACCTGATCGACGAGTCCTCCTGGTTCTTATTTGCAGGTCTGAAGATGTATGGGTCTTCGTGGCTCACCCTGCCAACTGATAAGTGGGACGAGAACGAGGACTTTTGTCGTCTGAAGGATGTGATCTCTAATCTCCAGGTCACCAATGACGTCGCTGAAAGAGGAGTCCAACTGATACAAGACTATGCGAACACGGTCACAAAGGACGAGGCACAGCTGCAGGATCTTCTGCAAGTGGTGGAAAAGAACCGGAAAGAGCTCGGTGACTTCAAGAAGTCATCACTCGCCACGATGACATAGCACAGAGGGACAACGTTGCAGCCAGTGACGTGTGATAGTGGTCAATACAATGCAAAAGTGATTGTTCAAGTTATTGTTTCTTTCTTCCTTATTTGTCTGCTATTTGCTGATTTTTTGAAAAGTATAGGTGATCGTGGTTTTTCCCATTATTTGGCACTATACTAGCACATTGGTATTACCTGTATACAGGCACAACTTTTAAACCGTTAGTCGTATGACATTGGAAGGCACACCAAACGACTTCTCTCGTCAAGAGGATTCAGAAAACATCCCTACTTAATGATTTATCTTGATTCAGTAAAAAGTTAAAAAGTACACATTTAAAAAAAAAAACTCGTAATTTCAAGGTCGATGCGAGACCCCTAAATATTGATCAATTTTTGTAAAAATGGTACCAATGTGCTAGTATAGTGCCAAATAATGGGAAAAACTACGATAACCTATACTTTTAAAAAAAAATTGAAAAGTGGGCCACCCTACTGTACGCCCTTGACGATTCGTTAGGTTAGGTCATGATATTTTCGTTAGTTAGCCTTATAAAGCTAACTAAAGAAGGCTGGGGTCCCTTTTCTTCAACAGCTCCCAAATTTGTAACTAATAATATCGTCTTCCTCTAGGGCTAGGCCAAGTAACACCTTGTTCGATCGCATTAGCCCACCGAAATAAATTGGGTGAGGTTGAACGAGACGAAGTTATATTAGCCTTGAATGTTGGTGTTAAAAAATATACCTAATAACTCGGGTATAACTCACCAGCGATATTAATTAGAGTGGGTAAAACTTTACAAGACACCCGCATTGCCATGAAACATGCTACAGTAACGAAATATATCAATCGATAGAGCAGAAAAAATGGTGCAAGCAGCTATGTATTATTTTGAAAATATTAGAAAATAACAAAGTTATGACACTATGAAGATGTTACTAGGCTTATCATAGCTTACACCATTTGGATCTTTTCCGTTTCATGTAGTTTCCAATTTTGTTGAAAATAAGATATTTAATGTAGGTTAACTGAATGCCCGGTTAGGTCAACTGTACGCCCTTGACGATTGGTTAGGTTAAGTTGTGATACTTTCGTTAAAACTAACGAAAGTATCACAACTTAACCTAAAGGTTTAAAAACGGTGATTCTGAAGAAAGTGATTTCTAGTGAAAAATATGAATGGTTTTCAAAAAAATTAATGTTTGTACTGTATAATAAATTGAAATATATATATATACTTTTTTCGTTCACCCCCATTTCTTTATACTGCTGAAAACACATACATGTGAGCTTCATTTCCAAAGTGTTCCGGTTTGGTTGCATGAAAATATGGAAGCCTATCGTGTAAAATAATATGAGTTCGCGATATATATTCTAAGTTGTTATTAATTAATAAGAAATAGTTCTGAATAGAAAAGTACTGAAATTTCAATAAGTAAAGCCAAAGGGCAAGTAAAAAAGCACCTAACTTCCATCGGTGCTAAACGAAAATTAGTTTTGGTTACATGGCGCTCCCCACAACGCATTGCGGAGAAGCCATGGTGCGCGGACCAATCAGCAAGAAATTTTCGTCTTGGCGCGTGCTGTATTTTCTCTGAATAAGGGTTTGTTTTCCACAAAATTCAAGTAGTTGTAGAGCAGCTGATTGTGGCGACGTCAGAATGGTGTGTGTGTGTGTGTATTAAACGGTGATTCCGATACGTGGGCCCCACCCGTGATCTAAGAAATACTTATTTTAATTGGCGCATACAATTGCTTGCAATTTTGTGAGCCTCTGATTCAATTTTTTGCAAAAAAATGGTCTTTATACCTACGAAACGTTATTGCATTTCGTAGAGTTCGTGTCGTATCTAAGTGCCGCACCTTCATCCATAATTAGGGCTCGACTGTCGACTTGTTAAAAACGGAAAACAAATATGTGCAGTAGTAGAGTAACTAAAGCAATCACAGATGCTTATTGAGATTGATACACAAAATCATAATACAGTACACGACACATGGCTGAAAGAAAAAAGCTATTTCCACAAGTGAGAAACAATAACGCACTGGCAAAATTTCAGTCAGCGCCACCATTATATTTGCTTGGCTACCATTCGCAAACATGCTAGAGTTTTCTGGAATATGATTCCAATAAACGGGTTGCTGATTACAATAAGCGGAAAATTTTGTACAGATTTAGATGGGAATAAATCGGTCCCAGTTAATTTAATTCCATAATGCAGGTGATTCTATTATAAGTGATTCTACTAAACGGGGTCCACTGTATATATTAACTTATTGGGGTTGTTTAACCTCCTTCGCAACATCTAAGGTCATATGACGGAGGGGACCTACAGCTTTACGTGGGATCCGAACCACGGGTCGCTACATAATCTGGGCGCAAGGGACGATCTCCCATCCAACTACTACCCAGACCCAATGTCGCTTAACTTCGCTGATCTCCGGGAAGCGGTGTTACGACATTGGCCATGACATTGTACCAAGTTTAAGACACTTGAAGACCTAAAGACAAAAGTCTGAGGTAATCAACAACATCCCAACTGAGCTATTTCAAAAACTTGTCAAACGTTAGTGTGAGGTTAAATATTGTGCTAGAAAAAAATGGCGATTTACACTGGACATGCCGTTTGATTAAGGTTAATAATAAACTCCTATTTTACGTACGTATTGCGTTTGTCTTTTGTTTCTATAAATTCCTTTTTCATAGAAATAGGAACATTTTTGGGGGACACCTGGTATATATATTATATATATATATATATATATATATAATATATACACACTAATCCATCCCGCACTGCTATGTATAAGTCTGGAATGAACACTGCTTACGATATCTGATGTATACTGTGTCCCGAAAACAAAAGAACTTTAACTAACTCTGTTTTGTTTTTTGTTTTGTTTTTTAATGCAAATGGGCACAAAGGAAATATATACTGTATGTATATACAATTAACTGTATAGCAATATCTGGCAGTCTTTTGGACATTGGCCTGAGCATTTAGAACCCAAAAAGAGATGCAGAAACCGTATGAAGGGCTACTCTCGTCTAAAATGCAGAGTGTGATGTACCATTATGTTTAACAAAGGACAAAAACTGCTTTAATGCATTTCATTCGAAGTAGTATGGTCCACCGTTGTGTATAGCAAAGGACAAATATAGCTTTTATTTGTTTCATTCAAAGTACCAAAGTTACGTTAGTTTCTCTTATTACTTGACAGTGTCAATGGAATCATATAATTTCTAGTGTAATTAATTAAATAAATTTCTAAACAAAGTTTCGTTCATGTTTCCATACCTATTTTTAACATTTTTAAGTGTTAAATTTTTTTTTTAGCTCAAAACAATAATTTGGGACAGAAAGGGTTAAACATTACAGAACAATGTTTACAGAAAATTACAATAAACGCGGCGAATTATGCAGTGCTTGGAAGATTTCTTGTTGAAAATAAACATGCGATAAATTTTTTAAGAAAATTATTTTGCTATCGCTATTATTAGCAGTGCTCTCACAACTGCTGGAAAGGTTTACCTTAGAATTGAGAAGAAATAATCTTAATAGCCCTATAGTAACATTAAGTCATCAAATATGCTTTTAAAAGTTCATTTTTCACAGTAATGCCCAAGGGCCTCCCAATCAGCGGCGCTGAAGTGCCAAAGGTGCCTCCTCTTGGGGGGATTCAAATGCAGAATTGGAGCACAAAGGAGAAAAAGTTTCACAGAATAAGAAAAAAAATGAGGTAAGAAATAAATACTCGGGATATGAGTAAGGTGCTGTACAATCTGCTCTAGGTCATTTAGGATAGAAAAGTTCTACAGATCTACAGAAGCTAAGGCTAACAAAGACCCTAAGATCCACTCTAAGGCTAGCCCGAGAGAAAGGAAAGAGTAGGGGGTGAAGAGAAGAGAATAAGGGGTTAAGTAAGGAGCAACACCTATTATTCGTGGGTTAACATTCATTCAGAAAAAGAGGAAAAAAGCCTCACCATCATCATCCGCCGGCCACTGCCGACAAGTCAGAAAAATAGTCGAAGAAAATAGGAGAGGGGTGAAAGATGAAAAGAAGTAAAATAAGAACGCTTACAAACCATGCAAACACAGTCTTAACTCACTGTCATACCATGCAAACTACAAACATGCAAGTAAAAAGAGTTACAGACATGCAAAGAAAGGAGATAAGTAAAAAAAAAAAAAAAAAAAAAGTAGGTACAGTTAAACAAAAAGTGGGTTAGTTTACGCTACGAGCTACATCTACGTTCGTGTTAGTCTAATTTTTTTTTTTATTATTGCTGACATCACACGCTGGCATGTCACAAGCTGGCATTCATCGGCAACAGACTCATCCTCGAGCACCACCACCAGAGCTCCTGTTGTTAACTTTCTTTTTTAATTTTAAACAACGTTAATACTTTTAAAATTCTGTCAAGACGGTTCTTAAACATATTAACGCTGGTAGAATGAACGACTGACGCGGAAGATTATTCCATTTATCATTACTTAAAACGTAAAGAAGTGTTTTAGCGATACTAGTAATGAAACGTCTGCCACGCAACTTAAATCCGTTATTGCGAGTATTACTATTATCGAAAGTGAACAATTTATCAAAATTTACGTTATCGACTGTTATTAACGATTTTGAAAACTTCAATAAGCTCCCCCCTTAATCTCCTAGTTTCGAGTGAATACAGGTCTAACTCTTTAATCCTATCTTCATAAGGCTTATTGCGCAATGACGGAATAAGTTTCGTGGCACGACGCTGAACCCTTTCTAACCTATCAACAGAGCTGGGCACTTGCGGCATATTTTGCGGTACTGCGGTACTGCGGTACTACCAAACTACCAACCGGTACCGCATAACGCAGTACCGCAAAGGATCGCTGAAAGTACCGCAGTACCGCTACCGCATTCAAATTTCCGCGTACCGGTTTGGTACCGGTTTGGTAGTTTGGTAGTACCGCAGTACCGCAGTACCGCAAAATATGCCGCAAGTGCCCAGCTCTGCCTATCAATATCCTCACGCAAGTACGGGCACCAAAACTGAACGGCATATTCTAAATGAGGCCTGACTAGGGACTTGTAAAGGGGCAATATAATATCCTTCGATTTAAATTCGAAATTACGCGCTATGAAGCCTAACATCCTATTAGCTTTTGCGCAAGACTCCAGGCACTGGTTCCTAACCTTTAAATCTTTAGATACGCGTACGCCTAAATCTACTTCCTCGTCTACGCTCGCTAACTCCCTATCATCCATCGTGTACGCGTAATTATTGTTGCGAGAACCTATATGCAAAACTTTACATTTATCTACGTTAAATTGCATCAGCCACTTATCCGTCCACTCCATAATCCTATCTACATCGTCTTGGATCCTATTTCTATCGTCCTCGTTAACAACCTTACCGCCTATTTTAGTATCGTCCGCGAATTTTGACACGTTACTGGTCAATCCTACATCTATGTCGTTAATGTAAATTACGAATAGCAATGGGCCTAACACTGAACCCTGTGGGACACCGCTACCTACATCTAACCACCCCGATTCACTACCATTAACTACGACCCTCTGTCTCCTAGCACGAAGCCATTCTTCTAACCAGTTAGCTACCTGACCGCGTATACCGTGCGCTTTGACCTTCGCAATTAGTCTCCTATGCGGAACTGTATCGAACGCCTTTTTAAAATCTAATAAATAACGTCAGCTGCTCTATGCCTATCGTATTCGCGCACTATTTCGTTATAAATTCTAACAAATTAGTTAAACAAGACCTATGGCGTCGAAACCCATGCTGACTACTATTAATCAAATCTCTACTTTCTAAGTGATCGATAATACGATCCCTAACTACGGATTCCAAATTTACCGACAATTGACGTTAAGCTAATGGGCCTATAATTGCTAGCTACTGCGCGGTCGCCTTTTTTAAAAATAGGCGTGGCGTTAGCTAATTTGAAGTCTTCAGGAATAATCCCCGTTTCGAGTGACTGATTAAAAATCTTCGCTAAGGGGCCTACGATAACGTCTTTCAAATCTTTCAAATGTCTGGGATAAAAAGCGTCAGGGCCTGGAGCCTTGCTAACTTTTAGCCTATCGATATAATGCGCAATCTCAGCCTCGTAAACAGTTATTTCATCCAAAATAGTCTCGCTACTAAATGGAACGATATCGTCCACGTCGGGGACATTATTTACGTCTTCTACGGTAAAAACTGTCGCAAAAAAATTATTGAAAATACCCGCCATCGCCTGAGGGTCAGAAGCCACGCCATTAACATCCACTAGAGGGCCTATGTTATCTTTTACCGGCTTACGATTATTACGTATTCAAAAAACTTTTTTGGATTATGTTTACTATCTGCAGCTATAAGTATCTCTAAATTACGCTTAGCATTCCTAACTGATCTTTTAACTTGACGTCTAAGCTCGATATATCTATTAAAGTTAGCTGCCGTGTCATTGCGCTTATTAAGTCTATACGCTCTACATGTATTACGCTCGTTTATGAACTCGCCTATTTCCCTAGTCCACCACTTCGGCCTACCACGATTTCTAACGCGCTTGGGCCTATGAGGAATAAACTCCTTTCATATTCCTAAAACTTTCTTTAAACGCCACCCGCAAATTTGTGTCATTACCCATAAATAAGTTATCCAGTCCACTACTCTCATCCTATCCGCAAAACTATCAAAATTAGCCCTACGAAAATCAGGGACTTCTATTACGTTACTATCCTGGGTGTTTTCTATCAGTAACTTAAACCTAAGAATTTGATGATCGCTACATCCTAAACTCTCGCCTACCTCTAAACCTTCGACTATATTCTCGCCGTTCGTCATCACCAAATCTAAAATATTGTCACCGCGCGTTGGTTCGGTAACTATCTGTCGTAAAAAGTTATCGTCCATAAACTCAACCAATTTCAAACCCTCCTCATTACCAGTAAAATTCTCGTAATTAACATTAGGGCAGTTAAAGTCTCCAACAATTATACTATTCCGATTGTCAATAAAATTACCAAGAAGTGAGTAAAATCTAGTATCTGTATCGAGGGGTTGAACGGGAGGTCTATAAACAACAACAAAATTAAAACTAATACTACGCGCCATAACTTCAACACAGATCGCATTAATTGCTGCCGGAAAATCTAACTTAACCTCGATAGCCCTAAGGGAATTACGAATGTACAGCAAAACGCCTCCTCCAAATCTATGTAACCTATCATTAATAAAGAGTTTAAAACCCGGTATATCAAGTTCCCCCAACAAGTCCCGAGTCACGGTATTTAACCAAGTTTCAGTGATAGCAACTATATCATAGTTGCCAGAATAAATTACCGCCTTAAATTCATTTAATTTATTTCTAATACTACGCGCGTTGCAATGAAAGACGTTTAAGTTATTTTTTTACCACGGGCCCGCGTTTTAAACTATTTATCACGTCGGGCCCGCGTTTCCCGGACCCACAACGTTTAAAGAAGGCTTCGACCTATACAGCTTTCGCACGTTTTCGTCTATTAACCTACCTAGCCTAGCATTACCTATTTCATTAAAATGCACCCCCATCTTTTATAAAAAGGCTAGGATCACTGAATTCGGACCACAGCTTTACGAAGGGTACATTTTCCTCAGCACAAATCTCTTCTAATTTGTTATTCAAAAATATTGTTTTTGGCGTAATTCTAAGACCCAACCGTGCCTAGGGGTAATACCTAGAACTAAAGACCTATCTGACCTCGCCTTCAGGACCTAATTAACCCCCTATATCTCTCCAAAAGGTCAGGCACTCTCGTATCGGGCCTATACGAGTCGTTGCCTCCTACCATCGTCACCAACATTGAGTGACGGGAAGCAACGTCAACCCTATCCACTTCGTCTCTAACTGTCAACCCTGGCCCCTGGGAGACAGACCCTCCTCCTCTTGGTTGGATTCCGTTTAACGAACTCTTTGTCCATGTGGCGCACTAAAGAGTCCCCAATTAAAATAGTTTCCCCCTCATTCACGTCCCTTTCCAAATGGGCGAAAGGGTTCGAAACTTCGATAGGGGGGGATTCCTATCACCTAACGTACGCGGCCTAGCTCCACCCTTAACCTCTCTAAATCCCTCGCTATCTACTACTCTCGGACTAACCTTAACCCCTTCATCAACTCTATCTAACCTTCCCGACAAGCTACCTAAACTAGAAACTAAGTTACGCACCTCACCCTTCAAATTACTAACGTCTTCAACGTTAGTATTGGTTCGGCTTCCGTCAACCGTAGCCCTAACTCTGCCCTCATCAAGCGTTGCAAGTCTATCCGCTACCTCACGTACACTGCGTTTTATACCAACTAATTCCTCCATGAACTTGCAAAAGAAACAAACTGATCTATCGGTAATCGCCATTGGACCGCCGTTATAACCCTTAAATTCCGAATACCACCGGTTAACCCTACACCTAACACACGACGCTTTCTGCGACAGCATCGCGCAGTTAAAAATTAGTTTAAACCGTCACAGGTATAAATTAAATTAAGCCGGCACGTATATAAAGTTCAAAAGTATCCAAAAGTAAAATTCTCAACAATATATAAAAGTAGATGCAAAATCAGAGAGCTCAGGAAATGCGTCCGTTCATTACAGAGTCTGGCTGACGAATGAAGTTGTAAGCTAATTGACCAGGGATGTTAGTGAAATGGGAGGAAAGCCAAAGGTGGTGGTGAACATTGAAATCTAAAATGGAGATTTCAGCAAAGGGAGAGCAGGAAAGAATGTATTCCACATTGGAAGTGAGGTAGTCAAAGAATTTTGGATAGTCGGTAGAATTAGGGGAAAGGTAAACAGCGCAGATGTATTTAGTTTGAGATTGGCATGTAAGCCGTAGCCAGAGGGTATAGAATTCGGAAGATTCGAGAAGATTCGAGAAGATTCGAGCTCGGGAATACGAGAACAAGTTACGTCATTGCGTACATATACGCAACATCCACCTTTGGAGTGAAATTGAGTATAAAGTAAGAGAGCACAGAAAAGGGGCTGCTGTCAGTCGTCCCAGACACCCGAGTTTCAGTGAGGAAAAGAAGCTGAGGTTTAGAGATGTGGTGTTCAACAGATTGAAAATTTGAGAAAAGGCCACGAATGTTGCAGAAGTTTAAGAAAAGTGAATCAGACAGAGGCCCAGAACATCTCGAATAGGCGGTAGCAGATCCAGCCCCGCTACCCGGGTCTGCGTTCCCGGCATCGGCAGCGGAGGAGCCAGAAGTGGGGACATTTATGGTCCCCTCCCCAGGGGACTCCGAGGATGTATTATCAAAGAAATTCAATATTTTAAACATGATAGAGGGAGGTGGGTGGAATTCGAAGAGCAGCTACCTTCGCGTGGTGAGTTCTGGATATTTTGCGTGATTGGAGGTAGATAATCATGCAAAATAGCTGAGAGCTGCTCAGCATATAAATATTTATGTTTTGACCCTTTCTAAAAATGTGAAATTTGGTCCTCCTTGTGGCAGACTTAAATATATGAATAGATGAAAAATATTTTGTCAGTAGTTAAGTGGTACCAAATGGGAACTTTTTTCCAAGTAAATTGAAACCATGAAATTTTTTTTAGCTCCATAATGATCACTCCACCCTAGTATCTAGCCTCGGTTTGGGTTGATATAGCCTAATTCAGTGGCGGTTCGTGACTAAAAATTCTAGGGGTGCTGTCTCTAAGAATGGGTTGAAATAATTACTGAATAAAAGGATGAGCATTGAGCAATGAATAAAAGTTTCAAAAGTTATTGAAAAAGTTTTCAGTGAGCTCATCCTTATATTATTCTTGATTATTTCAATTGTAAATAAAAAAATTAGGGGTGCTGCAGTTCCGCAGTGCCTACCGACGAGCCGCCACTGTACTAAGCCTATATATCGAATTGGGTATTTACCTTGAAGCGGTTCTGCCTCAAAGTTGCGCTGCTCCCATGAAGTCCGCTCAGCGCCTCCCGAGGCGGGGCCACAATGTTGTCACCACCCTTCTTTTCTCTTGCTCATACCATAAGATTTGGTCCACTATCGAATTTGTGAGGGCTGGTCGGGTATGTTGACAAAAAACCTGTCAAGTTGTTTTTTGAAAGTATCTAGTAGGACTGCACTTATATCCCTAAGGTACTATGACAAGGAGTTAAACAGGCGAGAACCCTGCCTAGAGATACTATTATATTGAAGTTTGAATCATTTTCAGACTGTTTGGTGGGAGGTGATGTATTTGACACATTCTGCCAGTTCTTGTCGAAGTGGGTACAATTGGTTCGGAATTGGGGGTGACAAAGTAGAATTTTCCAGGTGTAGATCAGAATGTATCTCTCAAACCTTCTCTCTATGGAATAAAGGCCAAGGTATCTGAGCCTATCCCAATAGTTTAATTTATTTTTACCCATCTGTTGTTCATCAGGTTATTTAATATATGAAGTAAAGGTTCTTTGTAGGCCCTCAATTTTTGAAATTCATTGTTTGTGGGGAACCATAATTGAGAGTAGTAGTCAATGCGTGGAAGAACAAATGATTTCCACAGGGTAAGCGTGATCTTACTGTCTCTAGTTCTGAATGTCCTCAGTATATATTCTATTAGTTGTTTGCAGGATGATGTTATTTTGTCAATGTGCCGGTTGAATGTTGCATCTTCAGATAATATGACCCCTAGGTCCTTTAAACGATCAGTTCGTATAATATATTTTCTTATGGGTCCAGTGTAGTTGAATTGTTTCTTTTAGGCATTTATTTGGTCCATACTTAATTAGTTCAAATTTGTCTTCATTGAAGGCCATATTGTTTGCATCTGCTCATCCATACAGTATATAGTTTGTAGATCTTTTTGTGGCTCTGTACAATCTTCTTTTTCTGTAATTGGTCTTGGTATTCTGGTATCATCCGCAAATGACAGGAGAGAGCTTCCTAGGTTACAGTTTATATTGTTTAGCATTATAATAAAGAGTATTGGTTGCAATACTGTACCTTGGGGCACTCCACTGATCACCTCTTTTTCTGTAGATTTTGCTCCCTTTACAACTGTTTTTTGGTTTCTGTCAGAGAAAAAGGCATGGACGCATTTTCCTATTTTTCCACAAATTCCAAGTTCTTTTAGTTTATGAAATAATATTCCATGGCCAACATTGTCAAAAGCTTTTGCAAAATCTAGATAGATGACATCAACATTATGGTTTTACCCCAAATATTGTAGGATTGTGTTGCAATGGTCTATAAGTCCAGTATGGCAGGACCTCTTTTGTCTGAAACCATGTTGAAAGTCTTCTAAGAGATGTTCATTTTCTATAAAATTGACAATGTGGCTTTTCAAGGATTTCTCAAATATTTTGATAATATGGGAAGTTAAGGATAATAGTCTATAGTTCTTAGCTTCCTTTTTTTTTGCCACCTTTGTAGATTGGAGTAATATTTGCTTGTTTCATGATTGGTGGTATTCTACTGGTGTCTAATGAAGATCTCCATAGGATTTGCAAAGGCAGAGATAAAGTATGCTTGTATTCCTTAATTAAGAATCTTGGCTCCAATTCCATCTGGACCAGGGGCTGAACTCCCTGGTAGCTCTGCTATTACCTGTTGTATTTCTCCAGTAGTTATTTGTATATCTTCCAATAATGGTTTGTCTTGGTCATTTTCTTCTCTATCAAAACATTTTATAGTTTTTATTTTCTTAGCTACTACATGGGTACTCCAGCTTAAAACATGCTGAGATTGTAGCATGTTAGCCATTTCCTGTGATAGATGTAAGAGTTATTCCGTGAAAAATTAAGCAGCCTAAAAGTGGGGTCATCTTTACGGCTACCCGCGTCCACCCTTACCTCAGGTTCGAAAAGGTATTGTTTAAATTAAACTTAGGGCCCACAAAACTTGGACGCTGTTAATTGTTTAAGCGTATTCACTTAAAGGAAATAATCCTTAAGGAAAGCTTAAACTCTTTACGTGATAGATTTAACTTTGTTTAGTTTAGACTGAGTTGGATACATTTAAATTTAATTTGAATTGATAAATAAATAAATCTTTAACAAGCCTAACTATAAAGTATCGATTTAGGTTGCAACGTTATGCAAATGGTTGTTCCACAGTATATATCGCTAGTCAGATTAAGCTCGTGAATCGCAATTAACTCGTTTCAAGCTGATAACCCCAGTCAACCTGTCGGAGGTTCAATTTGACGATCGTTAATGAAATTCCAAACTAATCTAAATAGCTACCCCTGGATGGTTCTCCTCGTGTAAGACAATCCACAATGGCGTTCTCAAACACTTGGGTCAACGATTAACACCCGGATATAAACATATACCTGTGTGCTACGAGTAGAAATTAGAGTGAGGCGTGAAGCTTAGCCTCCATATACGAGTACAAGTGAATCAGCGATATGATAAAGGTTCCGCTGACTGAGAATAAAGAGCTTAAAAAGACCTCTAAATCTTAAAAGAATTCGATTTATTAGAATCATTAGTGAATGATGTTAAATCTTGGCATTTTATTATAAAGCGAAGTTAATTGAAATGATAACCAGCTAAAATTACGGAGTCAAAACCGATACATATCACTCATATGAAAGCTTCAAACGAACTAAGATGGTGACTCAAGCTCCTTTCGCTGGTATCAAAGCGCGCCAAAGGAGAAGTATACCATTGTCGCCCAGAATTTCCAGATGCTGGAAAGAATCGAGTGTCAGTACTCTGGCGGACGTACGATTTTGGTTCTATTTTTAGCGATTGGTCGATATCTGTAAACGTTTTATGTGCAGCCGATCAACGCTGTTTTTATGAAATAATATATATATATATATATATATATATATATATATATATATATATATATCAACGCTGTTTTTATGAAATAATAACAAAATATATATATATATATACTTTTAATAGAATACATAATTACCATGATCAAACATGAATCAATTAATTATTCATTCTCGTCGATTTTGGTTGATTTTGTGGTTACGTTCAATAGTTTTTAATTGATTTCTTCTATACTTCGATGATCGATCACTTATGCTGTCAGGAGTATATTTCAAGAATCCCTGAACCCACTGTCTAAATATTTTAGACATTCCATCTTTAGCAAGCAATGGGCCAATACTTGTTTTGATAACTGCTTTGCGTTTAGTTTAGCATAGCTAAAGAAGAATTTGCTATTTTCTTTTATGGTGCCAATAGCCTTGTGTTCATTTTCAATATTCTCTCTTATGGTTGACTCCTTTATTTTAAGTTCTAACAACAGTATCTGTTTCTGGATGTTACTATATCCTGTATCACTCAATTGTTTTGTTAGTTGTTTAGATAGCTTTGTTATCTTTCTCATAAGTGGCCTTCTGTATCTGTGTTCTTTTATCCGGTGCTTCTTTACAATATAATTTTTCTTTGGTGTGTGCTTGTATAATGCTAACGATAGCAGGTATTGTATTCTACTCCAGCATTTTTCTGATTCTATATTTTCTAATTCTTTTCCCCAGAAAGTTATTTATTGATGCCGTCTGATTTGTGCAGATTTAGACAGGGGTATGCTGCCAATTTCATAACAACCGGTTCTGATACAGATAGGGGTGTAAATCGTCGAGCGCCAATGGTGTGAGTCATTAAGCTAGGGGGTCTGGAGTGAGCAGTAGCTCCCCCAGCGGGGTCCGGGGCTCCGCCCCGGAAGCCAACGCATTTTAGCTTTTCCAAACAGCATTTTGTAACATTTTGGCAGAAATTATTTAACATTCTTTATACTCACTAATGACATAATTATCTAAAAATAAACTAATTTTTCATCAAAAAATAAATAAATATTGAATATTGAATAAATATTGTTCGATCAATCTTTTCATAAATACTTTCTAAAAATTTCATAATGAAATAAAATCATTCTAATGGTATGCAACGAATGTAACATCAAATGTGACATTGTAAACTAAAGCTATAATTCACAAAAACACAATTGTGAACGAGAGAAATCCCGGGCGTCACGTCATGAGCATTCTAAATTCATCAAGACTGATTGACAAATTGCAAATTTCAAGATAAATTTCTACTGACTGTTAAATATTTGTTAAAAACAAACAAACGGTTCGGTGATCCAATCAAAATTTAACAATCGGTTCGGGCGAACCGAACCGAACCGGTCCCAGCACACCCCTGGCCGTTTAGATCAGAGTATGGCAAGTCTATTTGGCATGGGCCTTTTACATTCGTGGAGAGACAAATATGTGAATATGTGTATGACATTGTGGTCAGAGTGTATAGTTGGTGTTTTTACAATGTGGATTCAATTACACTGGTCAACACTCATTTTATTGCCAATCATATTAGAGTGATTTTGGGGTAACTTTGCGGTGCTGATTCCGAATATGACATCGGTTTTGCTAGATTGGCTCTAATTTATGAGATAATTGGTACCCCATTGAAACACGTAAAAATGCAAAAAAATTAATGTTCAGGCGGAGCCTACTTACAAATCGCATTGAAATTGTCTCAAATCATACAAAAGTAAACACATGAAATACATAATGGCATTTTATTCGGTATAATAACAGATAAACACAGTAAGCTGATTCGCATAATTACAATTAATGTATAGTAAATCTCTGTTTGTACGATTCTCTTTTATGTGGGTTATCAGGACAATCACGTTGGAGGTTCCAGCAATAGTCTGCCATCATGTGTCTGTCCCATCTGCCTTGATACCTTTCCTCCATCACCTTGATATCTTGATGAAACCTCTCCCTTGTTCCTCGCTAAAATCACCAAGATTATCCAGAAATCTGTGTAAGTGGCTATGGAGAAAGTGTACCTTTATGCTCATATTAGTACCCAACTTTTCAAAGTTTGTGAGCATGTTTTGCACCAGTTCTTCATAATTGTCTGCTTTGTGGTTACCCAAGAAGTTCTTGACAACTGAGACATAACTGCACCAGCAGAAGCTTCAACACCATTCATAAATTTTGTGAAATTAGAATCCTTGATAAGTGTACGGATTTGAGGGCCATCAAAGATTCCAGCTTTTAGTTTTTCCATACTTAGTCCAGGGAACGATCTACAAATGTATTTGAAGCAATCGCCATCTTTGTCCAAGACCTTAACAAATTGTTTCATTAGTCCCAGCTTGATATGAAGTGGTGGGAGGATGATTTTTTCCCTGTCAACCAAAGGCTCGTTAATGATGTTCGCTGCACCTACAGTCATGTTTTCTCTTGAAGGCCATGTCACTTTTTTCCAATGATCTTGCCTTGCCCTACTATCCATAAACAGATGAAACAAGGGTACTTCGTATATCCACTTTGCTGCCCAAGCAAGAAGTTTACCATCTTTAGATCAACACAAATAGGCATCTGGTGCTCATGATAGCAGAGTTTCTGCAGGACCATTTGATATTTTCATATTCTTCTTTAAGTTTTGTTGAGTGAGCAATTGGAAGAGATGCATATCGGTTACCATTGTGCAATAAAACACATTTCAAGCTTCTACTGGAGCTGTCTATAAAAAGCCGCCAATCTCCTGGTCGATATTCCAGTCCCATTTGAAGAACAAGTCCAGGGATGTTATTGCAGTATACAAGTTCTTCATCTTGGCTGAAGTAAGGAAGAAGTCCCGCCTCTCTTGTCCGATAACCTGTTATTTTAGCTTCTGGCTGTAGACAGTTCTTTTCTTTTAGTCTGGATGCTAAAAGTTCAGATGCTTGCTTTGACAGACGCACGCGTTATGGTTACGTTTCCTATTAATTGAGGGTATTCATTATCTCAAGAACTAGAGCCAAATCGGAAAAACTACTTTCATTTTGGAATTCAGCAACCCCAAAATACCCTAAATTCGTACGAATTTCCTTGGCAACGAAACAAAAAAAAATTTTTTGTTGAGCTGTGTTATAGTTGCACTATTTGTCAGTACTAAATCTAGGATATTGTTTTTTCTAGTTGGGCAGTGTACATGCTGTACTAGGAGGAGTTTTTCCATAAACTCATCCAGGTGTTTGATTTGGATCTTTTTATGATTTCATATCACCATATTGATTCCAAGTACAATTTGGGAGACTGAAGTCTCCTGTAATGATTAAATCTCTTATTGAGTCTATGATAGCTACGCATTACCTGATTTTTTCCAGAACTTCAGTGAGCTCTAAATGGGAGCTATCTGGGGTGATATAGATATTCACTGGTATTATGTCTTCTTTATTTATACCCAACATGATGAGTAGGATTCACAGACTCCATTTGAGTATGCTTTGAATGTTTTCAGGGATGTACATCAGGACACCACCATTTAGACGGCCTTCCCTGTCGCATCTATGGGTGGTATACCTTTCGATTGCAATTTCACTACTCATGATCATGGGGTTCAGGTATGTTTCTGTGAGAGCTATAAACTGTGCTAGTAGTGTTTTTCACTAGGCTCTTTAGGTAAGGTACTTTGGTATGGTTTAAGTTTGGGTAAAGACCCTGGATGTTTAAGTAAATTATTGATACATTTGTGGAGTCATTTGTTTCATCTCCCACATGTAAGGCATTTGTGGGTTCCTGTTGGGGGTCTCATTTGCTTTTGTATAAGGTACCCGAGTGAGCCTTGAATGTCTTGTATTTGTTTCATGAGGTGATAAAACCTCAATGGGGTTTCATGGTTGCTTGCTGTACTATTATCACCAGTAGACTTACCTGGACCTGCTACATCTGCATAAGATCTGGATGGATTTTCTTGCATCTCTTGGGCCAGATGGGGCTGGTGGATAGCAGGCCCACTATCCTGATATTCTCTCTAGTGATTTTGGTGTGGTTGCATTCGGATTGTTCCCTTCAGGTGGGCCAAATTGAAGTTTTCTTTAAAACAACTTTTTGAAAGTCTTAATGTCTGTGTCTTGTTCTTGTTTTGTCACTTTTGGTGCCTTTTGCTTGCAGTTTCCCTCTCTCTAGGATCTCATCCTCAGGGTTTCTCACTTTTTCAGCAAGCTCTGCATTGGCAATGACAATTTCCTCCTGCTGTAACTCTCCTGCCAGTTCTACTTCAAGCTCTTCAAATTGTCTATCATAGTCGTCACAGATTTGACGAGTACATTTAAAGCACGAGAATTTTCTTTTTGAATTTTGAAGGATAGGGAGGAAAGAAAGGCAATTCACTACAACTGTAGTGTATCCATAGTCTGCAGCTGTCACATCTTAAGGCATATAGGTTGCAGTCCAATGCACATTTTATACATGGGTTTCTGTTTTCTTCTTCTGCCGTATTAACTTGCACACTGCTGGATTTAGTATGGAGGATAATCACCACTGAGTCCATTTTTTGTAGATATTTGTAAATATTGCTTTTGTAAATGTTTGCAAGAATTTTTTTTTATATATATTGCTCATATATTACTTTATATACTGCTTATATTGTTTGTTTATTAAGAATTTAATGTTATAAGCGTAAGGAATTTGTAATTTTTTTGCAAATATTTTATTAATGGGCTCTATTTTTTGTTATAAACTTTGTTAATAAGTTTGTTATAAACTTTGCTAAAAAAAAATTTATTAAGCTAATAATAAAGTTAACTAAGGGTACAATGGGTACAATTATATGCCTATAATATTTTTTGTAGTCTCTTTGAAAGGTTTAAAATGAAGGTTTTGTTTTGAATATATTAAAAGCATTTATTTTATTAGGGGACCAACACCGGGCTTATGTTTACCAAGAACACGCGCTTGGCTGAGCCCAGACATCTGTTCTCTTCTTACATTCGCGTTTCTTTATTAGTATCTGTTCTTTCTTGGTCACATCGACGATTCTGTCATGTTTTATTCATTAAAAATGTTTGATTGAATTGTTTAGTGAAAAATCACATTTGGGTAACTGTTTAAACTCATTATTCGTCATCAATTCCAAGTTTTTAATAGATATTGATCTTGGATTTATTATTATTATTATTATATGAAGCATAATAATTTAGGTTATTACAGTTAATTCTACCAAAGAGGCGCGTATTTACATGATATGGGCCAAATAGGCCATGGCCGAGGGCGGAAAATTTTAGGGTGAGGCAAAATTTTGAGGGCAGTAAAATTCTGGAGGAAAAGTCGTAACAAGAAAGCACCTTTTCCTTTTAGGTAGGGAAAAAATCTAAAATTTCTGGTATTTTTTAGTTAAAAAAACGGAGAAAAGTTAGTACCACTTAAAAAAATATCTCTTACGTTTGAACGAAGTCGATTTCAAAGTTGGTCCTTGGCCTTAATATATTTTATTGATTTTAATAATATCTTTATTTTAAAGCTAATTATTTTCATTTTATTTCAGATTTATTGTTTACACTTTACAAAGTATCAAGCCAAAAATTGGGCAATTATTTTGTATAAGGTTTTCTCTATAAACTTGAATTTATATTTTTTTTCTATTTGCAACTTTAAATTTTAAATGTTGTCCAGTTTAAAAGTTCAAAGACAAGATTGTGTTTATCTCAGTTTAGTACAGTAATGGTATTTATACAAGGTAAGAAGAAGGCAGTTTTTAAGACAATTTTGAATTTTTTATGTTAACTTAACTGCCTATATGGAGTTAGCTGTTAGAGACCTACTCAGCCTGGCTGAGCTTTTTTTTAAATATATAATTATGATATATTTTATTAATTTTAATAATATATTTCTATTTCAAAATATATTATTTATATTTTTAATTAATTTCAGATGTATTTATTTTTTCAGATGAGTGATGGGAGAAAAAGACTAAGCGCCTCGTAGTATAAGAAGAAACCTTTGGAGAAAGCTGAAAAACAACGAGATGTCATTGACAAAACCGAAAATTGATACTTTCTTCAAGAAATCTGATATAAAGAGCAAAAATGTTGAAACAAATCTGAATATGTTTTAGAATGTACAGAGATTAGGAGTTTCCAAGAAGATCAAAATGTTAATGAAGGTCCTAGTAATTTTAGATTATCTGGTAGAGAAGTTCAAGAATCCTGCCTACCCTATACTAGGTCTTGTGATGTAGGAAGCATCACAACTACCTCCAGCAATACTTCCATTGGACAAGACCCAGCATTATGGGAAGTTAATGATGCTACACGTCATTATGTGTCAGAGTATGGCATAAATCAGGACCTAGAAAACATGAACTTTTCTCAATCAAAGAGACGTTTTGGTGAACGATTCAGATATTTTTGTAAAACCTTATTTGAAACACAGCTTGTCAACGGAGAGAAGGTGAAGAGAACATATTTAATGTATTCGGAGAGCACAGGCTCAATTTTCTGCGTTCCATACAGTGGCGTACTAAGGGGGGTGCGAGGGGGGCGGTCCTCCCCGGGTGACAGCCAGGAGGGGGATGCCATCGGGAGAGTTGAAATACCAGTTGTCTAAAATATTTAGACAGTGGGTTCAGGGATTCTTGAAATACACTCCTGACGGCATAAGTGATCGATGTATATAAGAAATCAATTAAAAATATTGGAACGTAACCACAAAATCAACCAAAATCGACGAGAATGAATAATTAATTCATGTTCGATCATGGTAATTATGTATTCTATTAAAAGTATGTATATATATCCATAATATATATTGTATTATTTCATAAAAACAGCGTTGATCGGCTGCATATAAAACGTTTACAGATATCGACCAATCGCTAAAAATAGAACCAAAATCGTACGCCCGCCAGAGTACTGAGACACAATTGTGTCCAGCATCTCATACGGATAACACAGGTCAACAAAAAAACATTTTTTTTTCGTTGCCAAGGAAATTCGTACGAATTTAGGGTATTTTGGGGTTGCTGAATTCCAAAATGAAAGTAGTTTTTCCGATTTGGCTCTAGTTCTTGAGATAATGAATACCCTCAATTAATAGGAAACGTAACCATAACGCGTGCATATGGGAAACTACCGGAACATTCTAGATGGTGAGACTGAATAAAATGCCATTATGTATTTCATGTGTTTACTTTTGTATGATTTGAGACAATTTTAATGCGATTTTGTAAGTAGCCTCCGCCTGAACATTAAATTTTTTGCATTTTTACGTGTTTCAATGGGGTACCAATTATCTCATAAATTAGAGCCAATCTAGCAAAACCGATGTCATCTTCGGAATCAGCACCACAAAGTTACCCCAAAATCACTCTAATATGATTGGCAATAAAATGAGTGTTGACCAGTGTAATACGTATCGGTTTTGACTCCATAATTTTGGCCGGTTATCATTTCAATTAACTTCGCTTTATAATAAAATGCCAAGAGTTAACATCATTCACTAATGATTCTAATAAATCGAATTCTTTTAAGATTTAGAATTCCTTTTAAGCTCTTTATTCTTAGTCAGCGGAACCTTTATCATATCTCTCGCTGATTCACTTGTACTCGTATATGGAGTCTAAGCTTCACGCCTCACTCTAATTTCTACTCGTTGTAGCACACATGTATATGTTTATACCCGGGTGTTAATCGTTGACCCAAGTGTTTGAGAACGCCATTGTGGATTGTCTTACACGAAGAGAACCATCCAGGGTAGCTATTTAGATTGGTTTGGAATTTCATTAACGATCGTCAAATTGAACCTCCGACAGGTTGACTGGGGTTATCAGCTTGAAACGAGTTAATTGCGATTCACGAGCTTAATCTGACTAGCGATATATACTGTGGAATAACCATTTGCATAACGTTCCAACCTAAATCGATACTTCATAGTTAGGCTTGTTAGAGACTAACTTATTTACCAATTTAAATGTATCCAACTTAGTCTAAACTAAACAAAGTTAAATCTATCACGTAAAGAGTTTAAGCTTCCCTTAAGGATTATTTCCTTTAAATGAATATGCTTAAACAATTAACAGCGTCCAAGTTTTGTGAGCCCTAAGTTTAATTTAAACAATACCTTTTCGAACCTGAGGTAAGGGTGGACGCGGGTAGCTGTAAAGAAACCCCTTTTAGGCTGCTTAATTTTCCACACCAGTACAAGTTTTCAAACCAAATGAAAAATTTGCCAAAGTAAGAAAAAAAATTTAAAATGTTCAAACTATTACAGCTTAATGTTAATTTCCACTATAAAATAATTTTTTATTTTTATTGGCAATACAAAATTTACAAACGAAAAATTAAATATTTGATAAAAATTACATCGAAAGCGAACGTTTGTTGACGTTTTAGTCATCAGTTTGTTGAGCATAGCCAGCTGGCTGCAACTGACATTCCAAGTCTTGTTCACTTGACACTGACTCCACATACATGAGGTATGTTTCATTAAATAATTATGATAAAGCATAAAGTGCTGGTGTTTAACAATATCATGGTACTTATACCAGTGTTCCAGTAATTTTTGACAATGTGGTATCATAGTGATGTTTAAGTGTTTATAAATGATAATTAATAATGATAATAGTAATGATAATTAATTGTCTCTGCTTGTCTGGGTTGATAATCTGATAACTCAATGGGTATCTGGTTGGAAAAAGTTTGAAACCACTTGTTTGAAGCTTTTCTGTTGTAATAATTTTTTTTTACTTTATTTACTGTTAATTTTCATTTTGTCAGTGGTCTAGTTATTTGTGAATAATGCTCATAGTTTTCTGCTTTTTTAGGAGTCGTGTTTGCACTTAACCCCCCCCCCCCCAAATAATAATAATAATCACAGACAATTTGTTCAGTTAATGTATTTCCAGTTATAATTAATAGTTCATGCTTGTTATGCATGTTCATGCTTTATACCTTTTGATTTTAAAATTTTGCAGAAAACCCACTATGAAGAGAAATCGACTCAGTGGATTCCAACAAAGAAAAATGAAGAAGGCAAAAGAAGAGGTGGCTCAGGCAATGTCCGGATCAATTTTGAAGTATGTGACGCCTTCAACATCAAGTGCAATAGGAGAAAGTCCTGAAGATATTCAGCCTGGTGAATCTGAAGGGCAAATACAAGAAGCATCTTCACAAGAGGATTCAAATGAGAGAGAGCAAGGATTGGAGGATGGCAATTCATCTTCTAAAAGCAGTGAAACTGATGAAGAGGAAGGAGACGCCAGCAGAAGTCCACACCAACGGGAGGAAGACGGATGAAGAGGAGACGGATAGATTTTCAATTTATTCGGATGTCGCTGCTTGGCCAATCCCGGTTCCAAATGACTTGAGAGTTGATCTTAAGAGGGGAAGTGAACCCTTCCAAAATAGGGATGGACCTTTCAGTGCAGTTCAAAGACAAGGAGAGAAATCCAAAAGGAAGAGTCGACAGCTGACCACTGCATGGTTCTATAAGGCTCTGCCAAATGGCGAGAAAGTTTTGAGAACATGGATGGTTTACTCTCCATGAATAGAAAGTTTGTTTTGTTTTTGCTGCAGTCTGTTTGCTCTTGATGACAAAGGAATTGGAACATCCAGCTTTGTCACTGGGTTTCAAGCATGGTGGAAGCTAAACCCAAAGGTGTCTGACCATGAGGCTTCTGAGCAGCATCTCATGCCTGGAGAAATAGAAGACCTTGGGAGCAGGGTTGAAGCTTCAAAAAAACCATTGTTGAAGTTCATCAAGCAACAATGGACAAGGAGAGAAAGAAATGGAGGGATATTTTACATCGCCTCTTGGACGTAACCTTGTTTCTGGCTCACCAGAATCTTCCTTTTCGTGGTCACAAAGAGAACATGTCATCAGCAAACAAAGGAAACTTCATGGAATTGGTAGAGTTGCTGTCAAATTATGATTCAGTTTTGAAAGAACACACTGTAAGGATTAAGCATTCTTTTCCATCTGGGAGGAGAGTAGCTTCGTATTTATCTCCAAAGATTCAGAATGAGTTCATTTCTCTTTTGGGGAATTACGTCAGAGAAAATAGTGACTGATATCAAGAAAGCAAAGTATTTTGGGATTCTTCTTGACAGCACTCCTGATGTGTCCCACACTGATCAGATACGTCCATATTAAATGTGACAAAGTTGAAGTAAAGGAATCATTCTTGGGCTTCCCTTGCTGATGGAGAATGTAGGCATGAGAGTCAAAAGACTTTCCCAGACAAGATGGAGTGCTCATTATGACGTTGTGAAACCAGTGAAGGCAAATTTTGAAAAGCTGACCTCAACCCTTGAAGTACTGTGCATTCCCAAAGAAAATGTGGACACAAGAGGATCAGCTCAGATTTTGCTGTCTGCTGTATGTGATTTCTCTTTTTTGAGTTACCTTTCTTTCTGGTTGATCCTGGAAGAAATTAATCTCACACAAAAGTATTTGCAAACAGTTTGGAATCAGCCTTGAAAATTGCAATGTGAAGCTCCAAGCTCTAAAACTGTTTCTTGAAGATCAGCGCAATGAAATTGTGAGAGGGCCATTCATTATGCAACTACAAAGTGTGAGGAAATGGACATTTCTATGGAGAGAAGAGGGAGAGTAAAGCTCCGAAAAAGGATGCTGGTCTCAAATTGCCAGAGGGAGTAAAAGGGCTATGTTTGAATGTCTTGATCGCTTTCATCAAGAATTGGAGATTCGTTCTAAGGCAATGGATCAAATTCTGTCAATCTTCGCTGTTATTCAGCCAAACACTTTGGTTGTTGCAACAGAAGAACTTCGGAAGTACTGTATATTCCAAATTTGACTCAAATTTTCGATGAATTCTCTGATGAAGATATCAGTGTGGAAATTGGACGACTTCGGAGGCATCTGGAAGCTGCCAAAATCAGCGTTGAAGAGGCAAAGAAATGTACAGCATTGCAGTTTCTGGAGTTTGTGAAATGGGATTTTTGTGAATCTTTGCCAAGCTTGTCACTGTGTTTGAGATTCTTTTTGACTGTCTGTGTGTCTATTGCTTCATGTGAAAGAAGTTTTTCCAAATTGATAAAAAATTTCTTTCGTTCGACAATGAGTCAAACAAGATTGACAAATCTGGCTTTACTTTCAATTGAACATGAGTATGCAAAGAAGGTGAATTTTGATGAGGTCATTGATCAATTTGCAGAAATTAAGGCTCGAAAGCAGAGACTGTGAATCCTCTCTATTTACCTTTGAAGAATAGGCTGAGGCCAGCCTATTCTTCAAAGGTAAGTAGAGAGGATTCACACTCAGCTGCTGAGCGTTGAGACTGGATTTCCTGTGTTTTTTGCATAAAATAAAAAGCAGTATTACCTGTTCATAAAAATTTTTAATGTCCTGCATTTTTCTTATTTCCAATTTGTTTATGACAGTACTGTAGTTTAAAAATCTACTTGCAAACAAATATTTTTCTATTTTTAAATTTTTAATTATTTATGGGGGGGGCCAAAGGAAGGATCCGCCCCGGGTTCCATATCAGTTATTTGGTGGAACTACTAAAATTGGTAACGAAGATTTGATGACTGGAAGCATGGCAGTGAAGCATGAACAAGCCATGAAAATTCCTCTGAACATAAGTCATGTGTGTTAGCTATGAAAATGAGAAGTTCAACTCTCGGAAGAATTGACAGACAATTTTTCTATCAATTTCAGTTATGGGGGTGCTGCCTCAGAAATTGCGAACAATTGTGTCGATTATATATATATATATATGAGAGAGAGAGAAAGTCGAATAGATAAATAGATAACTACTCACTACTCAGTCATAAAAATAAGTAAAATAGTATCATAAAATCAATTATAGGGTACTTACGCTTAACGGTAATTTCGAATTTGCCAAAAATTTTATTTATAAACAAATTCCATTCTTCTGTTTTTATTCTGAGCGAAAAAATATTCTAAGAAATGAAAGCTATATATTGTAAATAATCCAATTATTATATAATTAACTTCAATCTCACGACAAAAAATAAATGATAACGAATCATTGATAAATGCAATTCGGAAATTAAATTTCGAATTAGCAAACGATACAGCAACACAACTACCACGTCAAACAAACAAATCGGCACTGCTCTGTCCATAGTGCTTTGGATCCTCTTAAACCCGCGATTCTGACTCGCTCTTCGTACGTCCGCCACCGAGGTTTCAAGCGTTTCGAACAAAATATGGAAGTGTTAAGTACGCAGTTCCACGGGAAGGCTGAAGTACTTTCGTGATTCATTCGTTCGGCATTGAAATAGTTTAAGGAAAAAAGGATATAATCTGATTTAAAAACTCAAAGTTCATTGAAAAAACAGAGAGGCTATTTTAAATATTTAAATATAAAGATCATAAGATCATGGGGGTGCTGCAGTTCCACAGTGCCTACCTGCGAGCCGCTCCTGTGGCCGACAAAGTTACCAAACAAATAACAGGAAGTGAAATGTGCGAAGTACTATTCCATTATTGTGGACTCCACCCCAGACATATCACATGTCGATGAACTTGCAGTTATTCTGATATACATAAAAGTAGATAGGCATCCCGTAGAACGATTTTTGGCATTCCTTCCCAGCGTAGGCCACAAATCAGCAGCTTTTCAATTCAGTTTCCAGCATATTAAAAATGTATGATCTCGACATTGCAAACTGCAAAGGACAGTCGTATGATAACACTCCCAATATGTCAGGGACTTACTCTGGCTTGCAAGTCAGAATAAAAGAAGCGTCCCCAGTAGCAGTTTACGTACCCTGCTCTGCACACTCATTAAATTTGATTGAACAGTGTGCAGCAAGTTCCTGTAAGGAAGCCATTAATTTTTTCGCACTTCTCCAAAATCTTTACCTGCTCTTCACTGCCTCCATTCACCATTGAGAAATACTACAAAATCATTTTACAAAATCTGAACTGTAACGCTAAAGAGCTTACCAGACACTCGATGGTCAGCCCGTGAAGAAGCGTGTAAGAGTCTCACTAAAGACTGGAAAGAGGTTATAGAGGCACTTACGTCCATTGAAGAAGATGAATCAGAAAAAGCCTTGCACACGCAGTGAAGCATCATGCTACCTCAATCAACTGCAACACCTTGAAACTACAATTCTTTCTTTGATATGGGGTGACATTCTGGAAAGGTTCGATGCTACTGGTAAATAGCTCCAAGCAGTTAACATTGATCTTGGTGTCGTAGCAGAACTGTATGCATCATTGACATTCTATGTAAAAGATGCAAGAGACAATTCAACTTTTATGAAGAAGCAGCAATTAAGAAATCATCTATCCGCGAATATGAAGTTACGATGAAAAGAAAAAAGAAAAGAAAACTTCGAGTCGACGAAACTCGTGAAGGTGAGGTAGAATTAGATGGACGGAGGAACTTCTTTATTAATACTTATCTTGTGGTACTTGACAGATTATTGTCGGAATTAAACCGTCGCAAAGATGTGTATGAAAGCCTCCATGCACGGTTTTCATTTTTTACAAAAGTCACCACCTTGAATCCGACAGATATAACTGCCAATGCTAGTAGTATAGCCGTAAAAGGGGAGAGTGCAAGAATGTTGCAGGTTATTATGTAATGTTGCAAAGGGGAGGGGGGGGTTGCAAAAAAAAGGAAAAAAAAGGAAAAAGAAGAAAAAAAATCCCCCAAAGGGGGGATGCTGCAGGTGCAACAAGGGGGGTCATGAAACTTGGAGGCGGCGTTATCCCCCAAGAGAAAGGAGAGAAAGGAGGAGAGGTGTTCACCTGGCAGGAGCCAAGTGCACACTAAGACTTCAGCCGAGTTGGCGTTGTTTTATAGGCTCCTAATCAGCCAGAATCAGCCAGTTGGCTGAATCAGCCAGTTGGTTGAGCAAAGGTGAGAGAGACGCCTGAAGGAGAGAGAGAGAGAGACAGCTGAAGGAGAGAGATACCTGAAGAAGAGAGAGACGCCTGTAGGAGGGAGAGAGGAGAGGTACACATGCAGGAGGTACACATGCAGGAGGTACACACACATACGCACACATGCAGGAGGTACACATGCAGTAGTTACACATGCAGGAGAGAGAGAGAGAGCTGAAGGAGGGAGAGAGACGCCTGTAGGAGAGAGAGAGAGAGCTGAAGGAGGGAGAGAGACGCCTGTAGGAGAGAGAGAGAGAGCTGAAGGAGGGAGAGAGACGCCTGTAGGAGAGAGAGAGCTGAAGGAGGGAGAGAGACGCCTGTAGGAGAGAGAGAGACGCCTGAAGGAGAGAGAGAGAGAGAGAGTAGTTGCCTTGATAGCAAGGCATATTATTTTCGTTTTCCTAACCTAAGAGGCCACTAAGGGGTTTACCAAAGGGCCAGAAAGAGAAGGACCAGAGGTCCTTGCTCGGCTGGAGCCGAGCTGGGAATGAGTCTTTCACCAACTTCGTGGTCTTTTATAAGCCTCTATTCTGGCTGAGTTGCCAGATAGCGCTATGTGTTCAGTTGCCAGATAGCGCCATGTGTCCCATTAATCATCCATTGTGTAACACATATATGATGGCAGTTATTCCAATTAAATTCTGTTTATTAAATAAATACACAATCAATCTTTATTAATTGCATATCTTTCCAGTTTTTTTTGCAATGATCGGATTGCTAGATATATTATTATTATATTATATATATATATATATATACACATTCTTTTCTTATATATATATATATATATATAATAAACGAATAAACAACTCGCACACACACACACACACACACTTCGCGGAATTTATCAACCGGATTGAATAAAAGTAAAGGCAACTTTCAATATATTTTAGTAATATAACAGAATTAACAAAGTTACCCAATAAATATTTCGTTAGACAGAAAATGAATTTTTATAAGGGATGCCCAACTAGCTATGAATATATCACCAAACGCTTTATTTACGTTTGTTAAAAAATATTCGTTTTAGTCTTTCCTTCTTATTGATAACTTATTTAAACTAACACATTTATTGTCATTCCACTTGACAACCAGAACTTCTCCCCGTGTGTCAAATGAATAATTATAGTAGAAACAATTCATTTAAAAGTTGAAATTAGCCAAAACACATTCTCATTGCGCTTACGAAAAAACATATATATTAACAATATATGGTGGTAGATGAATCCAATTAAATTCTGTTTATTAAATAATATTTCATTATAAATATTCGAGTATCAGTGGGGAAAAACGAACGGAAATGAAAATTTATGAAACAAATCAAAACAGACGATCGTCATTCCCCAAACCCGTATATATATATATATATATATATATATATATATATATATAATAAACGAATAAACAACTCGTGCACACACACACACACACACACACACACACACACACGAGGAAAAGACGACTCTGTGGCATTTCGAATCGTGTCCCAAGAGACCTTTTCGGCCGAGGGATTAATCCTTTCGTCCAAGATATTCGATCAAAACCTCACCTCACTCCGACTCTTAGATATACACACAATTATAATAAATAATAAACGAAAGAAACAAGGTGGGGAAACCTGAAAATACTAATAAATATATATATATATATATACAGGGTGGGCCGTAAGTTTCCATACATAGGAAAAATAAACATTTTTTTATGGACAACCATTTTTATTTATATAATATGATCTACATGGTTGCCATTGTTTTGAAAACACATTTCAATACGTGTTCCCCACTGTTGATGAACACGCATTAGCACAGTTGACGTTATGCTTGTAATGGCGTTGGTGATACGTTCCTTTAGATGATTTATGTCTCATATCTTTTCCTGATACACCATGGCCTTCAAGTGCCCCCAAAGATAGAAATCAAGGGGGGTGAGATCTGGGGATCTGGGAGGCCACTCCACAGGACCACGCCGACCAATCCAAGCATCCGGAAACTGCTGATCCAAATACCGACGCACGTGAAGACCATAATGAGGTGGAGCTCCATCTTGCTGGAAGTAAACTGGGAAGTTACCTTCCTCGTTTAGCAGGGATGGGAAAATCTCTTCTTACAACATGTTAAGATACCTTTCGGCATTAAGATTTCCACTGACAAAAATTGGTCCAATAATTCTGTCACCCCATATCCCGGCCCACACCATCACTTTACCGGCACCTTGCATCTTCGTCGGACTCAGCCAGTTAGGGTTAGCATTACTCCAATAACGTATGTTTTGCCGATTAACCTCTCCATTGACGTAAAAATTTGCTTCATCAGTAAACAAGATCTTAGTTGAAAAGTTTGCATCCTCGTTCACTTTGGTTAATGCCCATTCACAGAATTCCATCCGTCTATCCGGGTCGTCTTCACTCAAATGCTGTGCCATATGCAATTTGTATGGATGCCATTTGTTTGCTTTCAAAATGCGCCTGATACTCGATCTGCTGACACCACTTTCTGCAGACAACCGTCGTGTACTTTTTCTGGGACTCCGTGTAAGCGCTGTAAGTATCGTAGCTGTTGTGTCTTCATCGGTGGCTGTACGTCTTGGACCACTTCGCGGTTGATCTGCAACATTTCCAGTTTTCTGAAACTTGTTAATAAGTTTTGCCACAGTGTCGTGTGTGATGTTCGTTCCATGTTGTCTGTTAAAGTTCATTGCAACCATGCGACTGCTTCCCGACCCAGCCATCAGTATGCTTTCAATTCGTTGCTCTTTCGTCAAACGCATATTCTTAGGGTATCTGAAACATAAAACCAACGTTTAATTTTTCCTATGTATGGAAACTTACGGCCCACCCTGTATATATATATATATATATATATATATATATATATATATATATATATAAAGAAAGAGCGAGAGTTTTGTTCAAATAAAGGTACCCACAATTATAATAAATAATAATCGAAAATGGCAGAGTTTGTTTCTAGTGAGAAAGGAAAGCCTATGTTCTTAGTGAATGGGTTTTATATGTAAGAGATCAGCAAAGCCCAGCTGTTCATCATTCCACATAATAAAATAAAGTGGTTGGCAGATAAACGGGTACCTACGTGTCCTAGTGGTTAAGACGCTGGGGTGTTGATGGTTCCACGTTAAACTGTAGGTCTAAGGTGGTCATTACACATAATAAAAGAAAGTGGTTGGCAGATAAATGGGTACCCTACGTGTCCTAGTGGTTAAGACGCTGGGCTGTTGATGGTTCGGAGTTAAACTGTAGGTCTAAGGTGGTCATTCCACATAATAAAAGAAAGTGGTTGGCAGATAAATGGGTACCCTACGTGTCCTAGTGGTTAAGACGCTGGGGCTGTTGATGGTTCCACGTTAAACTGTAGGTCTAAGGTGGTCATTACACATAATAAAAAAGTGGTTGGCAGATAAATGGGTACCCTACGTGTCCTAGTGGTTAAGACGCTGGGGCTGTTGATGGTTCCACGTTAAACTGTAGGTCTAAGGTGGTCATTACACATAATAAAAGAAAGTGGTTGGCAGATAAATGGGTACCCTACGTGTCCTAGTGGTTAAGACGCTGGGCTGTTGATGGTTCGGAGTTAAACTGTAGGTCTAAGGTGGTCATTACACATAATAAAAGAAAGTGGTTGGCAGATAAATGGGTACCCTACGTGTCCTAGTGGTTAAGACGCTGGGCTGTTGATGGTTCCACGTTAAACTGTAGGTCTA
Organism: Bathynomus jamesi; assembly: GCA_023014485.1. Taxonomy (NCBI): domain Eukaryota; kingdom Metazoa; phylum Arthropoda; class Malacostraca; order Isopoda; family Cirolanidae; genus Bathynomus; species Bathynomus jamesi. Next base: position 11,383 of record JAJOZX010004024.1, on the reverse strand, counting down.
AGGTGGTCATTACACATAATAAAAGTGGTTGGCAGATAAATGGGTACCCTACGTGTCCTAGTGGTTAAGACGCTGGGCTGTTGATGGTTCGGAGTTAAACTGTAGTCTAAGGTGGAGTGGAACAAAGAAAGTGGTTGGCAGATAAATGGGTACCCTACGTGTCCTAGTGGTTAAGACGCTGGGCTGTTGATGGTTCGGAGTTAAACTGTAGGTCTAAGGTGGAGTGGAAAGCTTGACCTTCGTCAGAATGAACAATTCGGGCGGACCTTAGACCTACAGTTTAACGTTGAAACCGAATGTTATTTTTAAAATATAATTATGATATATTTCTTTATACCCTCTCGATTACATTAGTGACTAATGATGCGGGAAACTGAGTAAATGGAAATATTATTTTCTCGAAAACTATGGGTGATAGAAAACTTCTGAAACCATATTTGGAATCAATATCAAAAGTTCTATACGAATCACCAAATAATTTTCAAAGGAGAATAAGAGCATTAAATCTATTAGTGAAAATATAAAGATGCAATTACTCGTCCGTACCCGTTATAGCGGAATGGTACACGTCATAGCTCCACCCAGCTACATCGGCAGCCAATCACGACGAACATCTGGTCTTTTGGGCGGAGCTTGGCGAATGTGCATATAAAAGGGGATATTTTCAGTTGGGAGTAACAGTAGCTATTTTCGCATCAGTGAATAATCATTCCTCAACCATGGACCTGTACGTCTCCCCAGATTTGTATGAAGAAAGTGATACTGCAGCATTAACTGCAATTAGTCTTTTTAAGCGATTGATCGTGACGACTTATTTTCAACGCAAACCGTAGAAGATATTTGCAGTGACGCTCCTTACAATCCGACGCAAGGGACTACCATAGAAATGTAAGTGTCTATAATTCGATTTTATATATATATGGAGAGTTGTAGTATCTCGTCAAATAGATACTCGCCAAAAATGTCAATCAGTGTTATTTCCCCATTATGCTAAAATCGAAATTGGTACTCGAACCAAAGATATCTTCACATAATGGGGATCTGTCTGTCTGTATACTCTGTATATGTTTTAAAAGCATTATTCCTTTAAGGTCCGATGAGGATTTGACACGAGTTATACAATCTTTTGAAGAATCTCGGAATAGGGAGGGTATACTGATCAGTCAACAATGTCACACCGAAATAATGTAAGTGTTTTTCGATCTTTTTGGGATAAGAAGACACAATATATTTTCATAAATTTATTAAATGAAAGAAATCAGTACAATAAACGAATATACCGTTACAAATATACGAACAAAAACATTATAATATACAACGAGTACGTACAATTGGAAAACGGTTTTTTATCTGTCTGCATACCATTTCATCGTTTCGGCGAGTGTGACACGGGTCAAATAAATTTAAAAAATTTATAAATTCTTTATCATTTGACATATGCATGAGAAATGAGACACAGTACATTCCGCAAACATTAGTAAAATATCCTTGCATGCGAAATGGGGTCCACACAACTTCGGGAATATGTAACTGAGCGAGAAATTTTACAATAATAGGGTCACTCCAGGGTTGAGTACCGAGTGAATCAAAATAGTACAGGCGCTGTCTATTTTTAAAATAGACAGCGATCCAGTGAATCCCTTCATTACCGATGATGTCTGTGTTCACGACTACCGCATTCTCGCGTACTTGGCAAACTCAATGTTTCGCAAACACGCCGATAAATTTGGAACGTGTGACTCGCTCCATTACTTTCTGAAGTGTATTAGCATCCATTTTAAAAGTCAGTGATAACGCTTCTAAATCTATCTACTTCTATTAGGGCTTGCGATTCGAGATATACTAGTACACTAATAGGAGCGTCTATAGGCTTGGCGAATTCCAGCCGCACTGAGATGTTACCGCTCTGCTGTGGGGTTAAATGGGTATTTACGCTAGCAGATAAGTCAGGTGTAATGTCAAACGGGTAAAGGTTAAATTGATCAATGAATTCTTCCTGCGTTACCCCATTACCAAGCTCATCACAATCACCTGCAATATGGGTCAGATTACTATAGGCTCTGGCACAAAGAGGTAACACAGCGTCTGATGAATAGTCCGTACCCATTGTTCCACCCAAAGCAGTGCCATTAACGTATAGAGTTATATTTTTAAGTCCGAAATTCTCGAATTTAAAGGCACTCTTTTTATATTTTCCATTCACCGAAGCGTGGTCCTGCATGCCGATTAATATCCTTTTAGGAAGATTTCCCAGGGCAATGTTTTCTATCTGCTTCGATGCCAACCCTGCAGGAACCGTATATAGTTTGATCTGCACTCTGTTAATAGGATATTTCACTGTAGCGTTTAGTAAATTTTTCTCAATTTCTAGTTGTTTTGGTGAACTTAATTTCACTCGCCGTACGCGGAGGTATGTGTCCATAATGTGAACCACAACGGACTTTGCACCCTCTTCTTGATTCGCATCCAGATTTAAGCAGATCTCAGGACTCGTGCGGGTGAGCTTTATTTTCATATCCACCCCGTTCACAAGCAACTTCTCCTGGAAAGTGAAATCTGTGTGCAACCGTCCAAAACACTCGTATATTTTCTTTTTAGAATTTTTAAATTTGTCCTTTATACTATTTTCATCTTTAGTTTGATAATATCCCTCGCACTTAAAAAGGTAGCCTTCGCTTCTTTGGAAAAGTTGAGGACATTTTCCAAATAGGCTCGTAGATGATAGTACCCCGTGCCTGCCGATATGTTGGTCTGATTTAAATATACGTCACACTGGTTGAATATGGCGTGCAGAAAGTTTGTTTCAGGGTATACAGCATATTTGTCATCGCAGACCGTTCCATCAGAATGGGCTATACGTAGCTTAGCGTACATGTGCACACAGCTTGGATCAAAAAAGTAAGGACCTGAGCTGGGTATCACGAATTCTATAGGTGCACTCGGGGAACTAATTGTGTTTAAAGGGTTAATTGTAATAAAGTCACTGTGCTCAATAGAAACTTGGGTTGGCGGGAGCTCAAAAAAGGACAGCTCCGATTTACAGCATTGTGAACTACATGGGTGGATGAAGCGTGCCATGGCGAAATAGTGACTCCTCTCTCGACAAGTGGTAAACAAACTATGATTCATGAGATCAATATCCTTAGCTTATATCAGTCAAAAAAGTGGTCAACCATAGGTTTCATTCGCTTACAGCATTTCTTTTTTGATAGCCTTTTACGTTTAATACCACGTGACCCCTTCTTCTTCCGGGGAGCCCTCTTCTTCTTCCCGCCACCACGCATTTTTCTCTTTGCATCTTTGATGATTTCGTTCCGTGTACGCTTTAAATGTTTTTTTAGAGCTCTTTAGGTTTAGCCCCGGCCAATATGTCTTCTGCAGTGTTAAGGCCTGATTGTAGCGCTTTCCTTCCAAGGTATCTGGCACCCCTCTTCAGCAAAGGAACAGCCGTACGTAGTATGGATGAAAAAATGGATCCAAGTCCACTACCGCGCTGGTATCGCATCCCTCGATAGACGGTGAAAGGCTTTCTATCCATTATAACTCAGTGCGTCGAAAGTGTAGCTTCACTGTTAAGCTCCCGTTACCGAATGGGAAGTTTTCGCCCTCAATCGTTCTTATATATATTGTGATATTGGTTATTAAATTAGTTGCGACATTCACATAATGGGGTCTGTCATATGTAATACTCAAACTCCTTCCTCTATGGTTGGGGATGTGAGCAATGCGCAGCAGGCGTGCCTGGGTATCCCCAACAAACTGGTGCTCCACTATATTACTGTAAATATAGCACATGTCTGGGGACCTTTCAGCCAATTTCTCCATCTTCAATTGATACATTAATCTGGACAAGTTATACTGTGTCTCGTGAAATGTGTCTCTTTGGAAGGCTGCGCTATATCGGCCGTTGGTTAGAATTTTGAACTTTCTATGTTCTTTAAGACGTCTGTTAGTCTTTGATTTTAGGATTAGTGTATGTGCAGGGTTGTTTACGATTTCATATACTAAATCATTCGTAAGGTTTGAGTTTCTTAAACTTACGTTTAAGCCTCTCACAACATCCTCGGCCGAACCATATTGACCCGGCCCTAGTCTTACTTCTGTACTGTAATACCGTGCAATCTTAGTCCGAGCGATGCGCATAGTTTCATCCATAGCTACCCCAGCTTTTTCACACTCGTCAATGTCTCTAAGAATCGTAAAAACGGTTTCTTTATGTTCAATATTTAAAAAGACGGTGTCCAGCTGAATTTCGCATATCCCCACCTCATACGAATCACGACCCAATTCAATGTGCCCATGGAGTTCTGTTACAAAGTTGGCTAGCGTGTTGTTAGGGTGTACAGACAGGGACGAGGAGGACGGGAGTGTGACGTAGAAATGGTTAGGAGCCATGTTGCATACTATTTAAGCTTCATTATTGCATCAGCTTTTATATAGGTGTTGAAGCTTTCTGGGTACCCTAGCCATTTCACCAGGTACATTTTTCTCCTTCCTGAACCTTTGCTTCCTAAAATTTTCTCAATTTTAAACACATTTTTTTCTAAATTAAACGCAACTTTCTGCAATTCCTCGCGGTAAAAGCCTCCTGAGATTTCTTCCCCATTCAAATCTTCAATGTAATACATCATTATCTCACCTTTAGGTCTCACAGCCCTAACTTTAAAAATCTCGCGTGTCCATCCTTGCTCAAAACCCTTTGCGAATTTATTCCCCGAACGCGACAGCCTTACATAATCATTGATTTTGAAGCGCGCAGAGTGTGGTGGTGGTGGTGGTGATCCATCTCTTCTCGGGAGCGTACCTCTTTCTAAAACTTCGTTAGGTGTTGCCCCAATCGTGCGATGGTGTGAGCGGTTGTAGGATGATGCCAATGATTCCAGAATGTCTAGAAATCTGTATGTGTTTTTATGTGCGCTGAACTCTTTCAGCTAAAGAAGCCTTATGTGTAGAATTGGTTGTGTAATAGCTGATATTAAACTCTGTCAACATATTCTGAAAAGCACGGCCTATAAACTCCTTCCCCATATCCGTACAAAAATAGCCAGGAACCCTGTTTTCTTTTAACATTAGCGTTTTGGTGGCTTTAGCAACTGTTTCAGGTGATTTATTTTTCAGAGGAACTAGCCACAGATATCTAGAGAATACGTCTATTATGAATAGAATGTAGCGGTAACCATCGTTATACACAGAATATCTTTGCATGTCTGTTAAATCTGCTTGCCAAATAGAATCAATCGAGGAAGCCGTTGTCTTGGCTGTTTTAAACCTTTTTCTCACAGGCTTATGAAGCGTATAAGCGTCCTGCTCCCTCAAAAATCTTTCAACATCTTTTTTTCCTACTCCGTAAACACTTCTGTACAGTCTATCTACGCCGCCGTAAGAGGATGGGGTAGAAATGTCATAATAGCGTTTAGTTAATACGTTAGCCATTTGCGTATTTTAGAGGCACGTGGGTAGGGTTGGTTTAACCTCTTCTTGCTCCTCTTCAAAGGTGTTACCGCCGGGGGTGACGGCGCCTTCAATTGTGTCACAGGCGTTGCATGTTCCAAGTCTTTTAACCTGTTCAGATTTCCTATCAACGTTTTAGGGACATTTATTTGTTGTAGTCTTGCTTTAATATGCTTCCATCCTGATGGTGATGGCCTATCCCACTTTCTCACCAGATCATGGACAATGTCTACGATATTCGATCCCTGTACCTTTGATCCTTCCACAATGATCTCCCCTGTATCGGTCCATTGTATGGCGGGATCCTCATTCAATAGATTATAAAGACTTAAGCCTTTACTCCTCAATGTAAGTGGGAGGGTATTTTTTAATACATGTTCGATATGTTGTGTGGCTAATCTTTTTGGTTGGTCAGCTGTGTCGTCGGGTACAGATCCTATGTCGCCATCGTCCCCCGTGCTGTGCCTAATAACCACAGGAATCTCTGTAGGGCTCTTATAATTTTCGTACTCGTGAAGAAATTTCTGCAGAGCTTCTTGGTATAAGATTCTTTTCTCATCAGGTGTTTTTTCACTGTTTAATAGGGCTAACAATTCGCTTTCCATTCTTTTAAGTCTGCTTTTACGGGGATCTAGATACGTGTCTCTTTGCAGTGAGGCGTACACCTCGTGGGGAATCACTACCACTTTCTTCATTATATTAATCTAGTCAGTAAAGGACCCAAAACTGAAAATAAGATGGGGAGAAATGACCCTCCTGTTTGTACAATAATTCGTTTTTTCTTCGCTACAGTTTGGCTTTTACGAGCGAGTGCACGTATTATGTTCTTGTAGCGGCGTAGGCGAGCCTTCTGATGGGTTTTCATTGATACATTGCAATTTATAACGTTAAGACAGATTTCACAGATGCATTTTAAAAAGTCGGCATCGATATTTTTAATAAACATCTGCTGCATTGCCCGGGCAGTCGATGATAGATTTTTATTAATTCACGGTATTTCTTTAGTCTCTTTGTCATTCTGGAATATACACCGTTTCAGGCTCGTTTGGAAATATATTCGTTCGCAGAAGCACTCTAAACGTGTTTCGCGGATGAAGGTCGCAAAGCAAATATCCGTAACGCGTGCTTGTAGCTTCTTTATAAACTTCCAAAAACTCCTTACGCTGATTCGGGAACATTTGATTGGCTAATACCCCAATTTGTGATACATCTCTACGTTGCGCGAATAAGACTAGATATTGCGTATTTAACGACACATCGCGCATGTATCTATTTTTGAAAAATAGATTCTGATTGATGAAGAACACGCTTATGTTAAGATGGTGGGAGAATACTGTAAATGTCTCGGCAAACGTTTTATCCATCTCCAACATGAGATCGTCAATTACAATGATTGTATGTTCATTTCCCTTTAACGAATTAACGTCATATACGCCTTTGTGGAACAAAATATCATCTTGGTACTCGTTGAACACTGATTGATACGTCGAATAGCACCATATAACTTTATGCACAAATTTCGAGAACATCTCCCCCTTTTCTTTAATGATTTTAAGCATAAACACAGTTTTACCACATCCTGTAGGTCCAGATATAATACATGTGGATGGGCTCGTGAATCTGAATTTTTCTACAGAGTCCATTTCTAACACGTCACACTCCTAAGTGAGTCATTTACAAAATATTACAAATTTTGAGTGCTGATCCTTATATTTCTTCTCCCACAGAACCGTGAATGACGATGAGGTAGAGCAGCCCATCATTACGGATGACCTCGACGACAGTGTAGTTGTGATCTCCTCCCCTGAACCCTCACCAGCGATACCGGTAACACGTCCAAAGCGGAGGTATGAGATACCCACGTCAGGTATAAAGCGACCGAAATACGCGTCTGTTGCAGCGGTAATAGATCCCCAACCCTCAACCTCTTACGCAACAACACCCCCAGCAGCACCTAATATATCCCCTTATTCATCCGCCGCCCCCCGTTCTGTTAAGTCTACAATAATAGAGCCCCAACCATCAACCTCCTACGCAACAGGGCCCCCATCAGCAGCACCTAATATATCCACTAATTCCGCCCCCCGTTCTGTTGAGGATGGTATAACGCTGGAATTGGTGCGATCCGCAGCCCCCACCCCAGCCTTGACTAGAAATCGGTATAGAGTCAGGGTCGACCCTAGAGTCATGTATAGCAGTGGAATTGAGCGCGGACTACGCCGGGTTGTAGAGCATATTATAGAGTTTGCTCTTCAGAATCGTGACGAGCGTGAAGTCAGGACGAGTCTGTCCTTTGGATTCGGGTCAGATGACGGTGATGTAGACGATTATTGGGTGATAGTGCCATTTAGACGTTTGGCGGCTGAAGATGTAGAATATATATTAGGGCGTATAATGCAAGCCGCCCAAAGTAGTATAGCCTTCAATATGGACAACTTCACGGTAAATATTGACCATGTATACCGTGTTGCGGGTCATAGTGCCATACCGTATACTCTTAACTTCAATTCTCAAGCTATTTATAGACGGCATATAAACGTCGATCGTGGTTGCGGCTTTATAGCAGTACTCTTAGCACGTATGTTTACTGTACAAAATACACGAACTCAAAAAATTTGGTTGCCTACAGTCGTGGAGCGTGCCCGTAAACTAGCTGTAGACTGTGAACTTGAATTTGACTGTAATATGGGTCCTGAAGAGCTGAGAAGGGTAGAACAGGAAATGAATGTCCGCATAGTTGTGTTTGGGTTGGATGATCGTCGTAGGACTGTGTATGTTTTTAAAAGCTGTGTGAGAGATCGTACAAGGCCCCTACTTATTTTAGGATTGTCAGGGACAACGTATCTCCCCATCCGTAATATAAGGTGGCTTTACGCGAGTTATGACAAAAGTCGAAAATATGGGAGACATCATGATTTGTGTAAGGGGTGCCTCGAGTTTGCGGATGATATAGTGAGACATTGTAAAGAATGTCACATGGTATGTGAGCAGTGTAAAGCACCAAATGTGAAAGCCGTGTAGTTGAAGCTGAGAAGAGAGACTGTGATGTGTGTAGACGCACATTTTTCAATAATAGCTGTTTTGATTTCCATAAATCAATTGGCACGTGCAGGAAAATGAGAATCTGTGAATGTGGTATGTTTCACACAATGGATAATTGGGGAAAATTTAAGCACAAGTGTGACGTAATTCACTGTCCTACATGCCAGGAGGAATATAAGGCGGATGGAGTAAAGCATGTATGTTATATGAAAGATGCTAAGCCTAAAAATAACCCTTGTATAACTGTATACTACGATATAGAAACATATACGAACGCTGAAACCAAAGAGGTAATTCCACATTTACTTGTGAGCCAGACTATCTGTGATGAGTGTATGGATATCGAATGTGACGAGTGCCCCAAATGTGGTAAACGGACAAACGTTTTTAAAACGAATGTCAGCGATAGTCCTGTGAAACTATTTGTGTCCTATATTGTCAAGTTAGCCGACAAGTTCAAAAAAATGACTGTGTATATTCTCGCCCATAACGGGGCAAAGTTTGACACGCAGTTCCTTTATAAGGAGTTGCTTGAACACGAATCCTCTGAGATATTTACAGGTGATCCATTGAAAAGAGGCAACAAATTAATACAGATGCAGATAAGAGGCAATGTACAATTTAAAGATACTTTATTATTCACACCTTGTAAATTAGCAAAGCTACCCAAGGTGATGGGAGTAGCAGCTGAAGTTTCCAAAGGATACTTCCCATACACTTTCCTCACCAGCGAGACTTTAAACTACGTAGGCCCACCACCCCCAAACATTATTTTGACTGTATGGATGAACGTGAAGACTTTGATCGATACTACGACAGTTTTAATGAAAGTAACCCTTATAATATAGCTGATGAATGTGAGCGTTATTGCGTGAATGATGTGCGCGTGCTTAGAGTATGTTTCCAGGCCTTTAGAAGGATGTACATAGCCCGTTTCAAATGCGATCCACTGCAAGTCGCAACCACCATCGCATCATTATGTTTTACGGTGTTCAAGAATAACTTCATGCCGAAAGACACCTTAGCCATTATTCACCGAAACAATCCCCGCAGTTACGGGCACAAGGCTATTTACTGGCTCATACACCTACAGCAACAGACAGGTGTATACATAAAGCACGCCCGCAACACGGGTGAAGTACCCATTAAGATTAATGGACGTGTTTTTTGGGTTGATGGGTTAAGTGAAAACCGTGTCACTGGTGTGAAGACTGTGTACTCCTTTAACGGTTGCTGGTGGCATGGATGCCCCCGTCCTGAGTGCGGAGTCACCGGAGATAACCACGGTAGGTCTCCTGCCGACTGTCTTGCATCGACCCGCACCCGCGATCAACTTATAGGATCACAGTTCACTCACAAAGTCTTGTGGGAGCATGAATATGATGCACGGATGGAGACAGACGAGGTGTACCGTGAGGAAATAAAAGCGATCAAGCGTTCAATGGTGCTGGATCCTCTCAAATGTGGTGATAGCTTGTTTGGAGGACGTACAAATCCTTTCAGACTATACTTCCCACCTACGGAGGGCGTGAAGCTCCATTACTACGATTTCTGTTCTTTATACCCATACGTGATGAAGAGCATCCGTACCCCGTGGGCGCTCCTGAGAAACTGGTGGGACCTAGCCTACCATCCATCAATGAATTTTCAAAAAATTTGAATGATCGTTACTTTGGGATCTCTTTCGTAGACGTACTCCCCCCACGCAATTTATGGATGCCGATCTTACCTGTCGTTATCGACGACAAGCTCATGTTTCCCCTGTGCGTGAAGTGCGCGGAAGAGGATAACGGCGAATGTAACCATATACCCCACCAGCGTAAGATCAGAGGCGTATATACAAGTCCTGAGTTGGCCCTAGCCGTGCGCCATGGTTATAGAATACTGAAGATACATGAGGTGTGGAGGTTTCAGAAGCTACCCAACCTTTTCACACCATATATAAACACCTTTTTGAAGGATAAGGTTGAGGCATCAGGGTATCCGCGAGGAGTTGATACCGAAGATGAAAAGTCTGCCTATATTCAACGTTACCGCGACCGCGAAGGTATACAACTTGATCGTGTCCAAATTGTAAAGAATCCTGGCAAGCGCTTTAGTGCAAAGTTGTGTCTAAACAGTCTATGGGGAAAATTTGCGCAGAATACCGGCAGAGGGAGCATTCATTTGGCACAAAGTTATAGCGATGTCTGGGATTATGCCAATGCCCCCGATAAAGAGGTCATGGAGATCGTAAATGTAGGTAATACTTACGTAATAAAGTACAACAACACTGAATTTGCCACAGATACCTCAAGGGTTACAAACATACCTGTGGCCAGCTTCACAACAGCCTACGCCCGTATAAAACTTTGGGGTCTATTGCATTCTCTTGGGCGGAGAGTATTGTATGCCGATACAGATAGCGTGATATTCACAGAGAGGGAGGGTGAATACATGCCCACTATTGGGGAGTTCCTCGGCGAGCTCACTGATGAGATCAAGGATGAGTATGGGGACAACGCATACGCCGACTCTTTTGCCTCAACAGGACCTAAGACTTATGGGGTACGGGTCAGGGTGGGGGAGGAAATGAAATATATCGTGAAGGCAAAGGGTATTACGCTCAACCATGCGAATCGGGAGGTTGTTAACTTTGAGTCGTTGAAGGATCTAGTATGTTTGGATGAACAACCTCCCCAACTAATTGTAGGCACCCACAATTTTCGGGCGCAGAAGCTGGGGGGCGTGAAGGAACTTAGGGGTACGATGGTGTGCCGTAACACCTATAGGAAACGTTACCAGTACCTGGTACCTATGATACCGTACCCTTTGGATACCAATGATGCTTCTAACTCACACGTCTTGTATATAATCGTATCTATTTGTAAATATATATATATAACGATAT